>CM061142.1:575305073-575620130 GCA_030789695.1 Scilla litardierei
CTGGTTTGGGTGGCGAGGGTTGGCCCTGCCCCAGAGGTCTCGAGGGGGGAGCGGATGCGTAGCCTGGCCCGTGCCCTTCTCTGGTTTGGGTGGCGAGGGTTGGCCCTGCCCCAGAGGTCTCGAGGGGGGGAGCGGATGCGTAGCCTGGCCCGTGCCCTTCTCTGGTTTGGGTGGCGAGCCTTAGCCTAGCCCCAGAGGTCTCGGAAGGGGATCGGGCGCATAGCCCGGCCCGTGCCCTTCTCTGGTTTGGGTGGTGAGGGTTGGCCCTGCCCCAGAGGTCTCGAGGGGGGAGGGGAGCGGGCACGCAGCCTGGCTCGTACACTTTTCTGGTTTGGGTGGCGAGGGTTGGCCATGCCCCAGAGGTCTTGAGGGGGGAGCGGGCACGTAGCCCGGCCCGTGCCCTTCTCTGGTTTGGGTGGCGAGGTTGGCCCTGCCCCAGAGGTCTCGAGGGGGGATCGGGCGCGTAGCCTGGCCCGTGCCCTTCTCTGGTTTGGGTGGCGAGGGTTGGCACTGCCCCAGAGGTCTCGAGGGAGGGAGCGCGCGCGTAGCCTGGCCCGTGCCCTTCTCTGGTTTGGGTGGCGTGGGTTGGCCCTGCCGCTAAGGTCTCGAGGGGGGAGCGCGCGCGTAGCCCGTCCCGTGCCCTTCTCTGGTTTGGGTGGCGAGGGTTGGCCCTGCCGCAGAGGTCTCGAGGGGGGGAGCGGGTGCGTAGCCTGGCCAGTGCCCTTCTCTGGTTTGGGTGTGGAGGGCTGGCCCTGCCCCAGAGGTCTCGAGGGGGGGAGCGGACGCGTAGGCCGGCCCGTGCCCTTCTCTGGTTTGGGTGGCGAGCGTTGGCCCTGCCCCAGAGGTCTCGAGGGGGGAAGCGGGCACGTAGCCCGGCCCGTGCCATTCTCTGGTTTGGGTGGCGAGGGTTGGCCCTGCCCCAGAGGTCTCGAGGGGGAGAGCGGGGCGTAGCCCGGCCCGTGCCCTTCTCTGGTTTGGGTGGCGAGGGTTGGCCCTGCCCCAGAGGTCTCGAGGGGGGGAGCGGGCGCGTATCCCAGCCTGTGCCCTTCTCTGGTTTGGATGGCGAGGGTTGGCCCTGCCCCAGAGGTCTCGAGGGGGGGAGCGGATGCGTAGCCTGGCCTGTGCCCTTCTCTGGTTTGGGTGGCGAGGGTTGGCCCTGCCCCAGAGGTCTCGAGGGGGGAGCGGATGCGTAGCCTGGCCCGTCCCCTTCTCTGGTTTGGGTGGCGAGGGTTGGCCCTGCCCCAGAGGTCTCGAGGGGGGGAGCGGATGCGTAGCCTGGCCCGTGCCCTTCTCTGGTTTGGGTGGCGAGCCTTGGCCTAGCCCCAGAGGTCTCGGAAGGGGATCGGGCGCATAGCCCGGCCCGTGCCCTTCTCTGGTTTGGGTGGTGAGGGTTGGCCCTGCCCCAGAGGTCTCGAGGGGGGAGGGGAGCGGGCACGCAGCCTGGCTCGTACACTTTTCTGGTTTGGGTGGCGAGGGTTGGCCATGCCCCAGAGGTCTTGAGGGGGGAGCGGGCACGTAGCCCGGCCCGTGCCCTTCTCTGGTTTGGGTGGCGAGGTTGGCCCTGCCCCAGAGGTCTCGAGGGGGGATCGGGCGCGTAGCCTGGCCCGTGCCCTTCTCTGGTTTGGGTGGCGAGGGTTGGCACTGCCCCAGAGGTCTCGAGGGAGGGAGCGCGCGCGTAGCCTGGCCCGTGCCCTTCTCTGGTTTGGGTGGCATGGGTTGGCCCTGCCGCTAAGGTCTCGAGGGGGGAGCGCGCGCGTAGCCCGTCCCGTGCCCTTCTCTGGTTTGGGTGGCGAGGGTTGGCCCTGCCGCAGAGGTCTCGAGGGGGGGAGCGGGTGCGTAGTCTGGCCCGTGCCCTTCTCTGGTTTGGGTGGCGAGGGTTGGCCCTGCCCCAGAGGTCTCGAGGGAGGGAACGGGAGCGTAGCCTGGCCAGTGCCCTTCTCTGGTTTGGGTGGCGAGGGTTGGCCCGGCCCCAGAGGTCTCGAGGGAGGGAGCCGGCGCGTAGCCCGGCCCGTGCCCTTCTCTGGTTTGGGTGGCGAGGGTTGGCCCTGCCCCAGAGGTCTCGAGGGGGGAGCGGGCGCGTAGCCCGGCCTGTGCCCTTCTCTGGTTTGGGTGTCGAGGGTTGGCCCTGCCCCAGAGGTCTCGAGGGGGGGGAGCGGGCGCGTAGCCCGGCCCGTGCCCTTCTCTGGTTTGGGTGGCGAGGGTTGGCCCTGTCCCAGAGGTCTCGAGGGGGGAGCGGGCGCGTAGCTCGGCTCGTGCCCTTCTTCGGTTTGGGTGGCGAGGGTTGGCCCTGCCCCAGAGGTCTCGAGGGGGGAGCGGGCGCATAGCCCGGCCCGTGCCCTTCTCAGGTTTGGGTGGCGAGGGTTGGCCCTGCCCCAGAGTTCTCGAGGGGGGCGTGGGAGCGTAGCCCGGCCTGTGCCCTTCTCTGGTTTGGGTGGCGAGGGTTGGCCCTGCCCCAGAGGTCTCGAGGGGGGGAGTGGATGCGTAGCCTGGCCCGTGCCCTTCTCTGGTTTGGGTGGCGAGCGTTGGCCCAGCCCCAGAGGTCTCGAGGGGGGAGCGGCCGCGTAGTCCGGCCCGTGCCCTTCTCTGGTTTGGGTGGCAAGGGTTGGCCCTGCCCCAGAGGTCTCGAGGAGGGAGCAGGCGCGTAGCCCGGCCCATGCCCGTCTCTGGTTTGCGTGGCGAGGGTTGGCCCTGCCCCAGAGGTCTCGAGGGGGGGAGCGGGCGCGTAGCCTAGCCCGTGCCCTTCTCTGGTTTGGGTGGCGAGGGTTGGCCCTGCCCCAGAGGTCTCGAGGGGGGGAGCTGGCGCGTAGCCCGGCCCGTGCCCTTCTCTGGTTTGGGTGGCGAGGGTTGGCCCTGCCCCAGAGTTCTCGAGGGGGGAGCGGGAGCGTAGCCCGGCCCGTGCCCTTCTCTGGTTTGGGTGACGAGGGTTGGCCCTGCCCCAGAGGTCTGGAGGGGGGAAGCGGGTGCGTAGCCTGGCCAGTGCCCTTCTCTGGTTTGGGTGTGGAGGGCTGGCCCTGCCCCAGAGGTCTCGAGGGAGGGAGCAGGCGCGTAGCCCGGCCCGTGCCCTTCTCTGGTTTGGGTGGCGAGGGTTGGCCCTGCCCCAGAGGTCTCGAGGGGGGAGCGGGCGCGTAGCCCGGCTCTTGCCCTTTTCTGGTTTGGGTGTCGAGGGTTAGCCCTGCCCCAGAGGTCTCGAGCGGGGAGCACGCGCATAGCCCGGCCCGTGCGCTTCTCTGGTTTGGGTGGCGTGGGTTGGCCCTGCCCCAGAGGTCTCGAGGGGGGAGCGGGCGCGTAGCCCGGCCCGTGCCATTCTCTGGTTTGGGTGGCTAGGGTTGGCCCTGCCGTAGAGGTCTCGAGGGGGGGAGCGGGCGCGTAGCCTGGCCCGTGCCCTTCTCTGGTTTGGGTGGCGAGGGTTGGCCCTGCCCCAGAGGTCTCGAGGGAGGGAGCGGGTGCGTAGCCTGGCCCGTGCCCTTCTCTAGTATGGGTGGCGAGGGTTGGCCCTGCCCCAGAGGTCTTGAGGGAGGGAGCAGACGCGTAGCCCGGCTCGTGCCCTTCTCTGGTTTGGGTGGCGAGGGTTGGCCCTGCCCCAGAGGCCTCGAGGGGGGAGCGGGCGCGTAGCCCGGCGCGTGCCCTTCTCTGGTTTGGGTGTCGAGGGTTGGCCCTGCCCCAGAGGTCTGGAGGGGGGAGCGGGCGCGTAGCCCGGCCCGTGCCCTTCTCTGGTTTGGGTGGCGAGGGTTGGCCCTGTCCCAGAGGTCTCGAGGGGTGAGCGGACACGTAGCCCGGCCCGTGCCCTTCTCTGGTTTGGGTGGCGAGGGTTGGCCCTGCCCCAGAGGTCTCGAGGGGGGGTGCTGGCGCATAGCCCGGCCCGTGCCCTTCTCTGGTTTGGTTGGCGAGGGTTGGCCCTATCCCAGAGGACTCGAGGGGGGAGCGGGCGCGTAGCCCGGCCCGTGCCCTTCTCTGGTTTGGGTGGCGAGGGTTGGCGCAGCGCCAGAGGTCTCGAGGGGGGGAGCGGACGCGTAGGCCGGCCCGTGCCCTTCTCTGGTTTGGGTGGCGAGCGTTGGCCCTGCCCCAGAGGTCTCGAGGGGGGCAGCGGGCACGTAGCCCGGCCCGTGCCATTCTCTGGTTTGGGTGGCGAGGGTTGGCCTTGCCCCAGAGGTCTCGAGGGGGAGAGCGGTGCGTAGCCCGGCCCGTGCCCTTCTCTGGTTTGGGTGGCGAGGGTTGGCCCTGCCCAGAGGTCTCGAGGGGGGGGAGGAGCGGGCACGTAGCCCGGCCCGTGCCCTTCTCTGGTTTGGGTGGCGAGGGTTGGCCCTGCCCCAGAGGTCTCGAGGGGGGGAGCGGATGCGTAGCCTGGCCCGTGCCCTTCTCTAGTTTGGGTGGCGAGCATTGGCCCAGCCCCAGAGGTCTCGAGGGGGGAGCGGTCACGTTGTCCAGCCCGTGCCCTTCTCTGGTTTGGGTGGGCGAGGGTTGGCCCTGCCCCAGAGGTCTCGAGGGGAAAGCGGGGGCGTAGCCCGGCCTGTGCCCTTCACTGGTTTGGGTGGCGAGGGTTGGCCCTGCCCCAGAGGTCTCGAGGGGGGAGCAGGCGCGTTGCCCGGCCCGTGCTCTTCTCTGGTTTGAGTGACGAGGGTTGGCCCTGCTCCAGAGGTCTCGAGGGGGGATCGGGTGCGTAGCCTGGCCCGTGCCCTTCTCTGGTTTGGGTGGCGAGGGTTGGCCCTGCCCCAGAAGTCTCGAGGGGGGGAGCGGATGCGTAGCCTGGCCCGTGCCCTTCTCTGGTTTGGGTGGCGAGCCTTGGCCTAGCCCCAGAGGTCTCGGAAGGGGATCGGGCGCATAGCCCGGCCCGTGCCCTTCTCTGGTTTGGGTGGTGAGGGTTGGCCCTGCCCCAGAGGTCTCGAGGGGGGAGGGGAGCGGGCACGCAGCCTGGCTCGTACACTTTTCTGGTTTGGGTGGCGAGGGTTGGCCATGCCCCAGAGGTCTTGAGGGGGGAGCGGGCACGTAGCCCGGCCCGTGCCCTTCTCTGGTTTGGGTGGCGAGGTTGGCCCTGCCCCAGAGGTCTCGAGGGGGGATCGGGCGCGTAGCCTGGCCCGTGCCCTTCTCTGGTTTGGGTGGCGAGGGTTGGCACTGCCCCAGAGGTCTCGTGGGAGGGAGCGCGCGCGTAGCCTGGCCCGTGCCCTTCTCTGGTTTGGGTGGCGTGGGTTGGCCCTGCCGCTAAGGTCTCGAGGGGGGAGCGCGCGCGTAGCCCGTCCCGTGCCCTTCTCTGGTTTGGGTGGCGAGGGTTGGCCCTGCCGCAGAGGTCTCGAGGGGGGGAGCGGGTGCGTAGCCTGGCCAGTGCCCTTCTCTGGTTTGGGTGTGGAGGGCTGGCCCTGCCCCAGAGGTCTCGAGGGGGGGAGCGGACGCGTAGGCCGGCCCGTGCCCTTCTCTGGTTTGGGTGGCGAGCGTTGGCCCTGCCCCAGAGGTCTCGAGGGGGGAAGCGGGCACGTAGCCCGGCCCGTGCCATTCTCTGGTTTGGGTGGCGAGGGTTGGCCCTGCCCCAGAGGTCTCGAGGGGGAGAGCGGTGCGTAGCCCGGCCCGTGCCCTTCTCTGGTTTGGGTGGCGAGGGTTGGCCCTGCCCCAGAGGTCTCGAGGGGGGGAGCGGGCGCGTATCCCAGCCTGTGCCCTTCTCTGGTTTGGGTGGCGAGGGTTGGCCCTGCCCCAGAGGTCTCGAGGGGAGAGCGGATGCGTAGCCTGGCCCGTGCCCTTCTCTGGTTTGGGTGGCGAGGGTTGGCCCTGCCCCAGAGGTCTCGAGGGGGGGAGCGGATGCGTAGCCTGGCCCGTGCCCTTCTCTGGTTTGGGTGGCGAGCCTTGGCCTAGCCCCAGAGGTCTCGGAAGGGGATCGGGCGCATAGCCCGGCCCGTGCCCTTCTCTGGTTTGGGTGGTGAGGGTTGGCCCTGCCCCAGAGGTCTCGAGGGGGGAGGGGAGCGGGCACGCAGCCTGGCTCGTACACTTTTCTGGTTTGGGTGGCGAGGGTTGGCCATGCCCCAGAGGTCTTGAGGGGGGAGCGGGCACGTAGCCCGGCCCGTGCCCTTCTCTGGTTTGGGTGGCGAGGGTTGGCCCTGTCCCAGAGGTCTCGAGGGGGGGTGCTGGCGCATAGCCCGGCCCGTGCCCTTCTCTGGTTTGGTTGGCGAGGGTTGGCCCTATCCCAGAGGACTCGAGGGGGGAGCGGGCGCGTAGCCCGGCCCGTGCCCTTCTCTGGTTTGGGTGGCGAGGGTTGGCGCAGCGCCAGAGGTCTCGAGGGGGGGAGCGGACGCGTAGGCCGGCCCGTGCCCTTCTCTGGTTTGGGTGGCGAGCGTTGGCCCTGCCCCAGAGGTCTCGAGGGGGGCAGCGGGCACGTAGCCCGGCCCGTGCCATTCTCTGGTTTGGGTGGCGAGGGTTGGCCTTGCCCCAGAGGTCTCGAGGGGGAGAGCGGTGCGTAGCCCGGCCCGTGCCCTTCTCTGGTTTGGGTGGCGAGGGTTGGCCCTGCCCAGAGGTCTCGAGGGGGGGGAGGAGCGGGCACGTAGCCCGGCCCGTGCCCTTCTCTGGTTTGGGTGGCGAGGGTTGGCCCTGCCCCAGAGGTCTCGAGGGGGGTAGCGGATGCGTAGCCTGGCCCGTGCCCTTCTCTAGTTTGGGTGGCGAGCATTGGCCTAGCCCCAGAGGTCTCGAGGGGGGAGCGGTCACGTTGTCCAGCCCGTGCCCTTCTCTGGTTTGGGTGGCGAGGGTTGGCCCTGCCCCAGAGGTCTCGAGGGGAAAGCGGGGGCGTAGCCCGGCCTGTGCCCTTCACTGGTTTGGGTGGCGAGGGTTGGCCCTGCCCCAGAGGTCTCGAGGGGGGAGCAGGCGCGTTGCCCGGCCCGTGCTCTTCTCTGGTTTGAGTGACGAGGGTTGGCCCTGCTCCAGAGGTCTCGAGGGGGGATCGGGTGCGTAGCCTGGCCCGTGCCCTTCTCTGGTTTGGGTGGCGAGGGTTGGCCCTGCCCCAGAAGTCTCGAGGGGGGGAGCGGATGCGTAGCCTGGCCCGTGCCCTTCTCTGGTTTGGGTGGCGAGCCTTGGCCTAGCCCCAGAGGTCTCGGAAGGGGATCGGGCGCATAGCCCGGCCCGTGCCCTTCTCTGGTTTGGGTGGTGAGGGTTGGCCCTGCCCCAGAGGTCTCGAGGGGGGAGGGGAGCGGGCACGCAGCCTGGCTCGTACACTTTTCTGGTTTGGGTGGCGAGGGTTGGCCATGCCCCAGAGGTCTTGAGGGGGGAGCGGGCACGTAGCCCGGCCCGTGCCCTTCTCTGGTTTGGGTGGCGAGGTTGGCCCTGCCCCAGAGGTCTCGAGGGGGGATCGGGCGCGTAGCCTGGCCCGTGCCCTTCTCTGGTTTGGGTGGCGAGGGTTGGCACTGCCCCAGAGGCCTCGAGGGAGGGAGCGCGCGCGTAGCCTGGCCTGTGCCCTTCTCTGGTTTGGGTGGCGTGGGTTGGCCCTGCCGCTAAGGTCTCGAGGGGGGAGCGCGCGCGTAGCCCGTCCCGTGCCCTTCTCTGGTTTGGGTGGCGAGGGTTGGCCCTGCCGCAGAGGTCTCGAGGGGGGGGAGCGGGTGCGTAGCCTGGCCAGTGCCCTTCTCTGGTTTGGGTGTGGAGGGCTGGCCCTGCCCCAGAGGTCTCGAGGGGGGGAGCGGACGCGTAGGCCGGCCCGTGCCCTTCTCTGGTTTGGGTGGCGAGGGTTGGCCCTGCCCCAGAGGTCTCGAGGGGGGAAGCGGGCACGTAGCCCGGCCCGTGCCATTCTCTGGTTTGGGTGGCGAGGGTTGGCCCTGCCCCAGAGGTCTCGAGGGGGAGAGCGGTGCGTAGCCCGGCCCGTGCCCTTCTCTGGTTTGGGTGGCGAGGGTTGGCCCTGCCCCAGAGGTCTCGAGGGGGGGAGCGGGCGCGTATCCCAGCCTGTGCCCTTCTCTGGTTTGGGTGGCGAGGGTTGGCCCTGCCCCAGAGGTCTCGAGGGGAGAGCGGATGCGTAGCCTGGCCCGTGCCCTTCTCTGGTTTGGGTGGCGAGGGTTGGCCCTGCCCCAGAGGTCTCGAGGGGGGGAGCGGATGCGTAGCCTGGCCCGTGCCCTTCTCTGGTTTGGGTGGCGAGCCTTGGCCTAGCCCCAGAGGTCTCGGAAGGGGATCGGGCGCATAGCCCGGCCCGTGCCCTTCTCTGGTTTGGGTGGTGAGGGTTGGCCCTGCCCCAGAGGTCTCGAGGGGGGAGGGGAGCGGGCACGCAGCCTGGCTCGTACACTTTTCTGGTTTGGGTGGCGAGGGTTGGCCATGCCCCAGAGGTCTTGAGGGGGGAGCGGGCACGTAGCCCGGCCCGTGCCCTTCTCTGTTTTGGGTGGCGAGGTTGGCCCTGCCCCAGAGGTCTCGAGGGGGGATCGGGCGCGTAGCCTGGCCCGTGCCCTTCTCTGGTTTGGGTGGCGAGGGTTGGCACTGCCCCAGAGGTCTCGAGGGAGGGAGCGCGCGCGTAGCCTGGCCCGTGCCCTTCTCTGGTTTGGGTGGCGTGGGTTGGCCCTGCCGCTAAGGTCTCGAGGGGGGAGCGCGCGCGTAGCCCGTCCCGTGCCCTTCTCTGGTTTGGGTGGCGAGGGTTGGCCCTGCCGCAGAGGTCTCGAGGGGGGGAGCGGGTGCGTAGCCTGGCCAGTGCCCTTCTCTGGTCTGGGTGTGGAGGGCTGGCCCTGCCCCAGAGGTCTCGAGGGGGGGAGCGGACGCGTAGGCCGGCCCGTGCCCTTCTCTGGTTTGGGTGGCGAGCGTTGGCCCTGCCCCAGAGGTCTCGAGGGGGGAAGCGGGCACGTAGCCCGGCCCGTGCCATTCTCTGGTTTGGGTGGCGAGGGTTGGCCCTGCCCCAGAGGTCTCGAGGGGGAGAGCGGTGCGTAGCCCGGCCCGTGCCCTTCTCTGGTTTGGGTGGCGAGGGTTGGCCCTGCCCCAGAGGTCTCGAGGGGGGGAGCGGGCGCGTATCCCAGCCTGTGCCCTTCTCTGGTTTGGGTGGCGAGGGTTGGCCCTGCCCCAGAGGTCTCGAGGGGGGGAGCGGATGCGTAGCCTGGCCTGTGCCCTTCTCTGGTTTGGGTGGCGAGGGTTGGCCCTGCCCCAGAGGTCTCGAGGGGAGAGCGGATGCGTAGCCTGGCCCGTGCCCTTCTCTGGTTTGGGTGGCGAGGGTTGGCCCTGCCCCAGAGGTCTCGAGGGGGGGAGCGGATGCGTAGCCTGGCCCGTGCCCTTCTCTGGTTTGGGTGGCGAGCCTTGGCCTAGCCCCAGAGGTCTCGGAAGGGGATCGGGCGCATAGCCCGGCCCGTGCCCTTCTCTGGTTTGGGTGGTGAGGGTTGGCCCTGCCCCAGAGGTCTCGAGGGGGGAGGGGAGCGGGCACGCAGCCTGGCTCGTACACTTTTCTGGTTTGGGTGGCGAGGGTTGGCCATGCCCCAGAGGTCTTGAGGGGGGAGCGGGCACGTAGCCCGGCCCGTGCCCTTCTCTGGTTTGGGTGGCGAGGTTGGCCCTGCCCCAGAGGTCTCGAGGGGGGATCGGGCGCGTAGCCTGGCCCGTGCCCTTCTCTGGTTTGGGTGGCGAGGGTTGGCACTGCCCCAGAGGTCTCGAGGGAGGGAGCGCGCGCGTAGCCTGGCCCGTGCCCTTCTCTGGTTTGGGTGGCGTGGGTTGGCCCTGCCGCTAAGGTCTCGAGGGGGGAGCGCGCGCGTAGCCCGTCCCGTGCCCTTCTCTGGTATGGGTGGCGAGGGTTGGCCCTGCCGCAGAGGTCTCGAGGGGGGGAGCGGGTGCGTAGCCTGGCCCGTGCCCTTCTCTGGTTTGGGTGGCGAGGGTTGGCCCTGCCCCAGAGGTCTCGAGGGAGGGAACGGGAGCGTAGCCTGGCCAGTGCCCTTCTCTGGTTTGGGTGGCGAGGGTTGGCCCTGCCCCAGAGGTCTTGAGGGGGGAGCGGGCGCGTAGCCCGGCCCGTGCCCTTCTCTGGTTTGGGTGTCGAGGGTTGGCCCTGCCCCAGAGGTCTCGAGGGGGGGAGCGGGCGCGTAGCCCGGCCCGTGCCCTTCTCTGGTTTGGGTGGCGAGGGTTGGCCCTGTCCCAGAGGTCTCGAGGGGGGAGCGGGCGCGTAGCCCGGCTCGTGCCCTTCTTCGGTTTGGGTGGCGAGGGTTGGCCCTGCCCCAGAGGTCTCGAGGGGGGAGCGGGCGCATAGCCCGGCCCGTGCCCTTCTCAGGTTTGGGTGGCGAGGGTTGGCCCTGCCCCAGAGTTCTCGAGGGGGGCGTGGGAGCGTAGCCCGGCCTGTGCCCTTCTCTGGTTTGGGTGGCGAGGGTTGGCCCTGCCCCAGAGGTCTCGAGGGGGGGAGTGGATGCGTAGCCTGGCCCGTGCCCTTCTCTGGTTTGGGTGGCGAGCGTTGGCCCAGCCCCAGAGGTCTCGAGGGGGGAGCGGCCGCGTAGTCCGGCCCGTGCCCTTCTCTGGTTTGGGTGGCAAGGGTTGGCCCTGCCCCAGAGGTCTCGAGGAGGGAGCAGGCGCGTAGCCCGGCCCATGCCCGTCTCTGGTTTGCGTGGCGAGGGTTGGCCCTGCCCCAGAGGTCTCGAGGGGGGGAGCGGGCGCGTAGCCTAGCCCGTGCCCTTCTCTGGTTTGGGTGGCGAGGGTTGGCCCTGCCACAGAGGTCTCGAGGGGGGGAGCTGGCGTGTAGCCCGGCCCGTGCCCTTCTCTGGTTTGGGTGGCGAGGGTTGGCCCTGCCCCAGAGTTCTCGAGGGGGGAGCGGGAGCGTAGCCCGTCCCGTGCCCTTCTCTGGTTTGGGTGACGAGGGTTGGCCCTGCCCCAGAGGTCTGGAGGGGGGAAGCGGGTGCGTAGCCTGGCCAGTGCCCTTCTCTGGTTTGGGTGTGGAGGGCTGGCCCTGCCCCAGAGGTCTCGAGGGAGGGAGCAGGCGCGTAGCCCGGCCCGTGCCCTTCTCTGGTTTGGGTGGCGAGGGTTGGCCCTGCCCCAGAGGTCTCGAGGGGGGAGCGGGCGCGTAGCCCGGCTCTTGCCCTTTTCTGGTTTGGGTGTCGAGGGTTAGCCCTGCCCCAGAGGTCTCGAGCGGGGAGCACGCGCATAGCCCGGCCCGTGCGCTTCTCTGGTTTGGGTGGCATGGGTTGGCCCTGCCCCAGAGGTCTCGAGGGGGGAGCGGGCGCGTAGCCCGGCCCGTGCCATTCTCTGGTTTGGGTGGCTAGGGTTGGCCCTGCCGTAGAGGTCTCGAGGGGGGGGGAGCGGGCGCGTAGCCTGGCCCGTGCCCTTCTCTGGTTTGGGTGGCGAGGGTTGGCCCTGCCCCAGAGGTCTCGAGGGAGGGAGCGGGTGCGTAGCCTGGCCCGTGCCCTTCTCTCGTATGGGTGGCGAGGGTTGGCCCTGCCCCAGAGGTCTTGAGGGAGGGAGCAGGCGCGTAGCCCGGCTCGTGCCCTTCTCTGGTTTGGGTGGCGAGGGTTGGCCCTGCCCCAGAGGCCTCGAGGGGGGAGCGGGCGCGTAGCCCGGCGCGTGCCCTTCTCTGGTTTGGGTGTCGAGGGTTGGCCCTGCCCCAGAGGTCTGGAGGGGGGAGCGGGCGCGTAGCCCGGCCCGTGCCCTTCTCTGGTTTGGGTGGCGAGGGTTGGCCCTGTCCCAGAGGTCTCGAGGGGTGAGCGGACACGTAGCCCGGCCCGTGCCCTTCTCTGGTTTGGGTGGGGAGGGTTGGCCCTGCCCCAGAGGTCTCGAGGGGGGGTGCTGGCGCATAGCCCGGCCCGTGCCCTTCTCTGGTTTGGTTGGCGAGGGTTGGCCCTATCCCAGAGGACTCGAGGGGGGAGCGGGCGCGTAGCCCGGCCCGTGCCCTTCTCTGGTTTGGGTGGCGAGGGTTGGCCCAGCGCCAGAGGTCTCGAGGGGGGGAGCGGACGCGTAGGCCGGCCCGTGCCCTTCTCTGGTTTGGGTGGCGAGCGTTGGCCCTGCCCCAGAGGTCTCGAGGGGGGCAGCGGGCACGTAGCCCGGCCCGTGCCATTCTCTGGTTTGGGTGGCGAGGGTTGTCCTTGCCCCAGAGGTCTCGAGGGGGAGAGCGGTGCGTAGCCCGGCCCGTGCCCTTCTCTGGTTTGGGTGGCGAGGGTTGGCCCTGCCCAGAGGTCTCGAGGGGGGGGGGGGAGGAGCGGGCACGTAGCCCGGCCCGTGCCCTTCTCTGGTTTGGGTGGCGAGGGTTGGCCCTGCCCCAGAGGTCTCGAGGGGGGGAGCGGATGCGTAGCCTGGCCCGTGCCCTTCTCTAGTTTGGGTGGCGAGCATTGGCCCAGCCCCAGAGGTCTCGAGGGGGGAGCGGTCACGTTGTCCAGCCCGTGCCCTTCTCTGGTTTGGGTGGCGAGGGTTGGCCCTGCCCCAGAGGTCTCGAGGGGAAAGCGGGGGCGTAGCCCGGCCTGTGCCCTTCACTGGTTTGGGTGGCGAGGGTTGGCCCTGCCCCAGAGGTCTCGAGGGGGGAGCAGGCGCGTTGCCCGGCCCGTGCGCTTCTCTGGTTTGAGTGACGAGGGTTGGCCCTGCTCCAGAGGTCTCGAGGGGGGATCGGGTGCGTAGCCTGGCCCGTGCCCTTCTCTGGTTTGGGTGGCGAGGGTTGGCCCTGCCCCAGAAGTCTCGAGGGGGGAGCGGGCGCGTAGTCCGGCCCGTGCCCTTCTCTGGTTTGGGTGGCGAGGGTTGGCCCTGCCCCAGAGTTCTCGAGGGGGGGTGCGGGAGCGTAGCCCGGCCCGTGCCCTTCTCTGGTTTGGGTGGCGAGGGTTGGCCCTGCCCCAGAGGTCTCGAGGGGGGAGCGGGCGCATAGCCCGGCCCGTGCCCTTCTCTGGTTTGGGTGGCGATGGTTGGCCCTGCCCTAGAGGGCTCGAGGGGGGGAGCAGGCACGTAGCTTGGCTCGTACACTTTTCAGGTTTGGGTGTCGATGGTTGGCCCTGCCCCAGAGGTCTCGAGGGGGGAGCGGGTACGTAGCCCGGCCCGTGCCCTTCTCTGGTTTGGGTGGCGAGGGTTGGCCCTGCCCCAGAGGTCTCGAGGGGGGGAGCGGGTGTGTAGCCTGCCCCGTGCGCTTCTCTGGTTTGGGTGGAGAGGGTTGGCCCTGCCCCAGAGATCTCGAGGGGGGAGCGGGGGCGTAGCCCGTCCCGTGCCCTTCTCTGGTTTGGGTGGCTAGGGTTGGCCCTGCCGCAGAGGTCTCGAGGGGGGAGCGGTCACGTAGTCCGGCCCGTGCCCTTCTCTGGTTTGGGTGACGAGGGTTGGCCCTGCCGCAGAGGTCTCGGGAGGGGATCGGGCGCATAGCCCGGCCCGTGCCCTTCTCTGGTTTGGGTGGCGAGGGTTGGCCCTGCCCCAGAGGTCTCGGGGGGGGAGGGGAGCGGGCACGCAGCCTGGCTCGTACACTTTTCTGGTTTGGTTGGCGAGGGTTGGCCATGCCCCAGAGGTCTTGAGGGGGGAGCGGGCACGTAGCCCGCCCCGTGCCCTTCTCTGGTTTGGGTGGCGAGGTTGGCCCTGCCCCAGAGGTCTCGAGGGGGGATCGGGCGCGTAGCCTGGCCCGTGCCCTTCTCTGGTTTGGGTGGCGAGGGTTGGGACTGCCCCAGAGGTCTCGAGGGAGGGAGCGCGCGCGTAGCCTGGCCCGTGCCCTTCTCTGGTTTGGGTGGCGTGGGTTGGCCCTGCCGCAAAGGTCTCGAGGGGGGAGCGAGCGCATAGCCCGTCCCGTGCCCTTCTCTGGTTTGGGTGGCGAGGGTTGGCCCTGCCGCAGAGGTCTCGAGGGGGGGAGTGGGTGTGTTGCCTGGCCCGTGCCCTTCTCTGGTTTGGGTGGCGAGGGTTGGCCCTGCCCCAGAGGTCTCGAGGGAGGGAGCGGGAGCGTAGCCTGGCCAGTGCCCTTCTCTGGTTTGGATGGCGAGGGTTGGCCCGGCCCCAGAGGTCTCGAGGGAGGGAGCCGGCACGTAGCCCGGCCCGTGCCCTTCTCTGGTTTGGGTGGCGAGGGTTGGCCCTGCCCCAGAGGTCTCGAGGGGGGAGCGGGCGCGTAGCCCGGCCCGTGCCCTTCTCTGGTTTGGGTGTCGAGGGTTGGCCCTGCCCCAGAGGTCTCGAGGGGGGGAGCGGGCGCGTAGCCCGGCCCGTGCCCTTCTCTGGTTTGGGTGGGGAGGGTTGGCCCTGTCCCAGAGGTCTCGAGGGGGGAGCGGGCGCGTAGCCCGGCACGTGCCCTTCTTCGGTTTGGGTGGCGAGGGTTGGCCCTGCCCCAGAGGTCTCGAGGGGGGAGCGGGCGCGTAGCCCGGCCCGTGCCCTTCTCTTGTTTGGGTGGCGAGGGTTGGCCCTGCCCCAGAGGTCTCGAGGGGAAAGCGGGGGCGTAGCCCGGCCTGTGCCCTTCACTGGTTTGGGTGGCGAGGGTTGGCCCTGCCCCAGAGGTCTCGAGGGGGGAGCAGGCGCGTTGCCCGGCCCGTGCTCTTCTCTGGTTTGAGTGACGAGGGTTGGCCCTGCTCCAGAGGTCTCGAGGGGGGGATCGGGTGCGTAGCCTGGCCCGTGCCCTTCTCTGGTTTGGGTGGCGAGGGTTGGCCCTGCCCCAGAAGTCTCGAGGGGGGAGCGGGCGCGTAGTCCGGCCTGTGCCCTTCTCTGGTTTAGGTGGCGAGGGTTGGCCCTGCCCCAGAGTTCTCGAGGGGGGGGTGCGGGAGCGTAGCCCGGCCCGTGCCCTTCTCTGGTTTGGGTGGCGAGGGTTGGCCCTGCCCCAGAGGTCTCGAGGGGGGGAGCGGGCGCATAGCCCGGCCCGTGCCATTCTCTGGTTTGGGTGGCGATGGTTGGCCCTGCCCTAGAGGGCTCGAGGGGGGGAGCAGGCACGTAGCCTGGCTCGTACACTTTTCAGGTTTGGGTGTCGATGGTTGGCCCTGCCCCAGAGGTCTCGAGGGGGGAGCGGGTACGTAGCCCGGCCCGTGCCCTTCTCTGGTTTGGGTGGCGAGGGTTGGCCCTGCCCCAGAGGTCTCGAGGGGGGGAGCGGGCGTGTAGCCTGCCCCGTGCGCTTCTCTGGTTTGGGTGGAGAGGGTTGGCCCTGCCCCAGAGATCTCGAGGGGGGAGCGGGGGCGTAGCCCGTCCCGTGCCCTTCTCTGGTTTGGGTGGCGAGGGTTGGCCCTGCCGCAGAGGTCTCGAGGGGGGAGCGGTCACGTAGTCCGGCCCGTGCCCTTCTCTGGTTTGGGTGGCGAGGGTTGGCCCTGCCGCAGAGGTCTCGGGAGGGGATCGGGCGCATAGCCCGGCCCGTGCCCTTCTCTGGTTTGGGTGGCGAGGGTGGCCCTGCCCCAGAGGTCTCGAGGGGGGAGGGGAGCGGGCACGCAGCCTGGCTCGTACACTTTTCTGGTTTGGTTGGCGAGGGTTGGCCATGCCCCAGAGGTCTTGAGGGGGGAGCGGGCACGTAGCCCGGCCCGTGCCCTTCTCTGGTTTGGGTGGCGAGGTTGGCCCTGCCCCAGAGGTCTCGAGGGGGGATCGGGCGCGTAGCCTGGCCCGTGCCCTTCTCTGGTTTGGGTGGCGAGGGTTGGCACTGCCCCAGAGGTCTCGAGGGAGGGAGCGCGCGCGTAGCCTGGCCCGTGCCCTTCTCTGGTTTGGGTGGCGTGGGTTGGCCCTGCCGCAAAGGTCTCGAGGGGGGAGCGAGCGCGTAGCCCGTCCCGTGCCCTTCTCTGGTTTGGGTGGCGAGGGTTGGCCTTGCCGCAGAGGTCTCGAGGGGGGAGCGGGTGTGTAGCCTGGCCCGTGCCCTTCTCTGGTTTGGGTGGCGAGGGTTGGCCCTGCCCCAGAGGTCTCGAGGGAGGGAGCGGGAGCGTAGCCTGGCCAGTGCCCTTCTCTGGTTTGGGTGGCGAGGGTTGGCCCGGCCGCAGAGGTCTCTAGGGAGGGAGCCGGCGCGTAGCCCGGCCCGTGCCCTTCTCTGGTTTGGGTGGCGAGGGTTGGCCCTGCCCCAGAGGTCTCGAGGGGGGAGCGGGCGCGTAGCCCGGCCCGTGCCCTTCTCTGGTTTGGGTGTCGAGGGTTGGCCCTGCCCCAGAGGTCTCGAGGGGGGAGCGGGCGCGTAGCCCGGCCCGTGCCCTTCTCTGGTTTGGGTTGTGAGGGTTGGCCCTGTCCCAGAGGTCTCGAGGGGGGAGCGGGCGCGTAGCCCGGCGCGTGCCCTTCTTCGGTTTGGGTGGCGAGGGTTGGCCCTGCCCCAGAGGTCTCGAGGGGGGAGCGGATGCGTAGCCTGGCCTGTGCCCTTCTCTGGTTTGGGTGGCGAGGGTTGGCCCTGCCCCAGAGGTCTCGAGGGGGGAGCGGATGCGTAGCCTGGCCCGTGCCCTTCTCTGGTTTGGGTGGCGAGGGTTGGCCCTGCCCCAGAGGTCTCGAGGGGGGGAGCGGATGCGTAGCCTGGCCCGTGCCCTTCTCTGGTTTGGGTGGCGAGCCTTGGCCTAGCCCCAGAGGTCTCGAGGGGGGAGCGGTCCCGTAGTCCGGCCCGTGCCCTTCTCTGGTTTGGGTGGCGAGGGTTGGCCCTGCCGCAGAGGTCTCGGAAGGGGATCGGGCGCATAGCCCGGCCCGTGCCCTTCTCTGGTTTGGGTGGCGAGGGTTGGCCCTGCCCCAGAGGTCTCAAGGGGGGAGGGGAGCGGGCACGCAACCTGGCTCGTACACTTTTCTGGTTTGGGTGGCGATGGTTGGTCATGCCCCAGAGGTCTTGAGGGGGGAGCGGGCACGTAGCCCGGCCCGTGCCCTTCTCTGGTTTGGGTGGCGAGGTTGGCCCTGCCCCAGAGGTCTCGAGGGGGGATCGGGCGCGTAGCCTGGCCCGTGCCCTTCTCTGGTTTGGGTGGCGAGGGTTGGCACTGCCCCAGAGGTCTCGAGGGAGGGAGCGCGCGCGTAGCCTGGCCCGTGCCCTTCTCTGGTTTGGGTGGCGTGGGTTGGCCCTGCCGCTAAGGTCTCGAGGGGGGAGCGCGCGCGTAGCCCGTCCCGTGCCCTTCTCTGGTTTGGGTGGCGAGGGTTGGCCCTGCCGCAGAGGTCTCGAGGGGGGGAGCGGGTGCGTAGCCTGGCCCGTGCCCTTCTCTGGTTTGGGTGGCGAGGGTTGGCCCTGCCCCAGAGGTCTCGAGGGAGGGAACGGGAGCGTAGCCTGGCCAGTGCCCTTCTCTGGTTTGGGTGGCGAGGGTTGGCCCGGCCCCAGAGGTCTCGAGGGAGGGAGCCGGCGCGTAGCCCGGCCCGTGCCCTTCTCTGGTTTGGGTGGCGAGGGTTGGCCCTGCCCCAGAAGTCTCGAGGGAGGGAACGGGAGCGTAGCCTGGCCAGTGCCCTTCTCTGGTTTGGGTGGCGAGGTTTGGCCCGGCCCCAGAGGTCTCGAGGGAGGGAGCCGGCGCGTAGCCCGGCCCGTGCCCTTCTCTGGTTTGGGTGGCGAGGGTTGGCCCTGCCCCAGAGGTCTCGAGGGGGGAGCGGGCGCGTAGCCCGGCCCGTGCCCTTCTCTGGTTTGGGTGTCGAGGGTTGGCCCTGCCCCAGAGGTCTCGAGGGGGGGAGCGGGCGCGTAGCCCGGCCCGTGCCCTTCTCTGGTTTGGGTGGCGAGGGTTGGCCCTGTCCCAGAGGTCTCGAGGGGGGAGCGGGCGCGTAGCCCGGCTTGTGCCCTTCTTCGGTTTGGGTGGCGAGGGTTGGCCCTGCCCCAGAGGTCTCGAGGGGGGAGCGGGCGCATAGCCCGGCCCGTGCCCTTCTCTGGTTTGGGTGGCGAGGGTTGGCCCTGCCCCAGAGTTCTCGAGGCGGGCGTGGGAGCGTAGCCCGGCCTGTGCCCTTCTCTGGTTTGGGTGGCGAGGGTTGGCCCTGCCCCAGAGGTCTCGAGGGTGGGAGTGGATGCGTAGCCTGGCCCGTGACCTTCTCTGGTTTGGGTGGCGAGCGTTGGCCCAGCCCCAGAGGTCTCGAGGGGGGAGCGGCCGCGTAGTCCGGCCCGTGCCCTTCTCTGGTTTGGGTGGCCAGGGTTGGCCCTGCCCCAGAGGTCTCGAGGGGGGAGCAGGCGCGTAGCCCGGCCCATGCCCGTCTCTGGTTTGCGTGGCGAGGGTTGGCCCTGCCCCAGAGGTCTCGAGGGGGGGAGCGGGCGCGTAGCCTAGCCCGTGCCCTTCTCTGGTTTGGGTGGCGAGGGTTGGCCCTGCCCCAGAGGTCTCGAGGGGGGGAGCTGGCGCGTAGCCCGGCCCGTGCCCTTCTCTGGTTTGGGTGGCGAGGGTTGGCCCTGCCCCAGAGTTCTCGAGGGGGGAGCGGGAGCGTAGCCCATCCCGTGCCCTTCTCTGGTTTGGGTGACGAGGGTTGGCCCTGCCCCAGAGGTCTGGAGGGGGGGAAGCGGGTGCGTATCCTGGCCAGTGCCCTTCTCTGGTTTGGGTGTGGAGGGCTGGCCCTGCCCCAGAGGTCTCGAGGGAGGGAGCAGGCGCGTAGCCCAGCCCGTGCCCTTCTCTGGTTTGGGTGGCGAGGGTTGGCCCTGCCCCAGAGGTCTCGAGGGGGGAGCGGGCGCGTAGCCCGGCTCGTGCCCTTTTCTGGTTTGGGTGTCGAGGGTTAGCCCTGCCCCAGAGGTCTCGAGCGGGGAGCAGGCGCATAGCCCGGCCCTTGCGCTTCTCTGGTTTGGGTGGCGTGGGTTGGCCCTGCCCCAGAGGTCTCGAGGGGGGAGCGGGCGCGTAGCCTGGCCCGTGCCATTCTCTGGTTTGGGTGGCTAGGGTTGGCCCTGCCGTAGAGGTCTCGAGGGGGGGAGCGGGCGCGTAGCCTGGCCCGTGCCCTTCTCTGGTTTGGGTGGCGAGGGTTGGCCCTGCCCCAGAGGTCTCGAGGGAGGGAGCAGGTGCGTAGCCTGGCCCGTGCCCTTCTCTGGTATGTGTGGCGAGGGTTGGCCCTGCCCCAGAGGTCTTGAGGGAGGGAGCAGGCGCGTAGCCCGGCCCGTGCCCTTCTCTGGTTTGGGTGGCGAGTGTTGGCCCTGCCCCAGAGGCCTCGAGGGGGGAGCGGGCGCGTAGCCCGGCGCGTGCCCTTCTCTGGTTTGGGTGTCGAGGGTTGGCCCTGCCCCAGAGGTCTCGAGGGGGGGAGCGGGCGCGTAGCCCGGCCCGTGACCTTCTCTGGTTTGGGTGGCGAGGGTTGGCCCTGTCCCAGAGGTCTCGAGGGGTGAGCGGACACGTAGCCCGGCCCGTGCCCTTCTCTGGTTTGGGTGGCGAGGGTTGGCCATGCCCCAGAGGTCTCGAGGGGGGTGCTGGCGCATAGCCCGGCCCGTGCCCTTCTCTGGTTTGGTTGGCGAGGGTTGGCCCTATCCCAGAGGACTCGAGGGGGGAGCGGGCGCGTAGCCCGGCCCGTGCCCTTCTCTGGTTTGGGTGGCGAGGGTTGGCCCAGCGCCAGAGGTCTCGAGGGGGGGAGCGGACGCGTAGGCCGGCCCGTGCCCTTCTCTGGTTTGGGTGGCGAGCGTTGGCCCTGCCCCAGAGGTCTCGAGGGGGGAAGCGGGCACGTAGCCCGGCCCGTGCCATTCTCTGGTTTGGGTGGCGAGGGTTGGCCTTGCCCCAGAGGTCTCGAGGGGGAGAGCGGTGCGTAGCCCGGCCCGTGCCCTTCTCTGGTTTGGATGGCGAGGGTTGGCCCTGCCCAGAGGTCTCGAGGGGGGGGGGAGGAGCGGGCACGTAGCCCGGCCCGTGCCCTTCTCTGGTTTGGGTGGCGAGGGTTGGCCCTGCCCCAGAGGTCTCGAGGGGGGGAGCGGATGCGTAGCCTGGCCCGTGCCCTTCTCTGGTTTGGGTGGCGAGCATTGGCCCAGCCCCAGAGGTCTCGAGGGGGGAGCGGTCACGTTGTCTAGCCCGTGCCCTTCTCTGGTTTGGGTGGCGAGGGTTGGCCCTGCCCCAGAGGTCTCGAGGGGAAAGCGGGGGCGTAGCCCGGCCTGTGCCCTTCACTGGTTTGGGTGGCGAGGGTTGGCCCTGCCCCAGAGGTCTCGAGGGGGGAGCAGACGCGTTGCCCGGCCCGTGCTCTTCTCTGGTTTGAGTGACGAGGGTTGGCCCTGCTCCAGAGGTCTCGAGGGGGGGATCGGGTGCGTAGCCTGGCCCGTGCCCTTCTCTGGTTTGGGTGGCGAGGGTTGGCCCTGCCCCAGAAGTCTCGAGGGGGGAGCGGGCGCGTAGTCCGGCCCGTGCCCTTCTCTGGTTTGGGTGGCGAGGGTTGGCCCTGCCCCAGAGTTCTCGAGGGGGGGTGCGGGAGCGTAGCCCGGCCCGTGCCCTTCTCTGGTTTGGGTGGCGAGGGTTGGCCCTGCCCCAGAGGTCTCGAGGGGGGAGCGGGCGCATAGCCCGGCCCGTGCCCTTCTCTGGTTTGGGTGGCGATGGTTGGCCCTGCCCTAGAGGGCTCGAGGGGGGGAGCAGGCACATAGCCTGGCTCGTACACTTTTCAGGTTTGGGTGTCGATGGTTGGCCCTGCCGCAGAGGTCTCGAGGGGGGAGCGGGTACGTAGCCCGGCCCGTGCCCTTCTCTGGTTTGGGTGGCGAGGGTTGGCCCTGCCCCAGAGGTCTCGAGGGGGGGAGCGGGCGTGTAGCCTGCCCCGTGCGCTTCTCTGGTTTGGGTGGAGAGGGTTGGCCCTGCCCCAGAGATCTCGAGGGGGGAGCGGGGGCGTAGCCCGTCCCGTGCCCTTCTCTGGTTTGGGTGGCTAGGGTTGGCCCTGCCGCAGAGGTCTCGAGGGGGGAGCGGTCACGTAGTCCGGCCCTTGCCCTTCTCTGGTTTGGGTGGCGAGGGTTGGCCCTGCCGCAGAGGTCTCGGGAGGGGATCGGGCGCATAGCCCGGCCCGTGCCCTTCTCTGGTTTGGGTGGCGAGGGTTGGCCCTGCCCCAGAGGTCTCGAGGGGGGAGGGGAGCGGGCACGCAGCCTGGCTCGTACACTTTTCTGGTTTGGTTGGCGAGGGTTGGCCATGCCCCAGAGGTCTTGAGGGGGGAGCGGGCACGTAGCCCAGCCCGTGCCCTTCTCTGGTTTGGGTGGTGAGGTTGGCCCTGCCCCAGAGGTCTCGAGGGGGGATCGGGCGCGTAGCCTGGCCCGTGCCCTTCTCTGGTTTGGGTGGCGAGGGTTGGCACTGCCCCAGAGGTCTCGAGGGAGGGAGCGCGAGCGTAGCCTGGCCCGTGCCCTTCTCTGGTTTGGGTGGCGTGGGTTGGCCCTGCCGCAAAGGTCTCGAGGGGGGAGCGAGCGCATAGCCCGTCCCGTGCCCTTCTCTGGTTTGGGTGGCGAGGGTTGGCCTTGCCGCAGAGGTCTCGAGGGGGGGAGTGGGTGTGTAGCCTGGCCCGTGCCCTTCTCTGGTTTGGGTGGCGAGGGTTGGCCCTGCCCCAGAGGTCTCGAGGGAGGGAGCGGGAGCATAGCCTGGCCAGTGCCCTTCTCTGGTTTGGATGGCGAGGGTTGGCCCGGCCCCAGAGGTCTCGAGGGAGGGAGCCGGCGCGTAGCCCGGCCCGTGCCCTTCTCTGGTTTGGGTGGCGAGGGTTGGCCCTGCCCCAGAGGTCTCGAGGGGGGAGCGGGCGCGTAGCCCGGCCCGTGCCCTTCTCTGGTTTGGGTGTCGAGGGTTGGCCCTGCCCCAGAGGTCTCGAGGGGGGGAGCGGGCGCGTAGCCCGGCCCGTGCCCTTCTCTGGTTTGGGTGGGGAGGGTTGGCCCTGTCCCAGAGGTCTCGAGGGGGGAGCGGGCGCGTAGCCCGGCACGTGCCCTTCTTCGGTTTGGGTGGCGAGGGTTGGCCCTGCCCCAGAGGTCTCGAGGGGGGAGCGGGCGCGTAGCCCGGCCCGTGCCCTTCTCTTGTTTGGGTGGCGAGGGTTGGCCCTGCCCCAGAGGTCTCGAGGGGAAAGCGGGGGCGTAGCCCGGCCTGTGCCCTTCACTGGTTTGGGTGGCGAGGGTTGGCCCTGCCCCAGAGGTCTCGAGGGGGGAGCAGGCGCGTTGCCCGGCCCGTGCTCTTCTCTGGTTTGAGTGACGAGGGTTGGCCCTGCTTCAGAGGTCTCGAGGGGGGGATCGGGTGCGTAGCCTGGCCCGTGCCCTTCTCTGGTTTGGGTGGCGAGGGTTGGCCCTGCCCCAGAAGTCTCGAGGGGGGAGCGGGCGCGTAGTCCGGCCCGTGCCCTTCTCTGGTTTGGGTGGCGAGGGTTGGCCCTGCCCCAGAGTTCTCGAGGGGGGGTGCGGGAGCGTAGCCCGGCCCGTGCCCTTCTCTGGTTTGGGTGGCGAGGGTTGGCCCTGCCCCAGAGGTCTCGAGGGGGGAGCGGGCGCATAGCCCGGCCCGTGCCCTTCTCTGGTTTGGGTGGCGATGGTTGGCCCTGCCCTAGAGGGCTCGAGGGGGGGAGCAGGCACGTAGCCTGGCTCGTACACTTTTCAGGTTTGGGTGTCGATGGTTGGCCCTGCCCCAGAGGTCTCGAGGGGGGAGCGGGTACGTAGCCCGGCCCATGCCCTTCTCTGGTTTGGGTGGAGAGGGTTGGCCCTGCCCCAGAGGTCTCGAGGGGGGAGCGGGCGTGTAGCCTGCCCCGTGCGCTTCTCTGGTTTGGGTGGAGAGGGTTGGCCCTGCCCCAGAGATCTCGAGGGGGGAGCGGGGGCGTAGCCCGTCCCGTACCCTTCTCTGGTTTGGGTGGCTAGGGTTGGCCCTGCCGCAGAGGTCTCGAGGGGGGAGCGGTCACGTAGTCCGGCCCTTGCCCTTCTCTGGTTTGGGTGGCGAGGGTTGGCCCTGTCGCAGAGGTCTCGGGAGGGGATCGGGCGCATAGCCCGGCCCGTGCCCTTCTCTGGTTTGGGTGGCGAGGGTTGGCCCTGCCCCAGAGGTCTCGAGGGGGGAGGGGAGCGGGCACGCAGCCTGGCTCGTACACTTTTCTGGTTTGGTTGGCGAGGGTTGGCCATGCCCCAGAGGTCTTGAGGGGGGAGCGGGCACGTAGCCCGGCCCGTGCCCTTCTCTGGTTTGGGTGGTGAGGTTGGCCCTGCCCCAGAGGTCTCGAGGGGGGATCGGGCGCGTAGCCTGGCCCGTGCCCTTCTCTGGTTTGGGTGGCGAGGGTTGGCACTGCCCCAGAGGTCTCGAGGGAGGGAGCGCGCGCGTAGCCTGGCCCGTGCCCTTCTCTGGTTTGGGTGGCGTGGGTTGGCCCTGCCGCAAAGGTCTCGAGGGGGGAGCGAGCGCATAGCCCGTCCCGTGCCCTTCTCTGGTTTGGGTGGCGAGGGTTGGCCTTGCCGCAGAGGTCTCGAGGGGGGGAGTGGGTGTGTAGCCTGGCCCGTGCCCTTCTCTGGTTTGGGTGGCGAGGGTTGGCCCTGCCCCAGAGGTCTCGAGGGAGGGAGCGGGAGCGTAGCCTGGCCAGTGCCCTTCTCTGGTTTGGATGGCGAGGGTTGGCCCGGCCCCAGAGGTCTCGAGGGAGGGAGCCGGCGCGTAGCCCGGCCCGTGCCCTTCTCTGGTTTGGGTGGCGAGGGTTGGCCCTGCCCCAGAGGTCTCGAGGGGGGAGCGGGCGCGTAGCCCGGCCCGTGCCCTTCTCTGGTTTGGGTGTCGAGGGTTGGCCCTGCCCCAGAGGTCTCGAGGGGGGGAGCGGGCGCGTAGCCCGGCCCGTGCCCTTCTCTGGTTTGGGTGGCGAGGGTTGGCCCTGTCCCAGAGGTCTCGAGGGGGGAGCGGGCGCGTAGCCCGGCACGTGCCCTTCTTCGGTTTGGGTGGCGAGGGTTGGCCCTGCCCCAGAGGTCTCGAGGGGGGAGCGGGCGCGTAGCCCGGCCCGTGCCCTTCTCTTGTTTGGGTGGCGAGGGTTGGCCCTGCCCCAGAGGTCTCGAGGGGAAAGCGGGGGCGTAGCCCGGCCTGTGCCCTTCACTGGTTTGGGTGGCGAGGGTTGGCCCTGCCCCAGAGGTCTTGAGGGGGGAGCAGGCGCGTTGCCCGGCCCGTGCTCTTCTCTGGTTTGAGTGACGAGGGTTGGCCCTGCTCCAGAGGTCTCGAGGGGGGGATCGGGTGCGTAGCCTGGCCCGTGCCCTTCTCTGGTTTGGGTGGCGAGGGTTGGCCCTGCCCCAGAAGTCTCGAGGGGGGAGCGGGCACGTAGTCCGGCCCGTGCCCTTCTCTGGTTTGGGTGGCGAGGGTTGGCCCTGCCCCAGAGTTCTCGAGGGGGGGTGCGGGAGCGTAGCCCGGCCCGTGCCCTTCTCTGGTTTGGGTGGCGAGGGTTGGCCCTGCCCCAGAGGTCTCGAGGGGGGGGAGCGGGCGCATAGCCCGGCCCGTGCCCTTCTCTGGTTTGGGTGGCGATGGTTGGCCCTGCCCTAGAGGTCTCGAGGGGGGGAGCAGGCACGTAGCCTGGCTCGTACACTTTTCAGGTTTGGGTGTCGATGGTTGGCCCTGCCCCAGAGGTCTCGAGGGGGGAGCGGGTACGTAGCCCGGCCCGTGCCCTTCTCTGGTTTGGGTGGCGAGGGTTGGCCCTGCCCCAGAGGTCTCGAGGGGGGGAGCGGGCGTGTAGCCTGCCCCGTGCGCTTCTCTGGTTTGGGTGGAGAGGGTTGGCCCTGCCCCAGAGATCTCGAGGGGGGAGCGGGGGCGTAGCCCGTCCCGTACCCTTCTCTGGTTTGGGTGGCGAGGGTTGGCCCTGCCGCAGAGGTCTCGAGGGGGGAGCGGTCACGTAGTCCGGCCCGTGCCCTTCTCTGGTTTGGGTGGCGAGGGTTGGCCCTGCCGCAGAGGTCTCGGGAGGGGATCGGGGGCATAGCCCGGCCCGTGCCCTTCTCTGGTTTGGGTGGCGAGGGTGGCCCTGCCCCAGAGGTCTCGAGGGGGAGGGGAGCGGGCACGTAGCCTGGCTCGTACACTTTTCTGGTTTGGTTGGCGAGGGTTGGCCATGCCCCAGAGGTCTTGAGGGGGGAGCGGGCACGTAGCCCGGCCCGTGCCCTTCTCTGGTTTGGGTGGCGAGGTTGGCCCTGCCCCAGAGGTCTCGAGGGGGGATCGGGCGCGTAGCCTGGCCCGTGCCCTTCTCTGGTTTGGGTGGCGAGGGTTGGTACTGCCCCAGAGGTCTCGGGGGAGGGAGCGCGCGCGTAGCCTGGCCCGTGCCCTTCTCTGGTTTGGGTGGCGTGGGTTGGCCCTGCCGCAAAGGTCTCGAGGGGGGAGCGAGCGCGTAGCCCGTCCCGTGCCCTTCTCTGGTTTGGGTGGCGAGGGTTGGCCTTGCCGCAGAGGTCTCGAGGGGGGAGCGGGTGTGTAGCCTGGCCCGTGCCCTTCTCTGGTTTGGGTGGCGAGGGTTGGCCCTGCCCCAGAGGTCTCGAGGGAGGGAGCGGGAGCGTAGCCTGGCCAGTGCCCTTCTCTGGTTTGGGTGGAGAGGGTTGGCCCGGCCCCAGAGGTCTCTAGGGAGGGAGTCGGCGCGTAGCCCGGCCCGTGCCCTTCTCTGGTTTGGGTGGCGAGGGTTGGCCCTGCCCCAGAGGTCTCGAGGGGGGAGCGGGCGCGTAGCCCGGCCCGTGCCCTTCTCTGGTTTGGGTGTCGAGGGTTGGCCCTGCCCCAGAGGTCTCGAGGGGGGGAGCGGGCGCGTAGCCCGGCCCGTGCCCTTCTCTGGTTTGGGTGGGGAGGGTTGGCCCTGTCCCAGAGGTCTCGAGGGGGGAGCGGGCGCGTAGCCCGGCTCGTGCCCTTCTTCGGTTTGGGTGGCGAGGGTTGGCCCTGCCCCAGAGGTCTCGAGGGGGGAGCAGGCGCGTAGCCCGGCCCATGCCCTTCTCTTGTTTGGGTGGCGAGGGTTGGCCCTGTCCCAGAGTTCTCGAGGGGGGAGCGGGCGCGTAGCCCGGCCTGTGCCCATCTCTGGTTTGGGTGGCGAGGGTTGGCCCTGCCCCAGAGGTCTCGAGGGGGGGAGTGGATGCGTAGCCTGGCCCGTGCCCTTCTCTGGTTTGGGTGGCGAGCGTTGGCCCAGCCCCAGAGGTCTCCAGGGGGGAGCGGCCGCGTAGTCCGGCCCGTGCCCTTCTCTGGTTTGGGTGGCAAGGGTTGGCCCTGCCCCAGAGGTCTCGAGGGGGGAGCAGGCACGTAGCCCGGCCCATGCCCGTCTCTGGTTTGAGTGGCGAGGGTTGGCCCTGCCCCAGAGGTCTCGAGGGGGGGAGCGGGCGCGTAGCCGAGCCCGTGCCCTTCTCTGGTTTGGGTGGCGAGGGTTGGCCCTGCCCCAGAGGTCTCGAGGGGGGGAGCTGGCGCGTAGCCCGGCCCGTGCCCTTCTCTGGTTTGGGTCGCGAGGGTTGGCCCTGCCCCAGAGGTCTCGAGGGGGGGAGCGGGCGTGTAGCCTGCCCCGTGCGCTTCTCTGGTTTGGGTGGAGAGGGTTGGCCCTGCCCCAGAGATCTCGAGGGGGGAGCGGGGGCGTAGCCCGTCCCGTGCCCTTCTCTGGTTTGGGTGGCGAGGGTTGGCCCTGCCGCAGAGGTCTCGAGGGGGGAGCGGTCACGTAGTCCGGCCCGTGCCCTTCTCTGGTTTGGGTGGCGAGGGTTGGCCCTGCCGCAGAGGTCTCGGGAGGGGATCGGGCGCATAGCCCGGCCCGTGCCCTTCTCTGGTTTGGGTGGCGAGGGTGGCCCTGCCCCAGAGGTCTCGAGGGGGGAGGGGAGCGGGCACGCAGCCTGGCTCGTACACTTTTCTGGTTTGGTTGGCGAGGGTTGGCCATGCCCCAGAGGTCTTGAGGGGGGAGCGGGCACGTAGCCCGGCCCGTGCCCTTCTCTGGTTTGGGTGGCGAGGTTGGCCCTGCCCCAGAGGTCTCGAGGGGGGATCGGGCGCGTAGCCTGGCCCGTGCCCTTCTCTGGTTTGGGTGGCGAGGGTTGGCACTGCCCCAGAGGTCTCGGGGGAGGGAGCGCGCGCGTAGCCTGGCCCGTGCCCTTCTCTGGTTTGGGTGGCGTGGGTTGGCCCTGCCGCAAAGGTCTCGAGGGGGAGCGAGCGCGTAGCCCGTCCCGTGCCCTTCTCTTGTTTGGGTGGCGAGGGTTGGCCCTGCCCCAGAGGTCTCGAGGGGGGAGCGGGTACGTAGCCCGGCCCGTGCCCTTCTATGGTTTGGGTGTCGAGGGTTGGCCCTGCCCCAGAGGTCTCGAGGGGGGGAGCGGGCGCGTAGCCCGGCCCGTGCCCTTTTCTGGTTTGGGTGTCGAGGGTTAGCCCTGCCCCAGAGGTCTCGAGGGGGGAGCAGGCGCGTAGCCCGGCCCGTGCGCTTCTCTGGTTTGGGTGGCGTGGGTTGGCCCTGCCCCAGAGGTCTCGAGGGGGGAGCGGGCGCGTAGCCCGGCCCGTGCCCTTCTCTGGTTTGGGTGGCTAGGGTTGGCCCTGCCGCAGAGGTCTCGAGGGGGGGAGCGGGCGCGTAGCCTGGCCCGTGCCCTTCTCTAGTTTGGGTGGCGAGGGTTGGCCCTGCCCCAAAGGTCTCGAGGGAGGGAGCGGGTGCGTAGCCTGGCCCGTGCCCTTCTCTGGTATGGGTGGCGAGGGTTGGCCTTGCCCCAGAGGTCTTGAGGGAGGGAGCGGGCGCGTAGCCCGGCCCGTGCCCTTCTCTGGTTTGGGTGGCGATGATTGGCCCTGCCCCAGAGGCCTCGAGGGGGGAGCGGGCGCGTAGCCCGGCGCGTGCCCTTCTCTGGTTTGGGTGTCGAGGGTTGGCCCTGCCCAAGAGGTCTCGAGGGGGGGAGCGGGCGCGTAGCCCGGCCCGTGCCCTTCTCTGGTTTGGGTGGCGAGGGTTGGCCCTGTCCCAGAGGTCTCGAGGGGTGAGCTGACACGTAGCCCGGCCCGTGCCCTTCTCTGGTTTGGGTGTCGAGGGTTGGCCCTGCCCCAGAGGTCTCGAGGGGGGGTGCTGGCGCGTAGCCCGGCCCGTGCCCTTCTCTGGTTTGGTTGGCGAGGGTTGGCCCTATCCCAGAGGACTCGAGGGGGGAGCGGGCGCGTAGCCCGGCCCGTGCCCTTCTCTGGTTTGGGTGGCGAGGGTTGGCCCAGCGCCAGAGGTCTCGAGGGGGGGAGCGGACGCGTAGGCCGGCCCGTGCCCTTCTCTGGTTTGGGTGGCGAGCGTTGGCCCTGCCCCAGAGGTCTCGAGGGGGGAAGCGGGCACGTAGCCCGGCCCGTGCCATTCTCTGGTTTGGGTGGCGAGGGTTGGCCCTGCCCCAGAGGTCTCGAGGGGGAGAGCGGTGCGTAGCCCGGCCCGTGCCCTTCTCTGGTTTGGGTGGCGAGGGTTGGCCCTGCCCCAGAGGTCTCGAGGGGGGGAGCTGGCGCGTAGCCCGGCCCGTGCCCTTCTCTGGTTTGGGTGGCGAGGGTTGGCCCTGCCCCAGAGGTCTCGAGGGGGGAGCGGGCGCGTAGCCCGGCTCGTGCCCTTCTTCGGTTTGGGTGGCGAGGGTTGGCCCTGCCCCAGAGGTCTCGAGGGAGGGAGCCGGCGCGTAGCCCGGCCCGTGCCCTTCTCTGGTTTGGGTGGCGAGGGTTGGCCCTGCCCCAGAGGTCTCGAGGGGGGAGCGGGCGCGTAGCCCGGCCCGTGCCCTTCTCTGGTTTGGGTGGCGATGGTTGGCCCTGCCCCAGAGGTCTCGAGGGGGGAGCGGGCGCGTAGCCCGGCCCGTGCCCTTCTCTTGTTTGGGTGGCGAGGGTTGGCCCTGTCCCAGAGTTCTCGAGGGGGGAGCGGGCGCGTAGCCCGGCCTGTGCCCTTCTCTGGTTTAGGTGGCGAGGGTTGGCCCTGCCCCAGAGGTCTCGAGGGGGGGAGTGGATGCGTAGCCTGGCCCGTGCCCTTCTCTGGTTTGGGTGGCGAGCGTTGGCCCAGCCCCAGAGGTCTCGAGGGGGGAGCGGCCGCGTAGTCCGGCCCGTGCCCTTCTCTGGTTTGGGTGGCAAGGGTTGGCCCTGCCCGAGAGGTCTCGAGGGGGGAGCAGGCACGTAGCCCGGCCCATGCCCGTCTCTGGTTTGAGTGGCGAGGGTTGGCCCTGCCCCAGAGGTCTCGAGGGGGGGAGCGGGCGCGTAGCCTAGCCCGTGCCCTTCTCTGGTTTGGGTGGCGAGGGTTGGCCCTGCCCCAGAGGTCTCGAGGGGGGGAGCTGGCGCGTAGCCCGGCCCGTGCCCTTCTCTGGTTTGGGTGGCGAGGGTTGGCCCTGCCCCAGAGGTCTCGAGGGGGGGGAGCGGGCGTGTAGCCTGCCCCGTGCGCTTCTCTGGTTTGGGTGGAGAGGGTTGGCCCTGCCCCAGAGATCTCGAGGGGGGAGCGGGGGCGTAGCCCGTCCCGTGCCCTTCTCTGGTTTGGGTGGCGAGGGTTGGCCCTGCCGCAGAGGTCTCGAGGGGGGAGCGGTCATGTAGTCCGGCCCGTGCCCTTCTCTGGTTTGGGTGGCGAGGGTTGGCCCTGCCGCAGAGGTCTCGGGAGGGGATCGGGCGCATAGCCCGGCCCGTGCCCTTCTCTGGTTTGGGTGGCGAGGGTGGCCCTGCCCCAGAGGTCTCGAGGGGGGAGGGGAGCGGGCACGCAGCCTGGCTCGTACACTTTTCTGGTTTGGTTGGCGAGGGTTGGCCATGCCCCAGAGGTCTTGAGGGGGGAGCGGGCACGTAGCCCGGCCCGTGCCCTTCTCTGGTTTGGGTGGCGAGGTTGGCCCTACCCCAGAGGTCTCGAGGGGGGATCGGGCGCGTAGCCTGGCCCGTGCCCTTCTCTGGTTTGGGTGGCGAGGGTTGGCACTGCCCCAGAGGTCTCGGGGGAGGGAGCGCGCGCGTAGCCTGGCCCGTGCCCTTCTCTGGTTTGGGTGGCGTGGGTTGGCCCTGCCGCAAAGGTCTCGAGGGGGGAGCGAGCGCGTAGCCCGTCCCGTGCCCTTCTCTGGTTTGGGTGGCGAGGGTTGGCCTTGCCGCAGAGGTCTCGAGGGGGGAGCGGGTGTGTAGCCTGGCCCGTGCCCTTCTCTGGTTTGGGTGGCGAGGGTTGGCCCTGCCCCAGAGGTCTCGAGGGAGGGAGCGGGAGCGTAGCCGGGCCAGTGCCCTTCTCTGGTTTGGGTGGCGAGGGTTGGCCCGGCCCCAGAGGTCTCTAGGGAGGGAGCCGGCGCGTAGCCCGGCCCGTGCCCTTCTCTGGTTTGGGTGGCGAGGGTTGGCCCTGCCCCAGAGGTCTCGAGGGGGGAGCGGGCGCGTAGCCCGGCCCGTGCCCTTCTCTGGTTTGGGTGTCGAGGGTTGGCCCTGCCCCAGAGGTCTCGAGGGGGGGAGCGGGCGCGTAGCCCGGCCCGTGCCCTTCTCTGGTTTGGGTGGTGAGGGTTGGCCCTGTCCCAGAGGTCTCGAGGGGGGAGCGGGCGCGTAGCCCGGCTCGTGCCCTTCTTCGGTTTGGGTGGCGAGGGTTGGCCCTGCCCCAGAGGTCTCGAGGGGGGAGCGGGCGCGTAGCCCGGCCCGTGCCCTTCTCTTGTTTGGGTGGCGAGGGTTGGCCCTGTCCCAGAGTTCTCGAGGGGGGAGCGGGCGCGTAGCCCGGCCCGTGCCCTTCTCTGGTTTGGGTGGCGAGGGTTGGCCCTGCCCCAGAGGTCTCGAGGGGGGGAGCTGGCGCGTAGCCCAGCCCGTGCCCTTCTCTGGTTTGGGTGGCGAGGGTTGGCCCTGCCCCAGAGGTCTCGAGGGGGGAGCGGGCGCGTAGCCCGGCTCGTGCCCTTCTTCGGTTTGGGTGGCGAGGGTTGGCCCTGCCCCAGAGGTCTCGAGGGAGGGAGCCGGCGCGTAGCCCGGCACGTGCCCTTCTCTGGTTTGGGTGGCGTGGGTTGGCCCTGCCCTAGAGGTCTCGAGGGGGGAGCGGGCGCGTAGCCCGGCCCGTGCCCTTCTCTGGTTTGGGTGTCGAGGGTTGGCCCTGCCCCAGAGGTCTCGAGGGGGGGAGCGGGCGCGTAGCCCGGCCTGTGCCCTTCTCAGGTTTGGGTGGGGAGGGTTGGCCCTATCCCAGAGGTCTCGAGGGGGGAGCGGGCGCGTAGCCCGGCTCGTGCCCTTCTTCGGTTTGGGTGGCGAGGGTTGGCCCTGCCCCAGAGGTCTCGAGGGGGGAGCGGGCGCGTAGCCCGGCCCGTGCCCTTTTCTGGTTTGGGTGTCGAGGGTTAGCCCTGCCCCAGAGGTCTCGAGGGGGGAGCAGGCGCGTAGCCCGGCCCGTGCTCTTCTCTGGTTTGGGTGGCGTGGGTTGGCCCTGCCCCAGAGGTCTCGAGGGGGGAGCGGGCGCGTAGCCCGGCCCGTGCCCTTCTCTGGTTTGGGTGGCTAGGGTTGGCCCTGCCGCAGAGGTCTCGAGGGGGGGAGCGGGCGCGTAGCCTGGCCCGTGCCCTTCTCTAGTTTGGGTGGCGAGGGTTGGCCCTGCCCCAGAGGTCTCGAGGGAGGGAGCGGGTGCGTAGCCTGGCCCGTGCCCTTCTCTGGTATGGGTGGCGAGGGTTGGCCTTGCCCCAGAGGTCTTGAGGGAGGGAGCGGGCGCGTAGCCCGGCCCGTGCCCTTCTCTGGTTTGGGTGGCGACGATTGGCCCTGCCCCAGAGGCCTCGAGGGGGGAGCGGTCGCGTAGCCCGGCGCGTGCCCTTCTCTGGTTTGGGTGTCGAGGGTTGGCCCTGCCCAAGAGGTCTCGAGGGGGGGAGCGGGCGCGTAGCCCGGCCCGTGCCCTTCTCTGGTTTGGGTGGCGAGGGTTGGCCCTGTCCCAGAGGTCTCGAGGGGTGAGCTGACACGTAGCCCGGCCCGTGCCCTTCTCTGGTTTGGGTGTCGAGGGTTGGCCCTGCCCCAGAGGTCTCGAGGGGGGGTGCTGGCGCGTAGCCCGGCCCGTGCCCTTCTCTGGTTTGGTTGGCGAGGGTTGGCCCTATCCCAGAGGACTCGAGGGGGGAGCGGGCGCGTAGCCCGGCCCGTGCCCTTCTCTGGTTTGGGTGGCGAGGGTTGGCCCAGCGCCAGAGGTCTCGAGGGGGGGAGCGGACGCGTAGGCCGGCCCGTGCCCTTCTCTGGTTTGGGTGGCGAGCGTTGGCCCTGCCCCAGAGGTCTCGAGGGGGGAAGCGGGCACGTAGCCCGGCCCGTGCCATTCTCTGGTTTGGGTGGCGAGGGTTGGCCCTGCCCCAGAGGTCTCGAGGGGGAGAGCGGTGCGTAGCCCGGCCCGTGCCCTTCTCTGGTTTGGGTGGCGAGGGTTGGCCCTGCCCAGAGGTCTCGAGGGGGGGAGGAGCGGGCACGTAGCCCGGCCCGTGCCCTTCTCTGGTTTGGGTGGCGAGGGTTGGCCCTGCCCCAGAGGTCTCGAGGGGGGGAGCGGATGCGTAGCCTGGCCCGTGCCCTTCTCTGGTTTGGGTGGCGAGCATTGGCCCAGCCCCAGAGGTCTCGAGGGGGGAGCGGTCACGTTGTCCAGCCCGTGCCATTCTCTGGTTTGGGTGGCGAGGGTTGGCCCTGCCCCAGAGGTCTCGAGGGGAAAGCGGGGGCGTAGCCCGGCCTGTGCCCTTCACTGGTTTGGGTGGCGAGGGTTGGCCCTGCCCCAGAGCTCTCGAGGGCGGAGCAGGCGCGTTGCCCAGCCCGTGCTCTTCTCTGGTTTGAGTGACGAGGGTTGGCCCTGCTCCAGAGGTCTCGAGGGGGGGATCGGGTGCGTAGCCTGGCCCGTGCCCTTCTCTGGTTTGGGTGACGAGGGTTGGCCCTGCCCCAGAAGTCTCGAGGGGGGAGCGGGCGCGTAGTCCGGCCCGTGCCCTTCTCTGGTTTGGGTGGCGAGGGTTGGCCCTGCCCCCGAGTTCTCGAGGGGGGTGCGGGAGCGTAGCCCGGCCCGTGCCCTTCTCTGGTTTGGGTGGCGAGGGTTGGCCCTGCCCCAGAGGTCTCGAGGGGGGGAGCGGGCGCATAGCCCGGCCCGTGCCCTTCTCTGGTTTGGGTGGCGATGGTTGGCCCTGCCCTAGAGGTCTCGAGGGGGGGAGCAGGCACGTATCCTGGCTCGTACACTTTTCAGGTTTGGGTGTCGATGGTTGGCCCTGCCCCAGAGGTCTCGAGGGGGGAGCGGGTACGTATTGGGTGGCGAGGGTTGGCCCTGCCGCAAAGGTCTCGAGGGGGGAGCGAGCGCGTAGCCCGTCCCGTGCCCTTCTCTGGTTTGGGTGGCGAGGGTTGGCCTTGCCGCAGAGGTCTCGAGGGGGGAGCGGGTGTGTAGCCTGGCCCGTGCCCTTCTCTGGTTTGGGTGGCGAGGGTTGGCCCTGCCCCAGAGGTCTCGAGGGAGGGAGCGGGAGCGTAGCCGGGCCAGTGCCCTTCTCTGGTTTGGGTGGCGAGGGTTGGCCCGGCCCCAGAGGTCTCTAGGGAGGGAGCCGGCGCGTAGCCCGGCCCGTGCCCTTCTCTGGTTTGGGTGGCGAGGGTTGGCCCTGCCCCAGAGGTCTCGAGGGGGGAGCGGGCGCGTAGCCCGGCCCGTGCCCTTCTCTGGTTTGGGTGTCGAGGGTTGGCCCTGCCCCAGAGGTCTCGAGGGGGGGAGCGGGCGCGTAGCCCGGCCCGTGCCCTTCTCTGGTTTGGGTGGTGAGGGTTGGCCCTGTCCCAGAGGTCTCGAGGGGGGAGCGGGCGCGTAGCCCGGCTCGTGCCCTTCTTCGGTTTGGGTGGCGAGGGTTGGCCCTGCCCCAGAGGTCTCGAGGGGGGAGCGGGCGCGTAGCCCGGCCCGTGCCCTTCTCTTGTTTGGGTGGCGAGGGTTGGCCCTGCCCCAGAGGTCTCGAGGGGGGAGCGGGCGCGTAGCCCGGCCCGTGCCCTTCTCTGGTTTGGGTGTCGAGGGTTGGCCCTGCCCCAGAGGTCTCGAGGGGGGGAGCGGGCGCGTAGCCCGGCCCGTGCCCTTCTCTGGTTTGGGTGGTGAGGGTTGGCCCTGTCCCAGAGGTCTCGAGGGGGGAGCGGGCGCGTAGCCCGGCTCGTGCCCTTCTTCGGTTTGGGTGGCGAGGGTTGGCCCTGCCCCAGAGGTCTCGAGGGGGGAGCGGGCGCGTAGCCCGGCCCGTGCCCTTCTCTGGTTTGGGTGTCGAGGGTTGGCCCTGCCCCAGAGGTCTCGAGGGGGGGAGCGGGCGCGTAGCCCGGCCCGTGCCCTTCTCTGGTTTGGGTGGTGAGGGTTGGCCCTGTCCCAGAGGTCTCGAGGGGGGAGCGGGCGCGTAGCCCGGCTCGTGCCCTTCTTCGGTTTGGGTGGCGAGGGTTGGCCCTGCCCCAGAGGTCTCGAGGGGGGAGCGGGCGCGTAGCCCGGCCCGTGCCCTTCTCTTGTTTGGGTGGCGTGGGTTGGCCCTGCCGCAAAGGTCTCGAGGGGGGAGCGAGCGCGTAGCCCGTCCCGTGCCCTTCTCTGGTTTGGGTGGCGAGGGTTGGCCTTGCCGCAGAGGTCTCGAGGGGGGAGCGGGTGTGTAGCCTGGCCCGTGCCCTTCTCTGGTTTGGGTGGCGAGGGTTGGCCCTGCCCCAGAGGTCTCGAGGGGGGGAGCTGGCGCGTAGCCCAGCCCGTGCCCTTCTCTGGTTTGGGTGGCGAGGGTTGGCCCTGCCCCAGAGGTCTCGAGGGGGGAGCGGGCGCGTAGCCCGGCTCGTGCCCTTCTTCGGTTTGGGTGGCGAGGGTTGGCCCTGCCCCAGAGGTCTCGAGGGAGGGAGCCGGCGCGTAGCCCGGCACGTGCCCTTCTCTGGTTTGGGTGGCGTGGGTTGGCCCTGCCCTAGAGGTCTCGAGGGGGGAGCGGGCGCGTAGCCCGGCCCGTGCCCTTCTCTGGTTTGGGTGTCGAGGGTTGGCCCTGCCCCAGAGGTCTCGAGGGGGGGAGCGGGCGCGTAGCCCGGCCTGTGCCCTTCTCAGGTTTGGGTGGGGAGGGTTGGCCCTATCCCAGAGGTCTCGAGGGGGGAGCGGGCGCGTAGCCCGGCTCGTGCCCTTCTTCGGTTTGGGTGGCGAGGGTTGGCCCTGCCCCAGAGGTCTCGAGGGGGGAGCGGGCGCGTAGCCCGGCCCGTGCCCTTTTCTGGTTTGGGTGTCGAGGGTTAGCCCTGCCCCAGAGGTCTCGAGGGGGGAGCAGGCGCGTAGCCCGGCCCGTGCTCTTCTCTGGTTTGGGTGGCGTGGGTTGGCCCTGCCCCAGAGGTCTCGAGGGGGGAGCGGGCGCGTAGCCCGGCCCGTGCCCTTCTCTGGTTTGGGTGGCTAGGGTTGGCCCTGCCGCAGAGGTCTCGAGGGGGGGAGCGGGCGCGTAGCCTGGCCCGTGCCCTTCTCTAGTTTGGGTGGCGAGGGTTGGCCCTGCCCCAGAGGTCTCGAGGGAGGGAGCGGGTGCGTAGCCTGGCCCGTGCCCTTCTCTGGTATGGGTGGCGAGGGTTGGCCTTGCCCCAGAGGTCTTGAGGGAGGGAGCGGGCGCGTAGCCCGGCCCGTGCCCTTCTCTGGTTTGGGTGGCGACGATTGGCCCTGCCCCAGAGGCCTCGAGGGGGGAGCGGTCGCGTAGCCCGGCGCGTGCCCTTCTCTGGTTTGGGTGTCGAGGGTTGGCCCTGCCCAAGAGGTCTCGAGGGGGGGAGCGGGCGCGTAGCCCGGCCCGTGCCCTTCTCTGGTTTGGGTGGCGAGGGTTGGCCCTGTCCCAGAGGTCTCGAGGGGTGAGCTGACACGTAGCCCGGCCCGTGCCCTTCTCTGGTTTGGGTGTCGAGGGTTGGCCCTGCCCCAGAGGTCTCGAGGGGGGGTGCTGGCGCGTAGCCCGGCCCGTGCCCTTCTCTGGTTTGGTTGGCGAGGGTTGGCCCTATCCCAGAGGACTCGAGGGGGGAGCGGGCGCGTAGCCCGGCCCGTGCCCTTCTCTGGTTTGGGTGGCGAGGGTTGGCCCAGCGCCAGAGGTCTCGAGGGGGGGAGCGGACGCGTAGGCCGGCCCGTGCCCTTCTCTGGTTTGGGTGGCGAGCGTTGGCCCTGCCCCAGAGGTCTCGAGGGGGGAAGCGGGCACGTAGCCCGGCCCGTGCCATTCTCTGGTTTGGGTGGCGAGGGTTGGCCCTGCCCCAGAGGTCTCGAGGGGGAGAGCGGTGCGTAGCCCGGCCCGTGCCCTTCTCTGGTTTGGGTGGCGAGGGTTGGCCCTGCCCAGAGGTCTCGAGGGGGGGAGGAGCGGGCACGTAGCCCGGCCCGTGCCCTTCTCTGGTTTGGGTGGCGAGGGTTGGCCCTGCCCCAGAGGTCTCGAGGGGGGGAGCGGATGCGTAGCCTGGCCCGTGCCCTTCTCTGGTTTGGGTGGCGAGCATTGGCCCAGCCCCAGAGGTCTCGAGGGGGGAGCGGTCACGTTGTCCAGCCCGTGCCATTCTCTGGTTTGGGTGGCGAGGGTTGGCCCTGCCCCAGAGGTCTCGAGGGGAAAGCGGGGGCGTAGCCCGGCCTGTGCCCTTCACTGGTTTGGGTGGCGAGGGTTGGCCCTGCCCCAGAGCTCTCGAGGGCGGAGCAGGCGCGTTGCCCAGCCCGTGCTCTTCTCTGGTTTGAGTGACGAGGGTTGGCCCTGCTCCAGAGGTCTCGAGGGGGGGATCGGGTGCGTAGCCTGGCCCGTGCCCTTCTCTGGTTTGGGTGACGAGGGTTGGCCCTGCCCCAGAAGTCTCGAGGGGGGAGCGGGCGCGTAGTCCGGCCCGTGCCCTTCTCTGGTTTGGGTGGCGAGGGTTGGCCCTGCCCCCGAGTTCTCGAGGGGGGTGCGGGAGCGTAGCCCGGCCCGTGCCCTTCTCTGGTTTGGGTGGCGAGGGTTGGCCCTGCCCCAGAGGTCTCGAGGGGGGGAGCGGGCGCATAGCCCGGCCCGTGCCCTTCTCTGGTTTGGGTGGCGATGGTTGGCCCTGCCCTAGAGGTCTCGAGGGGGGGAGCAGGCACGTATCCTGGCTCGTACACTTTTCAGGTTTGGGTGTCGATGGTTGGCCCTGCCCCAGAGGTCTCGAGGGGGGAGCGGGTACGTATTGGGTGGCGAGGGTTTGCCCTGCCCCAGAGGTCTCGAGGGGGGGAGCGGGCGTGTAGCCTGTCCCGTGCGCTTCTCTGGTTTGGGTGGAGAGGGTTGGCCCTGCCCAGAGATCTCGAGGGGGGAGCGGGGGCGTAGCCCGTCCCGTGCCCTTCTCTGGTTTGGGTGGCGAGGGTTGGCCCTGCCGCAGAGGTCTCGAGGGGGGAGCGGTCACGTAGTCTGGCCCGTGCCCATCTCTGGTTTGGGTGGCGAGGGTTGGACCTGCCCCAGAGGTCTCGGGATGGGAGCGGGGGCGTAGCCCGGCCCGTGCCCTTCTCTGGTTTGGGTGGCGAGGGTTGGCCCTGCCCCTGAGGTCTCGAGGGGGGAGGGGAGCGGGCACAGAGCCTGGCTCGTACACTTTTCTGGTTTGGGTGGCGAGGGTTGGCCATGCCCCAGAGGTCTTGAGGGGGGAGCGGGCACGTAGCCCGGCCCGTGCCCTTCTATGGTTTGGGTGGCGAGGTTGGCCCTGCCCCAGAGGTCTCGAGGGGGGATCGGGCGCGAAGCCTGGCCCGTGCCCTTCTCTGGTTTGGGTGGCGAGGGTTGGCACTGCCCCGGAGGTCTCGAGGGAGGGAGCGCGCGCGTAGCCTGGCCCGTGCCCTTCTCTGGTTTGGGTGGCGTGGGTTGGCCCTGCCGCAAAGGTCTCGAGGGGGGAGCGAGCGCGTAGCCTGTCCCGTGCCCTTCTCTGGTTTGGGTGGCGAGGGTTGGCCCTGCCGCCGAGGTCTCGAGGGGGGGAGCCGGTGCGTAGCCTGGCCCGTGCCCTTCTCTGGTTTGGGTGGCGAGGGTTGGCCCTGCCCCAGAGGTCTCGAGGGAGGGAGCTGGAGCGTAGCCTGGCCAGTGCCCTTCTCTGGTTTGGGTGGCGAGGGTTGGCCTGGCCCCAGAGGTCTCGAGGGAGGTAGCCGCCGCGTAGCCCGGCCCGTGCCCTTCTCTGGTTTGGGTGGCGAGGGTTGGCCCTGCCCCAGAGGTCTCGAGGGGGGAGCGGGCGCGTAGCCCGGCCTGTGCCCTTCTCTTGTTTGGGGTCGAGGGTTGGCCCTGCCCCAGAGGTCTCGAGGGGGGGAGCGGGCGCGTAGCCCGGCCCGTGCCCTTCTCTGGTTTGGGTGGTGAGGGTTGGCCCTGTCCCAGAGGTCTCGAGGGGGGAGCGGGCGCGTAGCCCGGCTCGTGCCCTTCTTCGGTTTGGGTGGCGAGGGTTGGCCCTGCCCCAGATGTCTCGAGGGGGGAGCGGGCGCGTAGCCCGGCCCGTGCCCTTCTCTGGTTTGGGTGGCGAGGGTTGGCCCTGCCCCAGAGTTCTCGAGGGGGGAGCGGGCGCGTAGCCCGGCCTGTGCCCTTCTCTGGTTTGGGTGGCGAGGGTTGGCCCTGCCCCAGAGGTCTCGAGGGGGGGAGTGGATGCGTAGCCTGGCCCGTGCCCTTCTCTGGTTTGGGTGGCGAGCGTTGGCCCAGCCCCAGAGGTCTCGAGGGGGGAGCGGCCGCGTAGTCCGGCCCGTGCCCTTCTCTGGTTTGGGTGGCAAGGGTTGGCCCTGCCCCAGAGGTCTCGAGGGGGGAGCAGGCGCGTATCCCGGCCCTTGCCCGTCTCTGGTTTGAGTGGCGAGGGTTGGCCCTGCCCCAGAGGTCTCGAGGGGGGAGCGGGCGCGTAGCCTAGCCCGTGCCCTTCTCTGGTTTGGGTGGCGAGGGTTGGCCCTGCCCCAGAGGTCTCGAGGGGGGGAGCTGGCGCGTAGCCCGGCCCGTGCCCTTCTCTGGTTTGGGTGGCGAGGGTTGGCCCTACCCCAGAGTTCTCGAGGGGGGAGCGGGAGCGTAGCCCGTCCCGTGCCCTTCTCTGGTTTGGGTGACGAGGGTTGGCCCTGCCCCAGAGGTCTCGAGGGGGGGAAGCGGGTGCGTAGCCTGGCCAGTGCCCTTCTCTGGTTTGGGTGTGGAGGGCTGGCCCTGCCCCAGAGGTCTCGAGGGAGGGAGCAGGCGCGTAGCCCGGCCCGTGCCCTTCTCTGGTTTGGGTGGTCAGGGTTGGCCCTGCCCCAGAGGTCTCGAGGGGGGAGCGGGCGCGTAGCCCGGCTCGTGCCCTTTTCTGGTTTGGGTGTCGAGGGTTAGCCCTGCCCCAGAGGTCTCGAGGGGGGAGCAGGCGCGTAGCCCGGCCCGTGCGCTTCTCTGGTTTGGGTGGCGTGGGTTGGCCCTGCCCCAGAGGTCTCGAGGGGGGAGCGGGCGCGTAGCCCGACCCGTGCCCTTCTCTGGTTTGGGTGGCTAGGGTTGGCCCTGCAGCAGAGGTCTCGAGGGGGGGAGCGGGCGCGTAGCCTAGCCCGTGCCCTTCTCTGGTTTGGGTGGCGAGGGTTGGCCCTGCCCCAGAGGTCTCGAAGGAGGGAGCGGGGGCGTAGCCTGGCCCGTGCCCTTCTCTGGTATGGGTGGCGAGGGTTGGCCCTGCCCCAGAGGTCTTGAGGGAGGGAGCCGGCGCGTAGCCCGGCCCGTGCCCTTCTCTGGTTTGGGTGGCGAGGGTTGGCCCTGCCCCAGAGGCCTCGAGGGGGGAGCGGGCGCGTAGCCCGGCGCGTGCCCTTCTCTGGTTTGGGTGTCGAGGGTTGGCCCTACCCCAGAGGTCTCGAGGGGGGGAGCGGGCGCGTAGCCCGGCCCGTGCCCTTCTCTGGTTTGGGTGGCGAGGGTTGGCCCTGTCCCAGAGGTCTCGAGGGGTGAGCGGACACGTAGCCCGGCCCGTGCCCTTCTCTGGTTTGGGTGTCGAGGGTTGGCCCTGCCCAAGAGGTCTCGAGGGGGGGTGCTGGCGCGTAGCCCGGCCCGTGCCCTTCTTTGGTTTGGTTGGCGAGGGTTGGCCCTATCCCAGAGGACTCGAGGGGGGAGCGGGCGCGTAGCCCGGCCCGTGCCCTTCTCTGGTTTGGGTGGCGAGCGTTGGCCCTGCGCCAGAGGTCTCGAGGGGGGGAGCGGACGCGTAGGCCGGCCCGTGCCCTTCTCTGGTTTGGGTGGCGAGCGTTGGCCCTGCCCCAGAGGTCTCGAGGGGGGAAGCGGGCACGTAGCCCGGCCCGTGCCATTCTCTGGTTTGGGTGGCGAGGGTTGGCCCTGCCCCAGAGGTCTCGAGGGGGAGAGCGGTGCGTAGCCCGGCCCGTGCCCTTCTCTGGTTTGGGTGGCGAGGGTTGGCCCTGCCCAGAGGTCTCGAGGGGGGGAGGAGCGGGCACGTAGCCCGGACCGTGCCCTTCTCTGGTTTGGGTGGCGAGGGTTGGCCCTGCCCCAGAGGTCTCGATGGGGGGAGCGGATGCGTAGCCTGGCCCGTGCCCTTCTCTGGTTTGGGTGGCGAGCATTGGCCCAGCCCCAGAGTTCTCGAGGGGGGAGCGGTCACGTTGTCCAGCCCGTGCCATTCTCTGGTTTGGGTGGCGAGGGTTGGCCCTGCCCCAGAGGTCTCGAGGGGAAAGCGGGGGCGTAGCCCGGCCTGTGCCATTCACTGGTTTGGGTGGCGAGGGTTGGCCCTGCCCCAGAGGTCTCGAGGGGGGAGCAGGCGCGTTGCCCGGCCGGTGCTCTTCTCTGGTTTGAGTGACGAGGGTTGGCCCTGCTCCAGAGGTCTCAAGGGGGGGATCGGGTGCGTAGCCTGGCCCGTGCCCTTCTCTGGTTTGGGTGGCGAGGGTTGGCCCTGCCCCAGAAGTCTCGAGGGGGGAGCGGGCGCGTAGTCCGGCCCGTGCCCTTCTCTGGTTTGGGTGGCGAGGGTTGGCCCTGCCCCCGAGTTCTCGAGGGGGGGTGCGGGAGCGTAGCCCGGCCCGTGCCCTTCTCTGGTTTGGGTGGCGAGGGTTGGCCCTGCCCCAGAGGTCTTGAGGGGGGGAGCGGGCGCATAGCCCGGCCCGTGCCCTTCTCTGGTTTGGGTGGCGATGGTTGGCCCTGCCCTAGAGGTCTCGAGGGGGGGAGCAGGCACGTAGCCTGGCTCGTACACTTTTCAGGTTTGGGTGTCGATGGTTGGCCCTGCCCCAGAGGTCTCGAGGGGGGAGCGGGTACGTAGCCCGGCCCGTGCCCTTCTCTGGTTTGGGTGGCGAGGGTTGGCCCTGCCCCAGAGGTCTCGAGGGGGGGAGCGGGCGTGTAGGCTGCCCCGTGCGCTTCTCTGGTTTGGGTGGAGAGGGTTGGCCCTGCCCCAGAGATCTCGAGGGGGGAGCGGGGGCGTAGCCCGTCCCGTGCCCTTCTCTGGTTTGGGTGGCGAGGGTTGGCCCTGCCGCAGAGGTCTCGAGGGGGGAGCGGTCACGTAGTCCGGCCCGTGCCCTTCTCTGGTTTGGGTGGCGAGGGTTGGCCCTGCCCCAGAGGTCTCGAGGGAGGGAGCGGGGGCGTAGCCCGGCCCGTGCCCTTCTCTGGTTTGGGTGGCGAGGGTTGGCCCTGCCCCAGAGGTCTCGAGGGAGGGAGCGGGCGCGTAGCCCGGCCCGTGCCCTTCTCTGGTTTGGGTGGCGAGGGTTGGCCCTGCCCCAGAGGTCTCGAGGGGGGAGCGGGTGCGTAGCCCGGCCCGTGCCCTTCTCTGGTTTGGGTGGCGAGGGTTGGCCCTGCCCCAGAGGTCTCGAGGGGGGAGCGGGCGCGTAGCCCGGCCCGTGCCCTTCTCTGGTTTGGGTGGCGAGGGTTGGCCCTGCCCCAGAGGTCTCGAGGGGGGGGAGCGGGCGCATAGCCCGGCCCGTGCCCTTCTCTGGTTTGGGTGGCGAGGGTTGGCCCTACCCCAGAGGTCTCGAGGGGGGGGGGGAGCGGGCACGTAGCCTTGCTCGTACACTTTTCTGGTTTGGGTGGCGAGGGTTGGCCCTGCCCCAGAGGTCTCGAGGGGGAGCGGGCACGTAGCCCGGCCCGTGCCCTTCTCTGGTTTGGGTGGCGAGGATTGGCCCTGCCCCAGAGGTCTCGAGGGGGGGAGGGAGCGGGCGCGTAGCCTGGCCCGTGCGCTTCTCTGGTTTGGGTGGCGTGGGTTGGCCCTGCCCCAGAGGTCTCGAGGGGGGAGCGGGGGCATAGCCCGTCCCGTGCCCTTCTCTGGTTTGGGTGGCGAGGGTTGGCCCTGCCGCAGAGGTCTCGAGGGGGGGGAGCGGGCGCGTAGCTTGGCCCGTGCCCTTCTCTGGTTTGGGTGGCGAGGGTTGGCCTTGCCCCAGAGGTCTCGAGGGAGGGAGCGGGTGCGTAGCCGGGCCCGTGCCCTTCTCTAGTTTGGGTGGCGAGGGTTGGCCCTGCCCCAGAGGTCTCGAGGGAGGGAGCAGACGCGTAGCCCGGCCTGTGCCCTTCTCTGGTTTGGGTGGCGAGGGTTGGTCCTGCCCCAGAGGTCTCGAGGGGGGAGCGGGCGCGTAGCCCGGCTCGTGCCCTTCTCTGGTTTGGGTGGCGAGGATTGGCCCTGCCCCAGAGGTCTCGAGGGGGGAGCGGGCGCGTAGCCCGGCCCGTGCCCTTCTCTGGTTTTGGTGGCGTGGGTTGGCCCTACCCCAGAGGTCTCGAGGGGGGAGCGTGCGCGTAGCCCGGCCCGTGCCCTTCTCTGGTTTGGGTGGCGAGGGTTGGCCCTGCCCCAGAGGTCTCGAGGGGGGGTGCGGGCGCGTAGCCCGGCCCGTGCCCTTCTCTGGTTTGGGTGGCGAGGGTTGGCCCTGCCCCAGAGGTCTCGAGTGGGGGTGCGGGCGCGTATCCCAGCCTGTGCCCTTCTCTGGTTTGGGTGGCGAGGGTTGGCCCTGCCCCAGAGGTCTCGAGGGGGGAGCGGGCGCGTAGTCCGGCCCGTGCCCTTCTCTGGTTTGGGTGGCGAGGGTTGGCCCTGCCCCAGAGGTTCGGAGGGTTGGGACTGAAACGCTCATGTAGAAACAACAAAGTTTGGGAAAGTGGGCAGATGTAGATCTTGAATATATATATATATATATATATATATATATATATATATATATAAATATAAATATATATATATATAAAAAGAAAAACTCACAACTATTGGTAGAACTTTAGCAGGTGCTTCGTATTCCAAGGGTGGGCTAGCTCGCTTCCATCTGGGGTTGCCAAGATGTACGTGGCCGGTCCGATGATATCGATGACTTTGTAGTGCCCTTCCCATTTTGCGGCCAGCTTCCCTCGACGGGCGGTCTCGGGTCTTAAGGTGGCGTCTCTGAGGACCAGGTCGTCGATTTTGAAGGTTCGCTTCTTCACCCGGGAGTCGTAATGTCGTGCCATCCTCTGGCTGTGCCTGACGAAGTTCGTCAGGGCTCGGTCCCTTCTCTCGCCCACCAATTCGATACTGAGGCCGAGCCCCTCTCCATTGATATCTTCATCGAAGAGTTTTAGCCAGAGTGTCTCTTCTCCAATTTCCACGGGAACGACCGCCTCCGATCCATATGCCAGCATGAATGTGCTTTCTCCGGTCGAGGCCTTGTGGGTGGTGCGGTAGGACCAGAGGATTCCCGGCAGCTCGTCGACCCATGCCCCAAGGGCGGCGTCCACCTTTTTCTTCATAGGATTCAAGATGCATTTGTTCGCGGCCTCCGCCATTCTGTTGCACTGCGGGTGGGAAACTAACGTGAAATGGAGCTTGATCCCCCAGACCGAACAGAAATCACGGAAGCCTTCGCAATCGAACTGTCTTCCGTTATCCGTGACTATAGAGCGGGGTATCCCGAAGCGACATATAACGGACTGCCAGATAAAACCCTTCATGTCCGTCCACGTGATGCGTGCCAGCGGCTCGGCCTCCACCCACTTCGTGAAATAGTCCACGGCGATGACTAGATATTTTCTTCCCCTGGAGGCTTTTGGGAAAGGCCCAAGGATGTCGAGTCCCCATTTGGCGAATGGGATCGGGCTCACAATGGGCACCAAGTTAGCCGGAGGTGCTGCCGTACGTCAGCAGAATTTTTGGCACGCCTCGCACCTTTTGACATACTGAGCCGCGTCCTAGATCATTGTCGACCAGTAATACCCCTGACACATTATTTTGTGGGCGATGGTGTGACCGCCATGGTGGTTTCCGTAGAAGCCTTCGTGCACTTTGTGGATGACCTGCTCAGCCTGCTCCGGACCCAAGCACTTTAGATAGGGCAGGACGTCGAAGTTGGCACAGCGGCGGCGGTATAACACTCCGTCGAGGAGTACGAATGATAGGGCCCGTCTCTCCACCTTTTTAGCCAGCATCCGCTCCTCGGGTAGGTCCCCTGTCTCCAAGTACTTTATAATGGGGGTCATCCATGTCATCACCGAGCCCACACACATTAGTTCTTCTTCGTCAATGGTGGGGGTCAGTAGGCTTTCGACGTAGATAGCCTTCCCGATCTCAGCCGCGGAGGAGGAAGCCAGCTTGGACATGGCGTCCACCCGGAGGTTGTTGGAGCGGGGCAGGTGCTGGACGTCTGCTCTCTTGAACTTGCAGAGCTCGATCTGGATGCGCTTAAGGTAGCGCTTCATCGTTTCCTCTCGTGCCTCGAAGCTTCCTTGGATCTGTTGAACGACGAGCCATGAGTCGCTAAGGAGCAACACATTCGTCACCCCCACCGCCCTACTGAGCTTCAGCCCATTGACCGTGGCCTCATACTCTGCGACATTGTTTGTTGCCTGGAAGTTGAAGCGCAAGGCGTACTCCAACGAGCATCCGTCGGGGGTTTGAATGACGATACCCGCCCTCGTCACGGATCCCGTCGCTGAGCCATCGACGTGGATGGTCCATAATTCGTCCATGTCCCCCCGGGAGGGCTCTGAGGGTTCTGTCACCCCCGTCATTCGTTGGGACGCGGTCGCCGATGGTGGCTCTGGTTGGTCCCCCGGGGCGTCCCTAGTGGTGCACTCTACCACGAAGTCCACCAACACCTGGCCTTTGATCGTCATCCGGGCCTTGTATGTTATGTCGAACTCGCTGAGTTCAACGCTCCAGTTGAGCATCCTCCCTGACTGCTCTAACCTCTTCAGGTTCTTCTTAAGGGGCATGTCGGTGTGGACCGCGATGGGATGGGCCTGGAAGTATGGTCGGAGCTTCCTAGCCGTTGTGATCAGGCAATAGGCGGCTCTCTCGATGGGACTGTAGCGAGTCTCCGCCTCCCGGAGAATCTGGCTGGCGTAATATACAGGGCGCTGTATGCCCCCTTCCTCTTTGATTAAGACGGAGCTAACGGCCTCTTCATTGGTTGCCAAGTACAACCCTAGCGGTTCCCCTTCTTCCGGCCGTGCGAGGAGCGGGGGACTTTGTAGGTAGGCCCTCAGCTCCACGAACGCTCAAGCGTAGTCATCGTCCCATAGGATCACCTTCCTTTTGTCCTTTGCTTCGCCAAAGGCAGTACGCAAGACCCTGAAGAAGGGGAGCGATTTCTCCGCGGATTTTGACAGGAATCGCCCCAGAGCGGCGATCCAGCCGTACAGTCGTTGTAAATCCCGAATCGTCCGTGGTTCCACCATATTGACGAGGGCCGTCACCTTATCGGGGTTCGCCTCGATCCCCCGCTTCATTATTATGAAGCATAGGAATTTCCCCGACTGCACGCTGAAGATGCACTTCGTGGGGTTCAGTCTTAAGTTGTATTGGCGGATCCTTGTTAAGGTCGGTGAAGTCGATGCACATGCGCCATTTCCCGCTGGGCTTCTTCACCAAGACGACGTTGGCGAGCCAGACCGGGTAGTCCACGGGCCTGATAAACTTGGCTTTGAGGAGCCGCTCTACCTCCTCCTCGGCCGCCCTCTTCTTCTCGCCCCCTGCGCTCCTCTTCTTCTGTCGGATCGGTCGGGCTCCTGGGTCCACATTAAACCTGTGGGAGATCACCGTCGGGTCAACCCCCGGCATGTCTGCTGGCAACCAGGCGAATATGTCCACATTTTCCCGGAGCAGGCCGACGAGGGCCGCCCTTAGGGCGGCCGGGAGTTTCGTCCCGATGGAGACGGTTTTTCCTTCCTCCACGGCTACAAGTACCTCTTCGACCTCCTATGCAGGGGTCGGCCGATGGTCGCAGAAGTCCTCCCTCTCGTCGGGAATGAGGACCGTCAAGGCCCACTTCGGGCTCCGGTGCCTGACTGGCCCCTCGTTGTGGCTTCTAGGCAGCACCTGGTTTTCCCGCACCAGTCCTACCCCTCGCGGAGTCCGGAATTTCATCATCTGGTGTAGCAGGCTGGGGAGCGCCTCTATGGCCGTCAAGTATGGGCACCCTATGATTCCGTTGTACGTCGACGTGATGTCGACAACAACGAATTGTGTCCCCTGGGTGACGACCCTCGGTTCCTCCCCCAGAGTCATCGGCAGGGTGATCATCCCCACCATGGGGATCATGTGGCCGGTGAAGCCGACAATGGGCCACGTGCAGGGCCTTAGGTCCGCCAGTCTCCACCCCATCTTCTCGACCGTTGACAGAAACAGGATGTCGCAGGAGCTTCCGGTGTCGATCAGGAGCCGGCTGACGATGACCGTTCCGATCTGAGCCTCGACGACGAGGGCGTCATCACACAGACACTCAACTTCTCCCAGATCTTCCCTGGTGAAGGTGATAGGGGGTCGATTTATCCTTCTCCGCTTCGACTTGCTGTTGGCGCCCGCTACCATCACATGTCGGACACCTTCCTCTGCGCTCTCGTGGGCGACGCCTCATCTGGGGGCGGCCCCCCGCTTATCACATCTATGCGCATGATCGCCCCGGGGGGGGGGGGGGGGCGCGGCTCCTCCTGACCGTGGTCCGCTGGCGGCTCCGGTCTCCGTGCCTCTCGGGGGGCTCTTTCTCCTCGGATCGCCTGCCTGTTTCCCACGAAGCCTCCCAAGTGGCCCGCCTGGATCAGCCGCTCGATCTCCCTCTTAAGAGTGTAGCAATGGTCGGTATCGTGGCCGTGGTCCCGGTGATACCGGCAGTACTTCCGGAGATCCCGCTTTGCCCGGTCCGACCTCAGCTCCCGGGGTGGCTCTGGCAGTAGTCCGACCCTTGTCGCCGCGGCCAGTACCTCTAACATGGGGGCGTTGAGCTATGTGTAGTAGGCCCGCGGGGGCCCCTCCAGCCTCGGGATGGCCCGGGCGGGCTCTTGGGCCAGGGCGAACGCTCGGGCCGGCCAGGGCGGTCCTGCGGGCGACGCCCCGTCGGGTCACACCTTGGTTGGGTCAGCTGGTCACGTCCCCAATGCCCGTCTTTTTTCCTCGGTCGTAGGTGCGATCGAAGCTCATCCAGGAGCGGCTTCACCGGGGGGAACAATCTCTTCGTTCCGAGGGTCTCCTCGGCCAATGCATGCCTCTCTGCCATATCGACCAGCGCCTCATAGTCGGCCGGCGGATCTCAGAGCAGGGATTTGTGGAGGCTCCGAGTCCACAATCCCGTCTTGAAGGCCAGCATGAGCACCTCATCGCCGCAGGTCACCACCGCCCGTCTCTCATCCTGAAAGCGGCGCAGGTATTTCCCTATCGTCTCTCCTTCCCCTTGGACTATCGTACTGAGATAGTCCAGGGGCTTCTTCTTTGTCTGCCCGGCCCGGAACTCCTGGCAGAACTTGTGGGACAGTTCGCCAAAGCTCCCAATGGATCTCGCGGGTAGGCCGAAGTACCAATCCAACGCTGTGTCCCTCAGACTTTGCGAGAAGAGCCGGCATATGAATGCCTCATCCACATCCTACGCCTCCATTGCCCCCCAGTATTGTTGCACGTGCGTGAGAGGGTCGCCTCTTCCGTTGTAGGTGGCCAGGTGGGGGGGTTTGAACCTTACGGGCATTGGGGTGGAAGTGATCCACCTTGCCAACGGCGTGGCCTCCTCCGGGTAGTCAGAGCGCTCGGGCGCGTGCCCCATTCGCCATTCTGGGGTCTGGCTCTGGTCGCGTCTTGGCTACCGACGGTCTTCTCGCCCTGGGGAATAGCATAGCGGTCGCCTGTGGGGACTCCTTCCACGGGTAGAGGATTCAACGGTTTAAAACATTTAAAACATATTGGAGGTTGACTCCTTCCAACGGGTAGAGTATTGGAGGTTGACTACTAATAATAGATAGACTAGCTTATTGCTCTCAAGAGTTTAAAACATTTAAAAACATTTTGCTTTCAAAATCATTTTGTGTGTGTGTGTGTGTGTGTGTGTGTGTGTGTGTGTGTGTGTGTGTGTGTGATATCTACTTTGGCTTTAACATAATCCTAAGAACTCACACACTACACAAAAACAAGACCTTCGGGAAGCTGATCCGGTAGATGCTTGCTTCTCTTGAATATGATTTCCTTCTTCGTTTAAGCTTTGAGCACGAGCTTCATCTTGTGCTTGATGTAGAACTAGCAAATTTGTCTTTGTCTCGAGTGTGGTTGAGTTTCTTCGGAGTATGTGTAAAGTCACCGTTTGTCGCATAATCTGCACACTTGAGTTGTAGTGTAGTTAGTACACTTACATCATTTGGTGTGTTCATCATTAAAACCACTTTAGGGGTGGGATTCAATTTCCCATCACATTCACTATACTGGTATACACGTGCATGGACGTACACATGCTTATGAACTACACCGTGATAAGATTGTGTGTGTTATGTTGTTAGAGATAGAGTTCAAAATTACGAGTTACTCCAGTAAAATCTAAATCATGTACACTATGTAAAGGTTCAAGTCGATAGACACCTTTGCTTATGCACAATCTTATATTAATTTATACTGCTCGATGAAAATGGATTTTGTTTTTAAAAATTCAAGTGGGGGATTGTTGGAAGTTTTTGAATCTTTCAAATGGTTTTCAAAAAGGATTTTGTGTGTGGACTCTCTATTTGATTTACCTCCATTTGGTTTAGTCCCACATTGTTGGGGAAAGATGCCTTGGATGAGTATATAACGGATTTGTTGAGACTTGTGGATGTGCCACAAGGGGTACCACTCTTTTGTGAAGGGTGGAGAACTTACATGAGCATAAGTTGACCATGCGATTATTATTATTTGGATAAAATAATTATTTTAAATTATAAACTTCTTATTCAAAATTCAAATTTTGAACCTGAAATTCAAATTCAATTTTGAAACATACTGATTTTACTCTCACGTTTTCCATCATTTACGATCATTACTCCTAATTACTCACGATCTCACTCATCGTGGGGATGTTAATATGTTCATTACTCCTCCTGATTTTTCTTCCCGTTATAATTTTTCTATATATAAGAAGATCGTAAGGTTTCTTTTCAGGGAATTACGAAAAACATCTCTTCTCTCTTCTTCTTCTCTATTGTATGCACGAAAATTCTTTCATTAATTTCCGAACAGTGGTTCTGTAGTGGTGTAGGTTCTTTCAGATTTTCTTTCAGCGCAGAGGAGATCTTTGACAGAGAAGATTTCTGGGCTTATGCACAGAGCTACATGGGGGCCGGGGGGCACGTGCCCCCCTTGAAAATTGAGAAATGAAGTAAGGTAATATAATTTTGGTTTCCATTAAAGCCAGAGAGAAAGGTAGCAGGGTGGTTGGTGATTATGTTCTTTCGTTGACGGTGGCGGGTTCAATTCCTGATCTTAACAAATAAGTGTTGTTATGAAAAAAAAAATGGTCCAGCTCCGATTCTAATTGGTCCACTCCGATTCTTGTCGTTTTTTTATTCCCACACAAATTTCGAGTCCTAGGTTGGGGTTTTGATCTGATTCTTATTATTTTTGTAGAGATTTTTTATCTGATTTGGTGGAATTTTGTGTTTCACGGTTCCGAATTCTGAGACGCGTTATCGATGGTAGGGTTAGGGGTTTTGCTCAATTCATATTCTTTTCTTCTTGAGATTTTTTGATCTGATTTAGGGAAATTTGGTGAATGAATCTGTGTTTTGATTCTTGGATTTGGGGGAATTTGGTGATCTGAATTTTTGATTCATATTCTTCTTTCCTTGTGATTTTGTGCAGGTATCGTCCGGTAAATTGGGGGAGATCAAGCGCCAGCATAGGGGCGTCGTAAAATCGTGAAGGGGCATCTTAAAATCAGTGCAATTGTCTAGAAATCTTATGCATGCCATGAAATAAATAATCTTATAAGCCGCTAAGATTTTTGTTTTCATTAATACAACTCACAGATCCATTAGTTTTAATTTCATTGGTGTTCGTTAAAATTGTTGCAATTGTCTAGAAATCTTATGCATGCCATGAAATAAATAATTGCCTAGACAATTAATGATGAAACTATTAGTATAGTTCAAGCTATGGTGATGAATATTGCCTCTTTTGTGCATCGGGACGAAATTTGTAATTTGTAAGTCGTTAAGACGATCTTATCCACGAATGTGCTTGAGTCAATGAAATTTTTCATATTTGTCCAACGGATCACTAACAAGTGCCTTTAACCGTAGGTAGACCCTCTTGCCTTGTGTGGTGATACTCATGTCCACGAGGGAGCCTGGATAACCAATAGCTTTTATTAGGTAGTATTACCATTAGTACGGGTAATTAACTACCAACCGGTGGTTGAATTAAGGCAGTAGATCAACTCTCGCTTACACTATAAATGGGGCTCCGAGTCGGCACTCAAATATCAATTACCCATCCAATAGCTTCTCTGTTGCAAATTGCAAATGGCTCCTCCCACTGCTCTCGTCGCAACCCCTCATCTGTTCGAGACGAACAAAGGGGTTAAGCACCTCGTCGACTCCACCCCGGCCCTCTGCACCGTGCCTTCAGCCTACGTCGTCCCGGACCCCCGCATCCTGGCCACGCCCCTCGTCGCACCTCCCTCCTCCAACTTCCCCATCATCGACTTCAGCAAACTCGACAGTGCAACCGACGGTGCTTCCGTCGTGCAAGACATCGTCTCCGCCTGTGAGGACGGGGGTTTCTTCCTGGTGGTCAACCACGGCATCAAGCCCTCCGTCGTGGCCGACTTCCTCGGCGCCGCCGAGGCCTTCTTCGCCCTCCCCCTGGAGGAGAAGATGAAGTATGCCTCCGATTTCCACGACATGGCCCCCGTCTGCTACGGCTCGACCCAGAACGACGACGCGTCTCAGCCGCGCCAGTTCTGGCGGGACTACATCCGCCACTTCGACCGCCCCGTCGACCCCGTGAACTGCCACCTCTGGCCCACCGCGCCGTCCAACTACACCGCCGCTGCAAAAGAGTTTCTCAAAGGCACGTGGGAGCTTGCAGCGCAGCTTGCAGCGGTCATCTCCCAAGGGCTGGGCAAAGAGCCGGATTACCTGCTGAGGACGTTTGGGGAAGGGATGCAGGCGGTCTCATGCAACTACTACCCGCCCTGCCCGCAGCCGGAGCTGGCGGTGGGGGTCGGCGCTCACATCGACCCCCCGGCCATATCGATCCTGATGGACAACCAAGTGGACGGGCTGCAATTCAGGAACAAGGACGGGGAGTGGATGCCCGTGCCGCAGGTGCCAGGGGCGGTGGTTGCGAGCCTGGGGTGTTACATGGAGAGGGCGAGCGGGGGGAAGATGAAGGCGGCCAGGCACAGGGTGGTGGTTTCCGAGACGGCGTGTCGGGTGTCGGTTGCGGTGGGCAACGGGCCCGAGCTCAAGGCCCTCGGCAGCCATCCCTTTTTTCATGACTACTAGTGCCTGCGTGTGCTCCACCCGCGCTTGTGTTTGTGTGTGCTTGTCTTCTGTGTGGGCCATGGGCGCGATCACTAAATAAAGTTGCAGCCAGACTGCACGCGTGCGTGCGCATTGTATCGTATTATGTATCTGTGCTACCCTATGAATGAATGTCGCTTGATCGATGTTGTGCCCAGTTCCTCAATTGTTTGCTCAATTCCATGTGTTGATGCGAAAATCCACGGAACAGTAAATTTGTAGTATTGGAAACCAAGGTTCCGATAGTCAGTCGATTGATGATGATGACAAGGAGTTGATATGTCGTCAATTGAGGTTGAAGATTGATCAGTCACTAGATCAGTTCCACGAGCTGTCGAAGTATATATGCGACACGAGGAACTTGTCAAAAGTGGGTCGGGCTTGGGTTCGATCCTAAACCCCTCCGACGCTCAAGTTAGTATTGAAGTCGAAGAAAGCTCGAATGGTTAAGAACGTACTTCGTGAGTTCGAACTATATATGCCGAACTATAATTTAAGTGGAGAGAACTTAAGCATGCATAATGATATCTGGCTTCTTTAAGTGGAATTATTTCCAACACTTCTTCTGCGGGAGATCCTTCCTTTTATAGGAGTCGGGTGATTGATGACGACTCCTCGTCTTCTGAACAGTCGTCATAATGTATACTATCAAAAGATTGTACGTAGCAATCATTAACGGCAAGGATCATTAATGGCTACCATCAAATGCTGTCTTTGAATGTTGTTTTTATTCGGCAACTGAAGAGTCGTGTATTCCAAGGGTCATAACGGTTTTGTCATTGATTGCTTGAGAGTCCCAAGAGTCGCGCTCATTAAATGAGGTAACGGCAGCTTTCATAACTTGCCGAAGTAAAGGCTTTGTGTCTGGCGTTGCTGATTCGATGAATGTCCGATCTGGTGAAGATCCGATCTTGTTTAGAAGCTTTAACTCCTGAATTCTGACCGCTGACGCAGGAATATAGATCGTCATTATTGGTCGCATAAATTGCATACGATCTATATTTTGGTCGTAACAATTGCGCACGACATTCGATCGTGAACTTAGAAAACGACGGTTCTGGTTTAGATAACGTGTCACATTTTCATTAGTCGGACACAAATTCCGGATAGGTGCAATTAAGTTTCCTGCCAAAACATCACATCGGTTGATTTTGAAAATCGAAGCTGTCAGAGATCTTGCCACGTGATCTCGTATGAACGGCTAGCATTTTTCCGATCATCTTATAAATACGAGGCATCCCTTCGAAGATAATGTAAGGACCCTGGCTATGGGGAAAACACTAGATGTTGTTGAATAGTGTTTATGCAATTTAAAAAGATAGTTACACCAATTTAAATGCTAACCAACAAAATAGTGCAGAATTAAAATTAAACCCAAAGAGAAACAAATGTAGACACAAGGATGTTTCAAGGGTTCAGATTACCCAAGTCACTTCCCGACTTGTTCCCAGTAATCCTACGCCCCTTCTACCCGGATACCTCCGGATACTCAAGTTAGAACCCTAACTTGAGCTTTCCTTAAAACCCACTTGTAGCAACCCTACAAGTGATATCGAAATACAATCGATTGACCTTGACTCCCGCAACTTGGGAGCAAGCAAACCACTCTCACAACCCGAGAGCAAATGCAAATAACGAAAGTTATAAAATATGAAAGCAACACTTACAATCACCTATGCCTTGAAGTATAACTTGAAGGAGAAGTGTGTTGTGTGTTGAAGACTCTCTTGGAAGAAAGGAAAAGCCCTTTCTCTTGACTGCACCAAATGCCTGGAAGATATCTCTTTGGTTCTAGGTTGGAGAGCAAGAGATTGAAGATAGGAATTCTTAGGGCTTTAGGATTTGAGAGCTTTGATCTTGAGAATGAAAGCTTGAAAGATTTTGCAATGGAATGAGTAACATCTCAATGGAACAATAGATGCTCCTTATATAGGTTTCTCAAATCTTCAAAACAGATTTAGCAAAAACCCTTTTGGAATCCGTGAGAAAACTCTCAACCGATAGAATCTGCGCTCCCGACAGTCGACTGTTGAGGAAACCACAGTCGACTGCTGCACAGTCAGATTGGGTAGGTGAGAATTCATAACGGCAACTTACCACGTGGACAGTCGACTGATGAAGCATAGACAGTCGACTGTTAAACCAACAGGCGACTGTAAATCCTACTACAGGCGACTGGCCGTAAGTTGGGTAAGTTGAAGAATTCTGGAAAAAATCTGGGATAACAGGACAGACGACTGATGAGGAGATAACCGTCGACTGTTAATCAGAACAGGCGATTGTAAATCTTTCTACAGACGACTGTCAAAACCCTGAGATTTTTCAGAGAGTTGAGTTAACAAATTTGCTCACAGACAGACGACTGATGCAGCATTGACAGTCGAATGATCCAATGGACAGTCGACTATAAATCCAACATAAGTCGACTGGCCGAAATAAACAGAGAAACTAGGATTATGGCAAAAGACAGACATGCGACTGATTAACTTAAGATAGTCGACTGTCACTTGGACAGGCGCATATGAATCATTCATAAGTCGCCTGAAGAAATAAAACAGAGAAGCCCAAAACTAGACTGTAAAAGTTTGTGCATAACACGCGACTGTAGAACAAAACACAGTCGACTGTTTTTTAAACAGGAGACTGTAAAACGTTCAGCAGTCGACTGTTATAGACATGACATGCACAATCTAGTTTGAAATGAATTGGAGTCAAATGAAGCTTGAACTAAAGACATCCTAAGACAGAAAAGAAGATGTGTGTGTGCTCCAACAATATTCTACTTCTAAGCTACATACTAGAAGAGAAATAGGAAAGTTACAATGACGAACTCTCTCTTCTATCCAACGCATGAGCTTGAAGTCTTCTAGGAGCTTCCAACACCATCTACGATCATCCAATCCATTTCATTTGCTTTCAATGATCTTTGAGTGTCATCCATCGCAAGTATATCTTCATAATTAGCTTAGGCAATGGATTAACTGCAAAATAAGGGATTAGTCATAAGTATTTATGTTTGCTCATCATTAACACCAAGTAGGGAGAAGTCCAATACTCAACATTCTCCCCCTTTTTGATGATGACAAACAAACATAAACAAAAAGATAAATAATTGTGCTCAATGAAAACTTATAAATAATTGTGCTTAATGAAAACTTACTCCCCTACATAGATGCCAATCACGTCAGTCAACAAATATTAGGGCATCTATATATCAATTGAAGCAAATGAGTAAGATATGCATGAATGAAATGAAATCATGAAATCTAGGATATAAAATCCCTATTCATTGTATCTTACTCCCCCTGAATCTAAGGCAACTTCAATCTTAGATTCAAGTGTTATTAGTATATACTTAGCACATTCATTATGAATCCATGTGTTTATTTCTCTCCCCTTATGGCATTATCCAAAAGGTGGGAGTAAAAATAACAACAACAATCGTGCTAAATAACAACTATCAACAATCATAGAGTTTAAGTATTTATAAAACTAAAACTCATAAAACCACATCATTAACTTATGTGAGTAGAGGAATGGAAGTCCAATAGCAACATTTTAGATATAAGAAGAGAACATATTGTCTAAAAATGCATCACATCACATATAATATGTATAATCCAATATCAAGTCCAATATTGTCTCAAAAACACATCAGAGAAGAATATATCATTCATGGAGACAATATCACAAACATCACACAGATATGATAAGCAATGATACTATGTGTGAAACATAAGGCGAAACTGCAATATCATATATATATATATATATATATATATATATATATATATATATATATAAATATATATATAGGGCGATCTTCGGTTGCGAAAAAGAGGCTTTTCGCACCGTGCGAAAAGATTTTTATCTTTTTTTTGAAATTTTTTTTTTCAAAAATTTTTTTTTTGATGTTTAATCCATACAATTATATACCCCAGGGAAAATAATGGGTGAACCCGTTGGGGATTAGAGCACCCATCCACCCGTTACAAATTTAACGGTCTCAAAACGTGCGAATTTGATGAAATGCCTTGATCGAAGGCCAAATGACATTATTTCTCATTGATTATTTTTTGAGGGGGGTATAACAACATATAATGAGGGTGGGAAAAAGAATTTTTGAAAAAAAAAATTTCAAAAAAAAACTAAAAACATTTTCGCACGGTGCGAAATGTTCTCATTTGAAAATTTTCCTATATATATATATATATATATATATATATATATATATATATATATATATATATATATATATATATATATAAGAGATATCACAAAAGTACAAGTCAAATGGACATCAACATGTCCATCAAAATACATCCTGATAAAAAAATTACAACATCATGATCTCAAAAATACATGGTCGGATATCATCATACATCATCACCAAATATGGGCACTACAAAAAAATCTATGAGTGAGTGTCTCCAGGAGCAGCAGATGAAGAATCAGGCTCAGGGTCAGCAGGGGTATCCTCAGGAGGAGGAGCTGCAGAAGCACCCTGAGTAGCTACTACGCCAGGATGCACAACAAGATCAGTGATGATGGGAGGAGGAGGCTCACGAGGCTGGGGAGGAACAAAATGTCTCAGATGCTCAGGGAAATTCATGCAATGATGCTGGAAGGACAGGAAAGCCAACTCATATAGACCAGAGACCATCTCAAAGAGTATGTAAAGAGAGGATGGAGCAGAAGTGGATGGCTGGTCTGCAGGAGGAACTGTGGAGGAAGACGGAGCAGAAGTCAATTTTCTCTTCTTAGAGGCAGACTGCAGAGCCGAAGAGGACTTCACCTTTGCAGTAGCATCCAGAAGAGGACCAAAAGGTACGGGCTCGTAAGGAGATAAGTCAATCCCAAAGTGTCAAAAGACAAGTGTAAGAAGTCCACCGTATGGAATGTGAGAGGAGGAAGAAGTAAACTCGACCTTGTCCATCCTGTCAAGGAGGACACCGGCCCAGTTCACAGACATCCCGAAAAATATCGCGTACATACACCTCAGTATCTCCTGGGAAGGCTGGTCAGAAGATCCGTATTTCGGCAGGATGTTGGAATTAACCACGAGGTGAACAGCCCAACCCCGAGCCGAGAACATGGACGACCTAACACCAGAAGATAGAGCCGAGGGTATCTCACGGAACATGTTCCAGAGGACAGACTGATCTAGCTCATCGACATCAGAAATGGAAATGTCTGAAGGAAGGGATCCAGTGGAGGGAATCCTAAGAATGGTCCCCAATAGAGTGGGATCAAGACGAATGGAAGTCCCCTAGACAACAGTATCAATAAATCCAGTGGTAGAATACTCACCACGAACGCGGTTAGAATAGAAAAGCTTTACCAAAAATGGATCAGCCCGAGGAGATTCGCTATGAGAGAAGCAAAAGAGGTCAGCCAAATGAGTAGCAGAAAGGATGTCAGACAGTCTCTCAGCAGTGAAGGCGGGAAAAAAATATAACGCTCTCTAAGAAGTTTGATCCATATGAGAGAGTGAAATTTTGCCAAGCAAAGATCATCTCGGCAAATGGGAACAAGGGTATCAGACAGTGGCACGACGGGGGTTTCTTCTGCAGAACTCGACACCGAAGGTGAAGGAGGAGCCTCAATACTAGGCTCATTGATGCGAACACCAATGGGCTTGACCTGACGCTTGAACAGGGGCTCAGTGTCAGAAGAAGAAGACCCAGAAGGAGAATAGCCCTGCGATGAAGAAAGAGAGGGAGATTTGGCTTGTTTGGTACGGGCCTTATAGGTTTCTTGTTCTTGGCCATAGAAGTCTTAGGAACCCTAGGACGCTTAGATGTAATGGTCTTTCCCTTGCTCTTACTCTTAGGAGGCATTGCACAATCAATTGAACAAGTTGAAGATCGACAAGAGATATGATCAAAAGAAAACCGCATGAGAGAGAGAATCGAAAGCGAGTCAAACCTAGTCAAAAGACACTAAGACACAACGAAGAAGCAATCGACAGACAGCGGAGAGGAGATCGACGATGGAGAGAGTCGGCGGCTGAGGATTGAGCGGAGAAGACGAACGGTTTCAATCAGAGGAGAGAGAAAACGTGGGTTTGAAATGAAAAATCTCGAAGATTTAATGAAGGGGCGAAGTAATCAGGGCCGTTGGATCAAAGAATCGACGGCTCAGATCGAAACAGTGAATCGCCATAACAGGAGACCGTCGACTGATGAACAAACGTCAGTCGACTGGGTGAAGTGATAAGAAATAAGCTTAGGATGACAGACAGTCGATTGTAGAGTAACATACAGTCGCCTATCCGGGAGACAGTCGACTGTAGAATACGCATCAGTCGACTGACTGAGAAACAGTATAACTCATCAAAAAAACAGAGTACTGGTGAATTTTGACAGAGATGACAGGCGCCTGATGACTCAAATGCAGTCGCCTGTTGAAACAATAGCCGACTGTAAAATTGTCATCATTCGTCTGTGTGAAAGATACAAGTTTATGACAGAGAGGATAGAGTAGGGCAGTCGACTGTCGAAGGAAAGACAATCGTCTGTCCTGGTCCAAAAATGTACAGTGAGATAAAAATCCAGAGGATATGAACAATCACCCTGGGACCTATACTCTAAACATAAACTCATCATAAAATCAACATTAAATTCTAAATCGTTGATAAAACAAATCACTTATGAAATTCAGTACGCAGTAATGAATCTTAAATCAGCGAAACAACACACATCAATCAGATACATACAAGACTTGGTAACGCAATTCGGTGCGCACACCTACATCTGCGGGGCCACGCCCAGAAAAATAGAATACTTCACTAGAATAATCAGAGAGTACAAACTCTAATAATCATGATTCTACTAGGAGGAACACACTCCCCCTTAATACAAACCGTGAGGGGTGATTGCAATCAACCCCGTGAAGTATTCTTGGCAAGCTCCCCTTGCCAGCAAGCTTCCCTTGCACCACCGACTAGATTAACTCCCTTGATCCTACGTGCGTAGCCGTCGGCCTCCCTCCCGGAGTTTTTCACAGAACTTTAATCTCCAAGTCCGTACCCTAGCCATCAATGTTGCCAAACCCTAATAGCATGCACTCCCCGCAATCCATGGTTCAATCAGCAAGAATCAAATCAAATCTGTTTCGGCTAGGTAACCACAATATCTGCAACTCTCAACAAGTATGAGATCCCTCAAAATCCGCAGGAGACCGTTGCAAAGATATTGTTAGCTAAAATCTCTCCAATCGTCTTTCAACAAACTAACCGAGAGATATAAGTAGACAAATCAATCTTTAACAATATTTAACCAACATAAATACCTGAATCGTTAAAGATAGAAACTTTAGATCGCGAGATCTCCAGACTCGGATCCAAGAATACCGCAATCAATCAATGACGCATGTAGACACATCGTGTTGAACATTATGGTGCAACATAATGTTCAACAATTCTTCCAACATAGTAGGCTGAATACTGTAGCTCTGGTGCACCATAGAGTTCAACAAATGACCCAACATCATCATGATAAACCATCTTACTACTTCAAGATAGTAAAGAGCAATCGACGATTAACATAGTGCCACTTATGACAATGCAGAAATGAATACATACATGAATAAAACCTAACAATCTCCCGTTTTGTCATTTAGTGGCACAACAAGCTATGATATTAGACTGAAGAAAACTGGAGAAAGATGAGGTAGACACTGATTCAGACAAAAAGAACTGCTGTGTCCCAAAACATAAAAAGAACTGATGTGTCACAAAATATGCAACCATAATCCCCCTTACAACAAACCAAAACCAACATCCTGAACAACTTTAACGAACCACTTTAACAGCACGTTCTCCCCCTCACCATAGGCGCCCAAAAAAAATTGATTGCCATCACCATCATCACCATCATCACCACCAAGCAATACAATATCATAATTCTCCCCCTTTGAGCCACTAAGGACAGAGACATACCTGGGAAGAGAGTAGAGAGATGAACAAATCAATGCTCCTCAGAAAGGCTACTCTTCAGAGCAGACAGCTTTCTTTGCAGCATAAACTTGTGACTATGCAGAAGAACCTTCTGAATTTCGATTGCCACCAGTTGGTCATTGACATTCTGAATTGCACTTTCCAAGAACTGAATATCCACCAATACTGAAGAAGAGGAGCTGGTAGCAGCATGATCAGGAGGTGAAGAAGGAGACTCAGGATGCACAGTAGATGTGGGGTCTGTAGCCTGAGAAGGGGAGGATGATGTCGGAGCATCATGTAGAGAGGGTATCACCTTTGAGATATCATCAACTTTGCCTGCCACTGACTTAGCAGTGTACGATATACTGTCACACGAAGTGGGAAGATCAGATATGGACAAGGACACTCTTTAAGCCAAGAGCATCATAGAGATGAGACATCCATGGGGTAATGACGAGGCTGAGGAGGATGACTCAGATAAAGACAGAACCGAATCAAAGATTATTCTTCCTAAGTTGAAGGACGGGGTAGTGCCGGCAGAGAACAAGAGCTTGCATATGTCTTTCGTGACCACTGAAACATTGGAAGTGGGAAGCCAATTTCTTGTGGCAATCCTGTACAGAACAAAATACTTGACAGTAAGAGCAGAAGAAGGAAATGTGGACGACTTCTTGGGCCAGCTCTTTATCTTTCCAGCAGTCACAATATGTATAAACTTGTTAAAGTCATCTCCAATTGACTCTCCGAATGATGGCACTGACTGAGAGCATTTCCATTCTAACAGTTTATTCAGCACAGAGGGAGAGAAAGAAATGATCTTCCCTCTCACATAACTCCTGAAAGCCCATCGTGAAGATGCATCACTTGCCGACTTGGACAAATTACAATAAAATTCTCGCACCAACACAGGATAGTAAACACTAAAGCAAGTGGCAGCATGGAACAAACCGATGTCTTTGAGAATTGATACCATCTGTGTCTTGTCAAATGATGACACATTCAGGACTTTCTCAGGAAGGAGAGATCTCTCGGAGAACGAAGCCCATCTATTCTTACTTGCCTTGTCGAAGAACATTTTACTGAATGCATCAGAATATGTAAACGAGGGTGAACGAGAAGGACCTGATGCAGAGTTCTTGGACCTCTTGGAAGGAGAAGCAGCAGTATGACTTGAAGGAGCAGAGCACTTTCTAGGGACAGATCGAGCCTTCCACATGAAAGAGGACAAGGGAGTATCATTTGGAGCAGCAGCCTCACATGTTGCATTCATTGTTGCAACATTTTGTGTAACATTATGGACTTCATCTCAGACAGCAAAGAGTCAGTCTCGACAACAGCTTCAACATTGGTATCAACATGATCTACACCAACCTCAAAAGAAGTATTTGGCATTGCACAGCCTTCAACAATGTTATCTCCATCAACTGAACTCGAAGCACAAGCATTTGGCATGGCACAGCCTTCAACAATGTTATCTCCATCAACCGAACTACAGCCTTCAACAATGTTATCTCCATCAACCGAACTCGGAGCATGTGCTTCTACACCATCATGAGGTGAGATCTGTTCTGAAGGAACATCAACACGATCATTATGACTACCGACACCATCATTAGACAACCTTATGGATTCATTTTCGTCTTCAGGAAAAATCTGAACATTATCATCCACACACATCGGAGCAGGAATAACAGGTTCCTTTTCCTGAGATGGGTCAACAGGAGCAGCTTCAACATTGACCCCATCCCCAAGATCAACATCCTCATCCATCTTCTCAGAATGTGGGTCATCTGTACCCTCAGTGTCCTTGGGGCAAGATGAGGCTTCATCAGCCCCCCAGTCTCAGTCTTCTCAACAGAGACAGATGAGTCAGAATCGGAAATGTCAATAATTTCAGATATTCTCACGAAAACTTCTGGATTCCATGTTCGAATCACAATCTTGCGGTCTCGGGGCACTTCCACACTCATCACCTTGCCCAAAATCTTCTTACGCATGAGTTTATCAAAGTGAATGTGTAAGACATCTACCCAAGAGAGGTCTAACCTCCTTCCAGTTCTGCTTAAATACCCAAACCAATCTTGAATCGTGACAGGTGCAGAAAAGTTTTCATCATCATAAGATTCATCCTCCAAGGGTTTTCGAAGAAGGGGAATTTCAAAATTTGGGAAAAAACTCACCAACTCCAAATTCGAATCACCAAGAGAATGCATGGCACTGTGAGATACAGAGGATTGAGAGAGAGAAGTAATACCACTGGAGGACCTACGCGAAGAACGTGAAATCACTCCCTTCCGTTTGATTGGAGGAGGAGCAGACGACGGAGCATTGTTCCGCGCTGAGGCGGTCTGACGAGAAAATCGTCGTGGAGTCTGCGATGATTTTTCTTTACGATCTCTTGCCATATCTGAACACGGAGAGGAAATTCTACACGAGCAAGAAGAAGGCAAGAACCCTAGAAGAATAGCTTGGAGAATCTTGGAAAGATTTGAGGGAGAAAATAGCGCCTTGGGAACTGAAAGTGGAATAGGAGAATATAAATAACGGGTAAAAGTAATTAGTAAGATAACTAACCCGATAGCCCTTAACCGCCCGTTCCACAAAATGTTGCAACATGATGTTGCAACATTTTTCTCAACACAATGTTTAACATCAGATACGACACAGCCCAAGGGCTTGTCGTAATTCTTCAAACCTGGCAGAATCTAAGGGCTTCGTGAAAATATCTGCTAATTGATTCGCAGTAGCTACATACTCCATGACAAGAGACTTCTTCTCGACCAACTCTCTGATGAAGTGATGGCGGATGTCGATGTGTTTTGTTCTGGAGTTTTGGACTGGTTCTTGGAGATGTTTATAGCACTCTGATTATCGCATAGAATAGTCAGAGTTCCTTGTTCCAATCCATAATCTATCAACATTTGCTTCATCCATAAGAGCTGAGTGCAACAACTCCCTGCTGCGATATACTCAGCCTCTGCCGTAGATAATGAAATGGAGTTCTGTTTTTACTATACCAGGAGACTAGGTTGTTGCCCACATAAAAGCATCCTCATGTAGTGCTCTTTCTATCATTAGTATTTCCTGCCCAGTCTGCATCACTGTATCCCGAAATTAGAGTTTTTGTATCCTTGGTGTACCATATACCATAGTCTGCCGTCCCACTGACATACCTGATAATCCTCTTCACAGCAATGATATGTGATTCTTTGGGACACGCTTGATAGCGGGAATAAACTCTGACACTGAAGCTAATATCCGGACTGCTAGCTGTCAAATACAAAAGACTGCATATCATGCTTCTGTATAGGGTAACTTCAACATCTTTTCCTCCTTTGTCCTTGGAGAGTTTTTTTAGAAGTGGACATGGGGGTGCGGACATGTCTTGCACTTTCCAGACCAAATCTCTTAACAAGGTTCCTTGCATATTTGCATTGTGATATGAATAGACCATCTGTACACTTTTTAACTTGAAGTCCAAGAAATACATTCAACTCACCTACCATGCTCATTTCAAACTCCTTTTGCATGAGGGTGATAAACTCACGTACCAGCTGTTGTGACGTTGACCTGAAGACTATATCATCGACATAGATCTGTGCTACCATAACGCTTGATCTTGTCCGTTGAACAAATAAGGTTTTATCAGCTCCTCCTCTTTCATACCCTTTTTAAGAAGATATGTGGTTAATCTCTCGTACCAGGCCCTCGGTCCTTGTTTCAACCCGTAAAGCGCCTTCTTCAACCTGTAAACATGATTCAGAAGAAAAGGATCTGCAAAGCCTTTTGGTTGTTCGACATATACTTCTTCATTTAGTAGCCCATTCAAGAACGCGCTCTTCACGTCCATTTGATGTAGTTTGAAATTCAGACTACACGCAACTGCCAACAGTAATCTAATGGATTCCAAACGAGCGACTGGAGCAAATGTCTCATCAAAGTCAATTCCTTCTATTTGGGTATAGCCTTGAGCCACCAGACGGGCTTTGTTGCGAGTAACATTTCCCTTCTCATCCATTTTATTCTTGAAGATCCATTTCGTTCCGATGACATTTGTTCCTTTAGGGCTCTCCACTAGACTCTAGACATCATTTTGTTGAAATTGGTTCAACTCCTCTTGCATGGCCAAAACCCAGAATTCATCAACAGTAGCTTCCTTCACATTTTTGGGTTCAACAGTAGAGAGAAAACAAGCATACCCGGCAAGATCTCTGTAGTTGATACGGCTAGCACCTCTTGTCCGGCGACTGTCTTGTACATCACCAATGATTAGCTCCGGAGGATGATCGCTATAACTTTCGTGATTCCCTCAGTATCTTGAGTATATTCAGCCTCTACTTGTGTCATCTCAGTGGTGGTTGTATCTTGTGTCGCAACATTTTGTTCAACATTGTTCTGATTAGTCTTGATTGTTGCAACATCATTTTCAACACGAACCTCCTCATCAGTGATGTCTTCTTGAATGCCCTTTTCTCCACTTAGAATGGACTCTCCCTGATCAAAATCATCTACCACCACATTGATAGATTCCATCATAACGTCAATGCATTGATTCAACACTCTGAAGGCACGACTCCTTGTAGAATACCTTAGAAAGATTCCTTTGTCACTCTTGGCATCGAACTTTTGTCTCGGTGTACGATCTTTGCAAGGTGTAGCATTTGCTTCCGAAGATATGGAAGTAGGACACATCAGGCTTCCTACCTTTCCAGATCTCGTAGGGGGTTTTTGCAGTCCTTGGCCGAAGATAGACCCTGTTGATCGTGTAGCAAGCGGTATTAATAGCTTCAGCCCACCACTTAACATTAACATCTCGAGCATTCAACATAACTCGTGCCATTTCTTGAAGTGTGCGATTCTTCCTTTCAACTACTCCGTTTTGTTGAGGAGTCTTAGGAGCCGAGAACTCATGTCCTATACCATGTGCTTCACAAAATTCAGAGAAAGAGTGATTCTCAAACTCTTTTCCATGATCACTCCGAATCCTGATGATCTTGCCAATGTTGTCTCTTTTTTCAACTTGAAGGCGGGTGCACAATCTTTTAAAAGCATCAAATGTGTCTGATTTCTCCTTAAGAAAATCAACCCAAGTGAACCGAGAAAAATCATCAACACATACAAAAATGTACTTCTTACCTCCCATGCTAGTTTCTGATGTGGGTCCAATCAGGTCCATGTGTAACAGCTCCAGATTTTTTTGAGGTAGTGATAGTTTGAATTTGCTTGTGACTCACCTTCTTCTGCTTTCCCAGTTGGCATGATTCACACACCCCTTCTTTCTTCTTGGTTAGGGTTGGCATTCCACGAACAGCTCTGGCTTGAGAGATCTTCATTAAGGTCTTGAAGTTGACATGGCCCAGTTTCTGATGCCACTGTTCAGATACATCAGCAGTGATATTGAAACACCTGTTGAGATCTTGCAGAAGATAGCAGTTGTCGTTTGACCTCTTTCCGGTAAGAATACAAACATCATCCCCATTGAAAACAAGACATTCATCTTTGTTAAAGTAGACCAGTAATCCTTGATCACACAACTGACTGATGCTGATGAGATTGGCATTTAAGTTCTCTACGTGCATCACGTCTTTTAGCTTCAGAGATCTTGTCACATTCAGATTCCCTTTTCCAACAACCCTGCTTCTCTGACCATCACCAAACGTAACATGACCTTTGTTGCCGGCAGTATACTCAGACAGAAGTCCCTTGTTCCCTGTCATGTGTCGAGAATATCCACTGTCAAAATACCACAGATTTTCTGAGAAAGTAACTATTAAAGTGTACGCCACCATGCTTACCAGCTCAGATTTCTTAACCCATTTCATGTTTGTTCTCTGGTTGGGATGAGCAACATTTCTACCTTTATTCCAATGCTTCATGCATCTGAAACAACCCCAGTCATAGTGTCCAACTTGTCTACAGTAGTTACATATCGGACGCCTGGATGTTGAACCTTTTGTTGGACCCTTTGTCGAACCTTTTCTTTTCTTCCCTCTTGACTTGTCCTCGTTCAACTGACTCTGTTTTTCATGCTCCTTAGTAATGAGAACACTTCTAGTTTTGGAGGTATGTAGATGACTCCCTCTGTGGTATCCAACTCCTGTTCGATCTCTAGACACATTACCCATGTTAAGAATGTCATCAAGTTTTGACTTCCCGGAGTTCCATCTGTTGAGGGTGCTTTCCGCCTTCTCAGCTCTGAGCAGTGTTCTCCTCAAACTATTCTTAAGATTCCGGAGACTTAATTCTGTCTTTAACAGTTTGGTCCTGGTCTCATCATTCTCACTTCTCTGGTTGGAACATTCATCTTTCAACTTCTTGTTTACTGCACAGATATCCATCCATTTGTTGAACATAATTTGATAGGCTGAGCGAATATCCTCTTCACCAACATCTCCTTCACTTTCACTGTCAGAGTCGACCTCGGTGTCGTATGTTGTACTATTTGTTATAACATCATGTATCACATTTCCTTGTTTAGTATTGGATGTTGAAGCAAATGTTGTAACATTATGTTCAACATGACTGGAAGGATTATACTCAGACTTGTCCTTCAGGATGGCAGTGAATGCAACATAGTTGCTAGTTCTGTCTTCATCTTACAAACTTCCTTCAGAATCTTCATCGCTCTAGGTGCTGGCTAGAGATTTCCCTTTTTGCTTCTTAAGAGTATTGGCACATTCGGCCTGTATATGTCCAAATCCTTCACACTCTCTACATTGAATTCCCTTTCCTTTGGTTTTCGAATCATACCTCTGAGTAGGGCGACTGGCAATCTTTTCACCAGCAGGAGGACCTGACCGCAGCACCTTATTAGCCGTTTTGAAATTCTGACCTCTATTACTGATCTTCCTCATCATCCTACTGAAGTTTTTGGTAAGTAATGCAATGTCATCTTCAAGTTCCGACTCATTATCAGATTTGGAAGATTTACTTGCCTCAGCTTTTAGAGCTACTCCCTTCTCCCTTCTGTTTTGCTTGAGATTCATCTCATAAGTTTGCAGAGAGCCCATGAGTTCATCTAGTCTCATGGTGGATGTGTTTCTCACTTCTTCTATCGCTGCAATTTGAGCAGAAAACTTTTCGGGTAGGGACCTCAGCGTCTTCTCCATTAACTTCTTTTGAGAGTATTTCTTACCCAGTTGAAATGCCTGGTTGGCTATATCCCTTAATCTTCCATTGAATTCTGCCACTATCTCGTTTTCATTATTCTCAGATTTTCAAAATGAGACGCGAGCATTTGAAGTTTAGAAGCCTTAACAGTGCTGGTCCCCTCATGAACATTTTGAAGAATGTCCCAGGCTTCTTTTAAGTCCTCACATGTTGATATAAGCTTGAACTGCTCTTCATCGACTGCAGTGAAGATGGCATTCACTGCCTTTGAGTTTCCTAATGCAGCACGCTCCTCTTCAGAATTCCAGTCTCTCACGGGTTTGATATATTCATTGCCTTTCCTTGTTAACTTCAGTCGGAGGACTCCATCCTTCAACCGTAGCCACACAAGCTTTTTCATCCAGGGACTTGATAAAGGCTCGCATGCGTGACTTCCAGTATGTGTAATTAGATCCGATGAGTAAGGGAGGACGAGTAAAAGAGGCACCTTCTTTAGTATTCATGATGAGCGTACTGACACACAAGATCACACCCACTTTGATAGAACAAAGTTATGTAGATGACCTGCTCTGATACCAAATGAAATTCAGTAAGCAGTAATGAATCTTAAATCAGCGAAACAACACACATCAATCAGAGACACACAAGACTTGGTAACACAGTTCGGTGCGCACACCTACATCTGTGGGGCCACGCCCAGAAAAATAGAATACTTCACTATAATAATCAGAGAGTACAAACTCTAATAATCACGCTTCTACTAGGAGGAACACACTCCCCCTTAATACAAACCGTGAGGGGTGATCGCAATCAACCCCGTGAAGTATTCTTGGCAAGCTTCCCTTGTCAGCAAGCTCCCCTTACACCACCGACTAGATCAACTCCTTTGATCCTACGTGCGTAGCCGTCGGTCTCCCTCCCGGAGTTTTTCACAGAACTTTAATCTCCAAGTCGTACCCTAGCCGTCAATGCTGCCAAACCCTAATCGCATGCACTCCCCGCAATCCATGGTTCAATCAGCAAGAATCAAATCAAATCTGTTTCGGCTAGGTAACCACAATATCTGCAACTCTCAACAAGTATGAGTTCCCTCAAAATCCACAGGAGACCATTGCAAAGATATTGTTAGCTAAAATCTCTCCAACCGTCTTTCAATAAACTAACCGAGAGATATAAGTAGCCAAATCAATCTTTAACAATACGTAACCAACATAAATACCTGAACCGTTAAAGATAGAAACTTAAGATCGCGAGATCTCCAGACTCGGATCCAAGAATCCCGCAATCAATCAATGACGCATGTAGACACATCGTGTTGAACATTATGGTGCAACATAATGTTCAACAATTCTTCCAACATAGTAGGCTGAATACTGAAGCTCTGGTGCACCATAGAGTTCAACAAATGACCCAACATCATCATGATAAACCATCTTACTACTTCAAGATAGTAAAGAGCAACTGACGATTAACATAGTGCCACTTATAACAATGCAGACATGAATACATACATGAATAAAACCTAACATCTTAAAACAATCAGAAAAACTCATGTAATCACAAAAGTCTCAATTGCCTTTCTTAAGACACATATATGAAATAACAAATGAAGAGAGGCAACATAATGATATGAGCTCAAAAGGTGTTATAAGAAGTATGTTGAGCTCCTAAATTTCAGATTCACCCATAATTCCTAATTCTCCACGCAACCTCACAAATGAATCTTCTTTAAGAGATTTTGTGAAGATGTCGGCAATTTGTTTTTGGGTTTCAATGTACTCTAAGATGATGTCCTTCTTAGCTACATGATCATTGATAAAATGGTGTCTCACATCTATGTGTTTGGTACGGGAGTGATGTACCGGGTTCTTGGAAAGACATATAGCACTTTGGTTATCAACCATGATAAGGCAAGTATCACAATTGACACCATAGTCACTAAGAGTGTGTCTCATCCAAAGGACTTGTGCACATGCAAGACCCGTTGCAATATATTCCGCTTAAGTCGTGGACAATGATACTGAGTTCCGTTTCTTGGAAAACCAAGAAACTAAGGAATTTCCTAGAAAATGGCAAGTGCCACTAGTACTTTTCCTATCGGATTTGCATCCGGCAAAGTCGGTATCACTATATGAGATTAACTCATATGTGCTAGATTTAGGGTAAAGTAACCCATAATTTAGTGATTGATTGAGATAACGAAATATTCGTTTAACCGCAATCAAGTGTGACTCCTTAGGTCTAGCTTGATATCTAGCACACAAACAAACGGAAAACATGATATCGGGCCTACTAGCGGTTAAATAAAGTAAGCTACCGATCATACCTCGATATAGACGAACGTCTACATCTTTTCCGTTCTCATCCTTGTGTAGATGGGTTGTCGTACTCATGGGAGTCCTTTTTCTTGAAGACGATTCCATCCCGAATCGCTTAATAAGCTCCACTGTGTACTTTGTTTGATGTATGAAAGTTCCATCCTTCATTTGTCGAATTTGCAGTCCAAGGAAGTAATTGAGCTCTCATATGTGGCTCATCTCGAGTTCATCCTTCATAGACTTAGAAAATTCTTGACTAAGATTAAAGCTAGTAGAACCAAATATTATATCGTCTATGTACACTTGAATCAAGAGGATGTCATTTTCCTAATCTTTAATGAAAAGTGTTGAATCAACTTCTCCCATTTTAAAACCTAAATCCAAAAGAAAGGTCTTGAGTCGATCATACCAAGCTCTAGGAGCTTGTCTCAACCCATACAATGCTTTCTTAAGTTTGAAAAGATGGTTTGGAAATTTTTCATGAATAAAACCGGGAGGTTGAGAAACATATACTTCTTCATTGACAATCCCATTTAAAAATGCACTTTTAACATCCATTTGAAATAGTTTAAAATTATTATGAGATGCAAAAGATAAAAGCAATCTAATAGCTTCTAATCTTGCTATGGGGGCAAAGGATTCTTTGAAATCGACACCTTCCTCTTGCCGGTAGCCTTGAGCTACTAACCTTGCTTTTTTCCTTGTGATTACCTCGTTCTCATTGGTCTTGTTCTTGAAGATCCATTTGGTCCCAATAACTTGATGACCACTTGGAAGAGGAACGAGCTCCCAAACTTCATTTCTCTCGAATTGTATGAGTTCTTCTTCCATTGCCACTATCCAAGAGCTATCCTCACAAGCTTCTTGAATGTTCTTTGGCTCAATGGTAGAGACAAATGAGCAATGAGAGAATTCTTCAATTCTTGACCTTGTTCGAACACCCATACCAATATCTCCAATGATTTGGTCATGAGGGTGGTTGCAAACGGTTGGGTAAGCTTTGGGTATTCCTGCATCACTTGGAACATCTTCAACAATCTCATTAGTAGTGTTAGTCTCAATAATAGAATCATTATTCTTAACATTACTAAGAGAATCACAAATAGCATCTACACTATCATCAATAACATGAGGAAAATCAAAATCTTCATAAAATAATACGTGTAGTGATTCCTCGATCGTTGAGGAGGTTTTGTTGTATATCTGGTAGGCTTTGCTGCGTGTGGAATATCCAACAAATATCCCTTCATCAGATCTTGGCTCAAATTTATCTAGATTACCAAAAGTGTTCTTGATAAAACATTTTGAACCAAAAACTCAAAAATACTTAACTTGATGCTTTTTATCATAAAATAACTCAAAGCAAGTTTTGTTCGTTCGGGGTCTTACTAGGATCCAATTGAGTGCATAACATGCCGTGTGCCCCACTTCTGACCAAAATTATAGTCCAAGATGACTATCATGGAGCATAGTGCGAGCACACTCAATAAGAGTCCTATTCTTTCTCTCTACAACACCATTTTGTGGTGGAGCCCGAGAAAAGGAAAAATTGTGAGTTATCCCGGTGTCATCACAAAACTTTGTAAAAGACTCATTCTCAAATTCTCCTCCATGATCATTACGGATAGTGATAATGGTGGATCATAAGAGATTCTGAATCTTCTTTGCAAATATGGTAAACTTTTCATAAGCTTCATTCTTATTAGTTAAGAATGAAACCCAAGTAAATCTAGAGAAGTCGTCAACGACAACTAATCTATAATGAGCATTGCCTAAAGAAGCGGTTCTAGTTGGCCCAAACAAATCTAGATGAAGAAGTTCTAGGGGCCTCTTAGAAGTAATGCCTTCTTTAAGCTTAAACAATGATTTACTAAGTTTACCTCTTTGACATGAATCACAAAAGTTTTTCTTACTAAAAGCAATTTTAGGAAAACCTTTGACTAGATCATGCTTAACTAACTTATATAAGTGCTTGAAATGAACATGACCAAAACGGCGATGCCATAATAGTTGTTCACTTGTATTAGCAACTAAGTAATATTCTATTGTTTTAGGCAAGCTCAAATAATAAATATTTTTACACCTAATACCGGTAAATAAAACATGTGAATTAGAATCAACAATTTTACACAATCCTTCTCCAAAGTTTACCTTGTAACCTTTGTCACAAAGTTGACTAATGGAAATGAGATTGTGACATAAACCACTAACAAGAAATACATTAGTAATTAAGGGTTTGGAAGGGTTACCGACAATACCTACTCCAATGATGGTTCCCTTTTGATTACCTCCAAAAGTGACTGTTGCACCATCCTTGATGCTAATCACTTCGGAGAGCAATGAGGGATCTCCCGTCATATGTTTTGAGCAACCACTATCGAGAATCCATCCTTTCCCTTTAGAGCTAGTATGACCTTTATTGCTCTTTTTCTTTCTCTTGGGTACCTACATAATATACCATAAGCTCATGGTACCCAATGTTTGTTGGGTCCAAGGGGATTAGCCCTTTGGAAGCCAAGTCCAAGTGGACTTCCGCTTTCCAACATAATTGCTATTCTTAATAACATCATGAAAATAGGAATCAACATATGCATTCCTATCATTTAAGCTAGTGTTCTTAGGACCCCAAATGGTGTAAATTTTGGGAGTCTTGTTTTTAGTTGCATGCATACTTGTTAGATATCTATGTGGTGCATGCTTTTTAGGAACATGGTTTCTAGCATATAAATGAGGTGGTGGATATGCATTGGACATACACGGATGATATGTATGCTTGGAAACATGCATGTTGTATGAAACGTATGGGTTATGCATGACATGTGGAGGATGTGCATACATGTAGGAATGATGCGTATGAGCATATGGTGTATAGGAGCACGTACATGAGTATTTCTCATGTGTGGATTTGTACGTGTCCGTGGGTGTGGATCATAAAAAGTGTCATGAGTATCCACTTGTGAAGTAGGAGATTTCCTACGTGGATGAAGATTGGTGTACATGTAAGCATGGTTTCTTTTTTGGTTTCCACCCTTAGTGGGTTTCTTGCCAAAAGGAAGAGAGGGTGAAGTGGTGACTTTCTCGGTAGGTTTGCTACCTATAGTGTCTTTGACACCACTTGTGGATGCACCGGAGGATGGCCTCACAAAGTCTATAGTGACATCACTATAGGAGGTGCGATCATTGGATGCATTTGCATTTACAAAACCAAGACCAACACGATGTGTGGCCAGAAATTGGTTTGCTAGCAAATCGTCCAATTTTTCTTTTCCCTTATTGAATCTCACAATAAGGGAGGACATGAGCTCATATTTCTCCTTAAGAGAAGAAATATTGGTATCCAAGGTGGACACCCGTGCTTTGAGCTCGTGCACTTGGGTTTTAAGAGAATCATTCTCTAAACCCAATTGTGTGTGTCGTGTAACTAGATCACTATTATCCTTAGGATGTGTTTGATCTAGTTGAGATTTGAGGTTGTTCACCTCATCTCTCAAAGTGACATTTTGAGAAGCTAAATTTGCTTTCTCAAGAGTTAAAATATCAACAATGGTGTCATTGTTGATAATGCATGGAATGGATGGATTGCTAATATTCAATTTCTTTAAGCTAGTATATCTAAGCATTAGAGATTGATACTTAGCAAATAGTTCTTCATTAGCAATACGTAATTCATCCATTGTTACCTCGGTTTCATTCATGTCGGAATCACTCTCATCGGAGAGTGGATCTTCTCGGGCCATGAAGGACATGTGGGCACTTTCACCCTTCTCATCATCAGAATCATTTGATGAGTCTCCACTTGAGTCATCAAATGTACCGACGAGTCCTTTCTTCTTGTCTCTCTTGTTCTTGTCGGACTTGTGGTACTTCGGAGCCTTCCACTTCTCTTTGTTTCTTAGCATTGGGCAATCCTTCTTGATGTGCCCTGGCTTATTACACTTAAAGCAAAGAGAGGAAGTATTATTAGTAGACTCAAATCTTTTGTTAGAGGGAATTTTACCTTTGCGGAAGAAGCGTTGGAACTTCTTCGCCATTTGAGCCATTCCACCCAAATCCATCTCATCTTCTGAATCTTCACTATCGGAGGATGAGGAATTGGCGTTGAATGCCAAAGCTTTCTTCTTGGCCTCCGAAGGATTCGTCATAGCTCGAATCTTTAATCGGTTCTCCCGTCTTACTTCATAAGACATGAGAGTCCCGATAAGATTCACAACTGTGTAGGTCTTCAAATCGTTGACCTCCTCGATGGCGATAGCTCTTCTTTTCCATTTGGGGGTCATTCCCATTATGATCTTCCTTACCTTTTCTGGTTCGATGTAAGTTTGGCCAAGAGCTGCCAATTCATTGGTGATGTCGGTAAAACGTCCGTACATTGATGCTATGTTTTCATTTTCCTGCATATGAAACATATCGAAGTTTTGCACGGCAACATAGAGTTTGGCAAGTTTTACCTTGTTTGTTTCCTCATGGGCAACGACGAGATGGTTCCAAATTTGATATGCACTCTTACATGTGCATATCTTGTTGAACTCATTCGGGTTCAACGCACAATGAAGAGCGTTCATTGCTTTTGCGTTGTTGACTTCGGCGGATTTCTCGGAAGTCGTCCATATTTCGAAATCCTCTTCGGTGGGCTCGACGTATTCCTTGTGGAGGGTTCTCCAAAGTGAAGCACTCCTTAGGAACGTCTCCATCCGACATTTCCAATAGCCAAAGTTCGTGCCATTGAAACGTGGAGGACGCACCATTGATTAACCTTCGAAAAGTGTGGACGCTCCATCACGATCGTGATTGTTGTACGAAGGCGGTGAAGGAATGTTATTGTTATTGGATGCCATAGCTATAACCTTGCGCTCTGATACCAATTGTAAGGACCCTAGCTATGGGAAATACACTAGAAGGGGTGTTGAATAGTGTTTATGCAATTTAAAAAGATAGTTACACCAATTTAAATGCTAACCAAGAAAATAGTGCGGAATTAAAATTAAACCCAAAGAGAAACAAATGCAGACGCAAGGATGTTTCAAGGGTTCGGATTGCCCAAGTCACTTCCCGACTTGTTCCCGGTAATCCTACGTCCTTGCACCTGATATCTCCGGATACTAAAGTTAGAACCCTAACTTGAGGTTTTCTTAAAACCCACTTGTAGCAACCCTACAAGTGAAATCGAAATACAATCGATTGACCTTGACTCCCACAACTTGGGAGCAAACAAACCACTCTCACAACCCGAGAGCAAATGCAAATAACGAAAGTTATGAAATATGAAAGCAACACTTACATTCACATATGCCTTGAAGTAGAACTTGAAGGAGAAGTGTGTTGTGTGTTGAAGACTCTCTCGGAAGAGAGGAAAAGCCCTTTCTCTTGACTGCACCAAATGCCTAGAAGATATCTCTTTGGTTCTAGGTTGGAGAGCAAGAGATTGAAGATACGAATTCTTAGGGGTTTATGATTTGAGAGCTTTGATCTTGAGAATGAAAGATTAAAAGATTTTGCAATGGAATGAGTAACATCTCAAAGGAACAGTAGATGGTCCTTATATAGGTTTCTCAAATCCTCAAAACAGAATTAGCAAAAACCCTTTTGGAATCCGTTAGAAAACTCTCAACGGATAGAATCTGCGCTCGCGACACTCGACTGTTGAGAAAACCACAGTCGACTGCTGCACAGTCAGATTGGGTAGGTGAGAATTCATAACAGTAACTTACCACGTGGACAGTCGACTGATGAAGCATAAATAGTCGACTGTTAAACCAACAGGCAACTGTAAATCCTACTACAGGCGACTGGCCGTAAGTTGGGTAAGTTGAAGAATTCTGGAAAACATCTGGGATAACAGGACAGACGACTGACAAGGAGATAAATGTCGACTGTTAATCAGAACATGCGACTGTAAATCCTTTTATAGACGACTGTCAAAACCCTGAGATTTTCCAGAGAGTTAAGTCAACAAATTGGCTCACAGACAGACGACTGATGCAGCATTGACAATCGACTGATCCAATGGACAGTCGACTGTAAATCCAACATAAGTTGACTGGCCAAAATAAACAGAGAAACTAGGATTATGGCAAAAGACAGACAGTCGACTGATTAACTTAACACAGTTGACTGTCACTTGGACATGCGCTTGTGAATCATTCATAAGTCGCCTGAAGAAATAAAACAGAGAAGCCCAAAACTAGACTGTAAAAGTTTGTGCATAACAGGCGACTGTAGAACAAAACACAGTCGACTGTTTTTGAGACAGGCGACTGTAAAACGTTCTGCAGTCGACTGTTATAGACATGACATGCACAATCTAGTTTGAAATGAATTGGAGTCAAAGGAAGCTTGAACTAAAGACATCCTAAGACAAAAAAGAAGATGTGTGTGTGCTCCAACAATGTTCTACTTCTAAGCTACATACTAGAAGAGAAATATGAAAGTTACAATGACGAACTCTCTCTTCTATCCAACGCATGAGCTTGAAGTCTTCTAGGAGCTTCAAACACCATCTACGATCATCCAATCCATTTCATTTGCTTTCAATGATCTTTGATTGTCATCCATTGCAAGTAGATCTTCATAATTAGCTTAGGCAATGGATTAACTGCAAAATAGGGGATTAGTCACAAGTATTTATGTTTGCTTATCATTAACACCAAGTATGGAGAAGTCTAATACTCAACAGAGAAGTTTCCTTGCTTTCGCGTAGATTAATTGCTCAAGCTTCTTCGGTGACTCCTTTCTTTTCTGGTCATCTTCTCTGAGTCTGCAGTTCAAGGTACTTTGTCGTTTCATAAGCCATGGCTTCTTCTACTTCAATTGATTCCAAAACCAATCGAGTTTTAGAGAGTCTTGGTCTAGGGATGGATGATGTTGTAGCTCAAGAAACGAATGTATCGACATCTGCTACAAATAGTCAATGTGTCATAGGGGGATCATCGAGTATCCCGCTTGAGATAACGAAAACTATTTCTCTTCCTCGGACCTCTGTAATTCCTCTCATACGCTCCCAGTTTATTTGCCCCCCTTATGGAGTTAGATTGGTAAGGTATTCTGGGTCCTTATGGCTATAAATTCGACGTCCGGCCTAAGTCGGACGGACGCTGAAAACAAATAAGCAGCGGAAAAATAGACTAAAACAATTTTAAATTAACAACCCTAAAGATTTAAACCATATCCAACATCTCTACTATCCCGGGGTTGGGTCCGACCAACCCCGAAGGATAGATCTATCTAACAGTTGTAATTATAAACGCATGAATATTTAAACTACATACCTTTCACTTCGTTTCCGCAGAATACAAAGCGTCATTTTTGGCAACATTTCTTTGGCCCAGTGCCGCTTCTCCCAAGTCTAACCGCGTCCCGAATCGAACCGCGTCCCGAGACGACCAACACCCTAGTCGATGATGAGCCAACCACGCATCGAAGAAGATTTCACCTTGGGTTGATCTTCCGTCAAGACTTCGGATCTGATCCGAGCTCCTTTGTAGCTTTGCTAGAGCCCGAATAGGAGCAAGGAAGAAATTTAGGGAGAAAGAGAATATTTAATTTAAGCTCAGATCCGGGCTTGCTCACGTTTAATGGAGCTACTCAGATCTGGAGCTTGGGACGAGTTTCAAGGAGGGGAGTAGGCCCCTATTTATATAAGCAGCTGACCCTTCCCCTTTACTCCATATCCGATGTGGGACTAAAAAATTTGGAGGAAAAATTAATTAAAGTTTGCCTTTCACAAAGGCTAAATTTTAGTGATTTTTTCCTCCCTCACCATTGAGCTTCGCAAGTGATACAACCTATCAAATAGAAGATGGTTGAACGGTGAACACGTAGGAAAAAAACGGCACGTCAATTCGAGTTCGTTTGACCCATCAAACGAGTGTCCAAACATAGCCAAATCTCAGTTTTTCGCAAAAATTGCAGCCGTCAAGGAAAACAAGAAACCAGAATCACAGCCCTAGACGTGGGGCCCACCACATGGGCCCCACATGCCAGCGTACGCCATGCTGGCACGCTGGCACGTCCCCATCCCTGTGATAACCAGAAAGACAAGGTACATGACGAGAACTAAAACGTATCTGCAGGTCCACCGCGCGCTGCTGGGAATAGTACATGTAGCGTTCAACAACCAACCAACCAATGAACACAGAGCGACACAAAGCCACAGAGAAATATTAAAATAAAACAAACACCGTACAATTTCAAATGCATCTTAGAGCATCATTGTGCATTATGTGTGAATTGTGGTTATAGATATGGTTGTTACCTTATATGTATGATTGTTGCCATGAATGCATGAGTTGCTTGAAATGGTGGTGTGTTGGAAAAAAGAGTTTATGGCATGTTGTTCTTCAAGATGTTATCTTTTTATGTTTGGGTTTACCTTCATTCATCAAATTGTGATTTTTTTAAGTAATTGGATTGTGTTAAGCATAAAGTTGTGGTTTTGTTGAAAAATTCATGTGTTGTTAAGAGAAAGGTGATGCCTTTAAGTAGTGGAATGCACAACTTAACCATTGGACAAATAGTTCTAAGAACGCTATTGACATACACTTAAACTTGTGGTTAATTGTCCTTTCACTTAGATTCCAATTAAAGATAAACATGCTCTTAATATTGTGGGTTGCCATTCTCGAATGTTGTAGCTTTATGTCTCTTCTTAATAAAGCCATGCCATGATGACCACATGCTCCACTCATGTATGACACTACTAGCTTAACACCATGCTTAATGCAAGTTGTAGTAATCGAGAGCAAAGTATGAATTGTAAATTGTAGTTTCTTTCCTTTTATAAAATGTATGTCCCTATGCCTAGAATGTAATATGTTATTCTTGTAGTTGCTATTGTAGATGATGTTGTTTCATTTCATTTATGCCATTGCATTCATGGTTGAATAATATCCCATTAGAGCTGGGCAATTCCTACTGGGTCATGCGTTGACGTGCCCCGTTGACTTTTTCAGGCGAGGTTCTTGGAGATGGCAGATGGAGCTGGAGGTTGAATTGAAATTCTGTTGTTGGCAGTTGAGCTTAGGTTGGGTGGTGAGGGTTGAGGAGAGAGCTGTGTGTACCTTGGGTTTTCTTTTTGGGGTGAGAGGTGCTTGTACTATATGAATTGATGTACAATGATGCTCTGAGATGTATATGAAATTGTACGGTGTTTGTTTTATTTTAATATTTCTCTGTGGCTTTGTGTCGCTCTGTGTTCATTGGTTGGTTGGTTGTTGAACGCTACCTGTACTATTTCCAGCAGTGCGCGGTGGACCTACAAATATGTTTTAGTTCTCGTCATGTACCTTGTCTTTCTAGGTATCCCAGGGATGGCGACATGACAGGTGGTGGCCCACGTCTGCGGTTGTGTACAGAATAGTACGAGTAGTGTTCGTGTGTTTGTGGGTAGTTGAGTCCTAAGGTGAGTAGAGTCCAGCCTTATGATGGGACCGGATAGCAGGAGCTTTGAGAGATAGCACCCTGAGGGTTGATATTCGAGTGTTGATTCTGTATGAACGTGTGTACATTTTTATGTGTGTAGGTATGTATGCATGTACATCTATAGTTCTATAAGAGTGTAACATGGCTTGCTGAGTATATTGGGATGATGTACTCATGTGCATATGATTGTAATATATGTACGACTGATTATATGACTATGTGATTGTGTTTGAATTGTATGTGTTAATAAATGGTTGGCTTATGAATAATGTGTGAGATTGAATTATATACTTGTTTGAGGTGCGAGTAGTGTATAGATGTACTGTGTAGTGACTATATACTGTATGTGATATGCACATGTAGGGTGTGCAGATGCATGCATGGATCGTTGTGTCCCACTCAAGTATGAGTGGGCATGCCCTAGGTGTATTAGAGTTGTGCGTTTGATATATATATATATATATATATATATATATATATATATATATATATATATATATATATATATATATATATATATATATATATATATATATATATATATATATATGAATAATGTGTTAATAAATGGTTGGCTCAGGCATCAGGAATTTTAATATTTCTCTATGGCTTTATGTCGCTCTGTGTTCATTGGTTGGTTGGTTGTTGAACGCTACCTGTACTATTTCCAGCAGTGCGCGGTGGACCTACAGATATGTTTTAGTTCTCGTCATGTACCTTGTCTTTCTGGGTATCCCAGGGATGGGGACATGACAGGTGGTGGCCCACGTCTGCGGTTGTGTACAGAATAGTACGACTAGTGTTCGTGTGTTTGTGGGTAGTTGAGTCCTAAGGTGAGTAGAGTCCAGCCTTATGATGGGACCGGATAGCAGGAGCTTGAGAGATAGCATATATAATTCCTGATGCCTGATGCCTGTAACCTACCCAATGAACCGATATATGATAATCCAGAGTGGGCAGCTGAACTCAGGGATTTATTGAAGGCTGGCGACTCTACCAATCAGCGAAAGCAAAGTTCTTCTCTCTCGGGTACTGCAACCCGTAGAAGCTCCAGTCTAAAGTAGGAGAGGTTATCTCTAATCTCCTACACTTATTCTAACATCTTTTTATGACTATGTTAATATGGAATATACGAGGTTTGAACAACTCTGTGAGGCGTAGGGATCTCCGGGATAGGATTAAAAATCTTGATCCTACAATTTTAGTCCTCTTAGAGACTAAATTAAATGCTACAAGTGTCAACTCCAAATCTTGCTTTCCAAAGAAATGGATTTCCATTCATAATTTCCACCATCATAGAGGAGGTCGAATCCTTATTGGATATGACCCGAATGTGTGGCAGTTGAAAGTTATTTCTGATTCAATGCAGCATATCACTGTCCAGTGTATTAATAGGGGGGATTGAAGTTTTATTTTACTTCGGTTTATGGTAGTAACCAATTTATTGAAAGGAAGTTACTATGGGAGCATCTCAAGATTGATGCGGCTCTCATAGGGAGAGAGGCTTGGATTGTGGGAGGTGACTTCAATTGTATTCTCTATGCTAAAGATAAAATCGGTGGCCGCAGGGTGGTGCCCTGCAATTTCATTGATTTCAATACTTGCCTTTCTGACTGTGGCCTTCAGGATCTCAAAAGTACTGGGAATAGAATGAGCTGGTGCAATAAATGTTTGGGACATCGACGTATTGCTGGACAGCTGAACAGGGTGTTGATTAATGATGCGTGGCTTGGCTTACCCCTGACTCTTTTTTCACCTTTTTGGATCCACATACGAGTGATCATTCTCCTATGTTTATCAAGTTGCATCCTGAGGTAATATCTGGTCCCAAGCCATTTAAAATTTACAATCATTGGATAAATTTACCAGGTTATCAGCAATTAATTGACTCTACTTGGAGTCATAACACTCGTGGGACTCGTATGTTCTGCCTTATCAGTAAATTAAGGAGAACCAAATCGGAACTGAGAAGCTGGGCTAAGGAGTTGCAGGCAGCTAACACTATTTCTCAGTGCCGTTCCCAGCTTGAAGCTGTGATGAATTTGAATAATTTACACTCCTCTTTGGGGCTCCAGGAAAGAGAGAGAAAATTAGCTGCTGATCTGGCCACACATTTGGGTTTGGAAGAGGAGATGTACCATCAAAGAAGCAGGCAGGATTGGCTTGATCTGGGTGATAAAATACTAGATTCTTTTACAATGCTATGAAATCAAGGCAGGGACGAAATAACCTATGTCATCTAGTGGATGCCAATGGAGTTCATTGCAAAACCTATGAGGAAATCAAAGCTGAGGCTGTTTCTTTCTATGAAAGCTTATACAAACAAAGCAGCTACTGGAATGTCTTCCCTAATCTTGTTCCTAAGAAAAAGATAAAATGTCAGATTGCCTTATGGCTTGAAAGAAGTGTCACTGTTGAGGAGGTCAAAGATGTGGTTTTCCAAATTGGTGCTTCCAAAGCACCTGGGCCAGATGGATTTAATGGGTTCTTTTTCCAGCATAATTGGAATCTGATTGGGGCTGATGTGATAGGGGCAGTGCAATCATTCTTCAATTCTGGTTCCTTATTGAAGCAGGTAAATCACACATTTTTAACTCTGGTCCCTAAAGGTTCTAATGCCACATCTATGGGAGATTACATGCATATCGCTTGCTGTAATGTGCTCTACAAGATCATCAGCAAGATTCTATGCAACAGGCTCCAATGCTTCATTCATGACCTTGTCTCTCCAAATCAATCTGCTTTCCTCCAGGGGAGACTGATTTCTGACTGTGCACTCCTAGCCCATGAACAAATACGTGACTTCAGCAATCCGATGGGCGCCAGAGCATGCCTAAAACTTGATCTCAGAAAGGCCTTTGACAGTGTGAACAGAGAGTTCGTGTATTTCATTCTACACCAGATGGGTTTTGGATGCAAGTTCATTGGTTGGATAAGGGAATGTATTTCCACCCCCACCTACTCTGTCATGGTGAATGGCTCTCCAGTTGGTTTCTTTGGAGGGAATAGAGGGCTACGGCAAGGTGACCCTCTTTCTCCATATCTTTTTGTCATGATTATGGAGTGCTTCACCCTTCTGCTTGCTAAGGCAATTGCTAGAGGAAGCATTCAACCTATGAAAAGGGCTGGAGCAATTTCTCACCTACTTTTTGCTGATGACTTATTGGTCTTTTGTCGTGCCAACCAAATATCTTTTAATGGTCTTAAGATCCTTCTTGATGATTTTCGAGATTTCACAGGACTGGAAATTAACTGGGATAAAAGCATAGCTATGTTTAGTAAGGGTGTGAGGAACCCTGGGGATTTGGCAGACTTTTTGGGAGCTAAACAGGCAAACACGATCACCACTTATTTGGGTCTGCCGTTGTCTTCCAAGTACCCAAAAGCACATATGTATAACCGGCTAATTGATAGATGCAGGAAACGACTGAGTGGCTGGACTTCTACATCATTATCTCTTGCTGGCCGCATTGAACTGGTGAGAACTGTTGTTTATGGCATGATAAATTTTTGGATCCAGGTGTATAGATTCCCTACTTCTGTGCTTCGTACTCTCACATCTATATGCAGGAAGTTTATTTGGGGAAATTCTAAGGCTTGGGCCTGGACTGACTCCTGCAGGCCCAAGGAGGAGGGAGGGGTTGGATTAAGACTATTGACTGATCTGAATCTGGCTTCAGGAATCAAGCTTACTTGGAGATTACTACAATCTAAAGGGCTATAGGCGGATTTCATGCGCAGGAAATATAAGGACTCGACTCGCTTTTTTGAGGCGGGGAAAGCGCCCACACAATCTGGTACTTGGAAGTTTCTTCTTCATTGCAGACATCTTTCCCAGGGTATGATCAAAAGAAAGGTAGGAGATGGTTTAGATACTCTCTTCTGGCATGATAATTGGCTACCGTGTGCCCCCCTCAAAAATATATATAATATCCCTGATGGCGCAAGTGGTAAGCGAGTCACTGATTATTGGAATGGTACTCATTGGGTTGATAATCAGGATATTAGATTGCTCCATCCTATCTTAACACAACACTCTCTACAATCGACAGCAGATGCCTGGGAATGGATGGGTAGCCCAGCATGCAATTTCAGGGAGGCATGGAATTCGGTGCGCATGAAATCAGAAATATTTCCATTTTACAAACTTGTGTGGTACAATAACTTTATCCCTAAATATTCCATAACTCTGCTGAGAGCATTGCGTAACAAGCTTTGTACAAAGGATCGCCTGGAGAAGTGGTGCTCCCTTCCATCAAATTACTGCGAGCTCTGCACTTCGGATCAGCCTGAGACAATTGGACACGTGTTCTTCAACTGTACATATTCAAATTATGTGTTGCAAAGGTCCTTATTGAAGCTTAACTGCGCAAGGCTGGCTGTGTCCTCTATTAATGACATCGGCTCCTTTTTCATTTTAAAATTCGGGAAAAAGGGATCTCTCGATAAGCTTGGAAATACTGTCCTTGCAGCAATGGTCTGGCATCTATGGCGTGAACGCAACAGGCGAGTGTTTGAAAAAAAGATGAAATCCAAAGTCGTCCTTTTTGATGAGATGGCTGAAGATGTCCGCATCATTTTACGGAATATAGGTGATGTGGATGAGGACGCTGCAATTGCCTTTGATAACTGGGATATTCAAGATACTGGTTGATTTAATATTGGGTTTCATTTCCTTCAGATGTTTGGTGGCGTGTTAATGATGTATCTCTTGGTCCTGTGCATGAATTTTAGACTTTTTGATATAGGGTGACAACGATTGTGTCCTCTCCCCTATTCAGTTAGTCTGACATTCTACGCCCAGGCCAAATTGTAATTTTCTGTTCATATTAATATATAGCTAGCTTACCTTGCAAAAAAATATATATGGAAGATGTAATAGACGGGTGGGTATTGGTCGTATATATGCCCGTCTGGATCGCGTATTTGTGAGCGGCAAATGGATATCTCTACTATCTGATTCATATATGGAGTACATGGATCCACACACTAGTGATCATTCTCCCATGTTAGTACGGCTTCACCCTCAGGTATACTCCGATCCAAAGCCCTTCAAATTTTTTAATTATTGGTCCAAATGCCCTGGTTTGTCTGAGATTATTTCTAAGAGCTGGAATTGGTACATTACGGGTTCTCCTATGTATTGTGTGTCTCAAAAATTAAGAAAGCTGAAGCCATCTATCAGGTCCGGGTCTAAAATGTTTCATGCCACTAAACTTGTAAACTCATGCCGTTTGAAACTTGAGGCTATTCGAAACAACCCTCTTCTTTATTCAGACGCTTCTGTTCATGGCCAGGAAAATGCTATCCTTAAGGATTTAGCGAATGCGCTGAGTCTAGAAGAGGAGATGTACCGTCAGAAAAGCAGGCAAGACTGGATGTCCCTGGGGGACCGCAACACAAATTTTTTTTATAATTCTGTGAAATCAAGAGAAAGCAACAACAGTTTGAGACATTTTGTGGATGCTTCTGGAAACCAAGATAGGACACATGAAAGCATTAAGAAAGATGCTATTGAATATTATATTGGATTATATAATCAGCATCACTATGGGAAAACCGTCCCTACTCTCACCCCCAAACACATTCTTACTATGGATGCCTCTGCCTGGCTTACCAGGAGAATTTCTAATGAGGAGATCAGGAAAGTTGTTTTTCAGATGGGTCCAGATAAGGCCCCAGGCCTGGACGGGTTTAATGGCCACTTCTTTCAGCATTATTGGCATATTGTAGGGGAGGATGTTTCTGCTGCTGTTAAGTCTTTTTTCACTTCTGGCACTCTCTTAAGACAGCTTAATCACACCAATTTGACCCTTGTCCCAAAGAATTCCAATGCTTCCTCTATTGGGGACTATAGGCCTATAGCCTGTTGCAACTTCATATATAAGATCATCAGCAAGATCATTTGCAATAGGTTCAAGGTGGTCATTCATGACCTGCTCTCACCAAATCAAGCGACGTTTATCAAAGGAAGGCTGTTATCCGATTGTACCCTTGTTGCCCATGAGCAGATTAGGGACTTCATTAATCCTATGGGGAGTAGGGCTTGCCTGAAGCTTGATCTGATGAAGGCTTTTGATAGTGTCAACAAGGAGTTTGTCCTTTATTTTCTAAGTCAGATGGGATTTCCAAATGTTTTCATTGGGTGGATCAGAGAATGTATTACCACTCCCACATTTTCTGTGATGATAAAAGGAACACATGTGGGTTATTTTGATGGCAACAGGGGGATCAGGCAAGGTGACCCTCTCTCCCCGTTCTTGTTCGTAGTTGTGATGGAAGCTTTCTCCGTCCTGGTTTCTAAATCTCTCCTTAGTGGGGCCCTCCAACCTATGAGGCGTTCTGGTGCCATTTCCCACCTTTTATTTGCTGATGACCTGCTTGTTTTCTGCAGAGCAAATCATAAGTCATTCAGATGCATCAAGAGCTTGTTACATGAATTTAAGGAGTACACAGGGCTTCATGTAAATTGGGACAAGAGCTCTGGTATATTCAGTAAGGGAGCTGGGAATAGGTCTGGACTGGCTGATTTTTTGGGTATTAAGATTTCCACTACAATTACCACATACCTGGGCTTGCCTTTATCATCCAAGTATCCTAAATCCCCTATGTACAGTAGACTGGTGGATAAATGCAGGAAGAGACTTATGGGCTGGACGTCAAAGATGTTGTCTATCTCCGGCAGAATTGAGCTGGTCAGAACTGTTATTTATGGAATGGTTGCATTTTGGATGCAAGCGTTCCGTATGCCCTCCTCGATTGTCCAGACTATTTCATCCATTTGCAGAAGATTTATAATGGGTCCCTCTCGGGCTTGGGCATGGGAGGATATCTGTACCCCCAAATCTGAAGGGGGGTGGGCATCCGGTTGTTGGAGGATCTTAATGTGGCATCGGGGATTAGGCTAACATGGTGATTTCTAAACTCTAATAGCATATGGGCGAAGCATATGAGAAACAAATATATGGAGAATGGAGGATTCTTTGCCGCAAGAGGATTACTGACCCATTCGGGTACATGGAAGCATATGTTGAAGTGTCGAACTGTCTCCCAATTGCTTATCAGAAGGGTAGTTAGAGATGGGTGATCTACCCTCTTTTGGCATGATTTTTGGCTTGATTGTGGACCCCTTAAAAACTTGGGGCCTATACCCCTAGCTTCCTCTATGAAGAAGGTGAATGAATACTGGAGCAATGGTGCTTGGGTGGACAGTCCGGAAATTGCCCAAATCCGGCCTTATCTATTAAATGCGGCACTCACCAACGGCACAGACCGCTGGACCTGGGCGTCGAGTATCATATCCTCCAGGCCGGTGTCTCCATCTATGGGGGAGTCGGATAATTTCCGATTTAAAGAGGCATGGGAGGGCGTTCGACTTCAAGGTACTCCTTTCCGCTATGAAAAGTTAATTTGGTTTGCTGGACATATTCCTAAATGTCACTATGCCTCCTCCGTGTCTTCAAGGACCAGCTCCTCACCAGGGATAAAATTAGCAAATGGGGGATTAACACACCGGTTGATTGTGTACTTTGTGGTGGTGGCAATGCGAAAAATATAACCCATTTGTTCTTTGACTGTAGCTATTCCAGCTACATTCTTAAAAGGAGCTTACTGAAGCTTAATATTGGGAGTCATATTGTCCCATCTTTAGCAGATGTTGGGGATTACTATTTAACACATTTTGGAGGCAAAAGTACATTGAACAGGCTTGCAAAAACAACTCTATCGGCAATGGTGTGGCATATCTGGCGGGAACGGAATAGGAGAATTTTTGAAGGTAAAAGTAGAGGGAAAACGGCCCTTTTTGAGGAGATTGCGGCAGATATTAGGGTGGCACTGAGAGAATTGGATACTTCTACTGAAGAGGAGGCTTCGGTGTTTACGAACTGGGAGTTCAGAGACATGGTTTTTTATGAGCTCACAGTGCATTTCTTAGTTGTATAGATTTCCGTAGGGTGGGATTTCCTTATTGAAGAGTGACGACGCTTGTGCCCTATCCTCTTTGTAATAAAACCCCGTGCCTATTATCTTGTAGTCTGTAATTATTTACATCTCAATAAAGATTGACTAACTTCTCCAAAAAAAAATATGGAAGATGTATATGGTTGCCTATATGGTTGTAAGCTGATACGCTTGAATCGATGTTTGGATAGATATATCATTATATGAGAATCTGTGTGTGTTGGTGTTGTTGTATGAGACTTTATATGATGATGTGTATGTGTGTGCTTGGATATATACTAGGAGACATACATGGTCATATGTCTATATCTATATATGGAGATGCATGTGTATGTAAATGAGGTTATCATATCTATGTGTATGGTTGTGAACATGTACATGTGTACATGTTTGAGGGTACCTATGTTGTTGCATGGGTATAAATTCATGTGTGTAGTGATATTGATGTGATTGTATATTCGCATGTGAGGGTGTGAGCCCATGCATGAGTAGACTTGTACTTCATTATGTGTCTCTGTTTGCATGGTGTGATGTGTGTATGCAGTGCTCTATCAGCCCTGTATATGAGATAATGTATATTATCGTAAGTATATGTATGGATGTAATTCAATATACATGGTTGAAGTATTTGTATAAGTAATTGTTACCAGTGTGCTCTGCCTTTTTATATGCTTGAGATAGCTTGACCCTACAGTATATATAGGATCACTCTTAGCTATGTCCTCAGTTGGAAAGTCCGAGGACGGACTTTGTTTTATGGAGGGTAGGATGTAATGGCCCAAAGTGCCATCTACGATAGAGTATATAATACTGTGAGACATGTTTCCTATATAGTGCATAAGTGGCTGCATTTGGTATAATATACTGAGCAACAATGATGTGTGTATAATATTGAAGTGGTATAACTATGAAATGGGTGTATATGAGTGACATGGATGCATATGGTATACTTAATATAATGATTATACTTAGATCGAGATATATGTAGTAAGACGTGCAAATGTGTGTGTGTAAAGCGACATTGTTTGTACACATAGTACTATGATGTGTGTATAGTAATTTTGTGTGTTCATAAAGTAATTGGGTGTACATGAAGTCATATGAGTGTGGATATTGATTGATAATGATATGATGATGTTCTCTAATGGTGTGATGTAAATTAGAGAGAGGGTTAAGTGGATAGTGTAGGGTGTGAGAATGGGTGTAGAGTACAAGTGTAGTGTGTATAGTAGGTGTGTGTGTGTGCATAGTAGGAAGTGGATTGTGCCTAGCTAGTATGGAAGTGTAAGAGAGAGAAGAATAAGATTTGCAATCATGCCCCTCAAGTTTACATTTATGCGAAGTTTCATCAAATTCATAAAATAAACGGATGATAACTTCCACTATTTATGACTGTCTGCACTTTTCTGCAAGCTAAATTGCATATGTGGTGTTTTCAATTATGTATTGTTGCTAATCTTAATTCTATTGCACCTGATTATTTTTGTTACATAGAAGGGAGTTTATTATTATGGTTTGTTAATGGATATACCAATGTGTTTATGGCCATGCTCATGACGCTCATCACATGTTTGTGGAAATGTATAAATGAAAGGATGTGTGATTGTGTTGCTTGTGCAAATGCCCAAGTGAAGGCACATGCAAGAATGTGAGATATACTCATTTCTATGGGATGTGATATGATGTTGTTAGGGACACGAAAGTGGAGTGCATGGGCATGGACAAAGTGGCCGCCGTAGGATGCGGGAGATTTTGCCGTTGGCCACCTCTTGAGCTATTAGGTGACTCCACATTGATAACAGAGTAGAATCACGATATACTTGCATGCCAGCACATTCATGGGATCCCATTGCATTGCATCATTGTGTTTTATATGCATATTGGCATCATTGAGCATTATGTGTGAATCGTGATTATAGATATGGTTGTTACCTTATATGTATAATTGTTGCCATGAATGCATGAGTTGCTTGAAATGGTGGTGTGTTGGACAAATGAGTTTATGGCATGTTGTGCTTCAAGATGTTATCTTTTTATGTTTGGGTTTACCTTCGTTCATCAAATTGTGGTTTTTTTAATAATTGAATTGTGTTAGGCATAAAGTTGTTGTTTTGTTGAAAAATTCATGTGTTGTTAAGAGAAAGGTGATGCCTTCAAGTAGTGGAATGCACAACTCAACAATTGGACAAATAGTTCTAAGAACGCTATTGACATACACTTAAACTTGTGGTTAATTGTCCTTTCACTTAGATTCCAATTGTTAAAGATAAACATGCTCTTAATATTGTGGGTTGCCATTCTCGAATGTTGTAGCTTTATGTCTCTTCTTAATAAAGCCATGCCATGATGACCACATGCTCCACTCATATATGACACTACTAGCCTACAACCATGCTTAATGCAAGTTGTAGTAATCGAGAGCAAAGTATGAATTTTAAATTGTAGTTTCTTTCCTTTTATAACATGTATGTCCCTATGCCTAGAATGCAATATGTTATTCTTGTAGTTGCTATTGCAGATGATGTTGTTTCATTTCATTTATGCCATTGCATTCATGGTTGAATAATATGCCATTAGAGCTGGGCAATTCCTACCGGGTCATGTGTTGACGTGCCCTGTTGACTTTTTCAGGTGAGGTTCTTAGAGATGGCAGATGGAGCTGGAGGTTGAATTGGAATTCTGCTGTTGGCAGTTGGAGCTTAGGTTGGGTGGTGAAGGGTGAGGAGAGAGATGTGTGTACCTTGGGGTTTCTTTTGGGAGGAGAGGTGCTTGTACTATATGAATTGATGCATAATGATGCTCTGAGATGTATATGAAATTGTACGGTGTTTGTTTTATTTTAATATTTCTTTGTGGCTTTGTGTCCATCTGTGTTCATTGGTTGGTTGGTTATTGAACGCTACCTGTACTATTCCCAGCAGCACGCGGTGGACCTGCAGATACGTTTTAGTTCTCGTCATGTACCTTGTTTGTTTGGGTATCCCAGGGATGTGGACATGACATGCGTGCCCACCCGACTTGCGGGCGTGGGACCACCTTGCTTGTGCGGGCCTGCCCGCCTTGCAAGCAAGGCCCCCCTTTTCTGGTGCCTACCTTTCTAGGTGGGTCGGGTGTCTGCCTAGCGAGCGCCCGCCCCGCAATGCCTAAAAGGGCACATTACCTTGTTTTGGCTCTATCTTGTGAATTTGGAGTCCGATTTTTACGCGGTTTGAATCTGCGTTTAGATCGGGACGATCTCGTCATCCATGTAACCCATTTTACATGTTTATTATGTTAAATATACACGTAAACATTTTACGACAGATCTCATTCTATTTGCATCATATGCAAAATTTCCACATCTATTAAAAAATCATTTGCATCAAATACAAATGAACTGAGGGCATACATCCCCCAACATCTCCCACTTTTACTCAGGATCATTTATCCGGAATGCAGAAGCTAACTGCAAACTCTTTGCAGTTTTCTATCCCTTGCATCAAATGCACATTCTCCCTAATTTCTTCCTATTACTTGACGAAGGTCTCACTCTGTGTGAGACCCTACAGCCTGACCCAACTACAGGTGGGGCTCGAAACCCCAGACGACAGAGACCACAAGCTGCAGGTGCCGTCCCTATTTCGGTATCATACTTATATGGTTAATTTATTCACATGAGTATTGTCGGGACCACCCTGACTGTATCAGTGATAAATACTGTAGTTTTAGTCTCTTCGGCAAACTAATGCCGCTTAGTCAAGCCTAGGGTATGGTCAACTGTCAACCTTACTAGCTTGAACTTGGTTAGTCTACATCGATATTTAGTCAAATAATGTTGGACTTCTTCCAACATACTCTAGCCAGAGTTTTTACTAACGATCGAACTAACACGTGCGACACTAACTCCCCTTGACCAGGAGAGATGAATCCTATCTTGGTTATTACTCTCCTCGCACGCTTCAAATGTCACCCAACCAAAAACCTTTCAACAGAGCTTGCCCCAAGGTTAGATCAGTGATCTAAATGACACCGTTTACGCACAAGTTCGTACAATGACCTTAAGTCAAAAGACCAACTTACATATCATCACTAAGAGTTATCATTGACAGATAAGTCAATTATAACCATATGATAACCCTTGTTGGGTCATTCAGTGAACTCATTCTCTAATAAGCACCTGTGTCTCGTCTTTGACTTTGCCAAGTCAAAGACCATAAGATCATCGTCACGATGACATGGTGAAGACTAAGACACAATGATCTATCCGATGTGTCGATATCCATTTCTTGAAACATCTACAACCACGAACACTTTTAAACCTATGTTACAATCGGTCAAATACTTCTTTATAATCGATATCTACATCTTGATACATATTTGACCTCACATTAAGTCTCAGGACTACACCTAAGTTCTAATAAAAACTACTTTATTACTAAACTTAGGTAAATTCTTACTAAACAACTTACTGTTATTTTGAACATGATATTTGTACACTTACACAGAGATAAATTGCCTCGAGTTCGAGGGCATACTTATCTCCTAACTTCTCTTACTTTCACTCAGGCCCATTTATCCCGGTATCACATACCGCATTTACATATAAGTCCTTATAGACTTTATGTGACAGAGCCTTCGTGAGTGAATCTGCTAAACCGTCTTTAGTTATAGACTTAAGGAGTTTTCTATATTAGACCATATAGACCACATATTTGAATCTCAAATATGTTCATGTTAGACCACATATTTGAATCTCAAATAATTGCATTGGTCTCTTGGAATCCATAATTAATGTATTACATGGATCTAATCCAGCTCATCATACCTTACGAGAATAATCCAAATTAGTTTACTGGTCTTTTAGACGGTTCATAATCATTTCATTTAGAGTGTCAAACTATTTGACCACTTTGTCAAAACATATGTTCCGGCTCCTTGATGCCTCACATGCCTTTTATTCTCTCCCACTGACCTTGAAAACTCTCTGGCTGATTCATATAAGTTTGTTCTTCTAAATCATATTTGAAAAAAAGACTATACATGAATGCTCCAGTTTTCACGGTCATCATGAGCATTTACATCGAGTTTGGTATGATTAGATCTGCACACATCTGCTGGTGAGACAGTTTTATCATAATCCGTTTATAGGAGTTAGGATGATAACCGTTCTTAACCAACATAAGTTGTACTTCTCTATTTACTTTCTTCACCAATCTTCTAGACTCGAAGATTCACTTGCAGCCAAAGGAAACAATTTCCTTGGGCACGTAAACTAAGGTCAATATCTTATTTACGTACAAGGACCCTATTTCAGATTGCATCAAGTCATTAATCAGAGTCCCAAATTTGAATGGCATTCTAGAAGTTGACTAAGTCATCATCAACTATGATGTTTTACTCGACTTGTCTCTCACAAAACTCGAGTAATCCATGTGACTTCCAAACAATTAATATGAGGAATATTAGATGTATATGGTTCTAACATAGCCAATCAAATACCTAGGCATTATTATCTGGGTTTTAACCCAGAACGAGGATTGTAACTCAGAGTCATTAACCATTGTTGCGGGTCAAGTCCGCCAACAATGAAATTTGTTGTTAATGGGTATCACGAGTGTTAAGGCCAAAATAGACAGGTACAGTTGTCAAGCTGACGGAGACTCGAAGTGCTGAGCTGGAACCTAGTCAGTTGGAGTGGGACCCTCGGTTGGGGGAACCGGGGTTGGCAGTTGGTGGCTGATGATGGTACGACCGTTGATCGACCTAAGAACGACCGTCGGTTAGGTCGCTCGAGGTTGAAGAGACCGATATCGACCTTGGGCATTGGATGGTGATCGTTGATCTGTACCACATGGAGTCGTTAGGGGGGGTAGATTTGGGTTCCGACCCAAATCCCCTCCGATGCTTAAGTTAGTAAGGAACTTAAGGAAGAGAGGGAGCTTGGTGTAGCTGAGCTGGACCCACTGAGGTTCATCCCTAGACTAACGACGCAAGCTTGTATATAGAATGGAGAAGTAAGAAGATAGAGTTCTATGTATTAGCACTCGTACCTTGAAGATGGAACCACTTTACCTTTGTCCGTTGACCTATTTATATGCAGCTCTCCCTTGATGAGGAGTAACCGCCCCTCGTTGATTAGGGCACGATCCTCTCCGGGATTTGAGCTAACGGCTGCCCATTTACTTTGCCCCATTAAGTCTTCCTTGAATGTCGGCGCCAGTCCAACGGTCGTCTGACATGTTCGTCTGACTCAGTCGTAACCCGCTTAGAGTGTGGGGGTAATGGGTCACGGGGGAGAAACGGGTCGGGTATGCGGATACCCAATTGGGTTTTTATTCGTGTACTAACAATTGCCCCCATCATTAGTTCTAGGGAGATAGCGCTGGTCGAGGCCGAATGATGAGTACTATCATTAAATGCGCACGGATTTCAAAATATTTGATTTGATATGTGCTACCAAAACCCCTTTGCTTTTGGAGCAATCTCTGCCATTTCTGGTGGCTGGCTTTGGGCACATGTCATGCATCAGAGGCTAGGCGGTTGGGTTTCTTAACATTAAAGAAATTTCGAAGAGAGAGGTTGAAAATTTCTAGCTTCGTCTTATTCCTTACTTCACCTGTTTGCTTCCGTCGCCCCTTCTCTTGGAGATCTCCTGTTCTTTCCCAAGGTATCTCCCTCCTTTGATTTTGACTCTCTTATAGGTTGATCAGGCATGTTTGCTCCGGTGGTGTTCAAGGTGTCGACCTCTGAGGAACTGGCGGAGTGTCTCCGGCCCCCTCACCCTGTGGAAGTTCCTGGAAAGGGGAAAGGAGTTTTGGTTGAGCCCAACCTTCCCATTCATCGAAGGGATCGGAAGTCGAAAGTTCCCAGAGTTATCCTAGACATGTTCCCTAGGTTCTCTCTTGATCTGATCGCCGAGGTTTGGTGAGGTTGTCTCTACGAACCCTTTAGGGTTAGGGTGCCTGATCCGGATGAGAGAGTGTGTTTCCCACGGAAGAAGGAGGTTGTGGTGTATCTCAAGTCCTTCCGCTTGGGACTTTGATTCCCCCTTCACCCCTTCATTGTCGAGATTTTGTGCTCTTCGGAGCTTTCTCTCTGTAGACTTGCTCCTTCCTCCTTTCCTCCCCTGGTAGGCTTCATCGAGTTGTGCGAGCTCTGTGTAGTTTTCCTGACCCTCGGGTTGTTCAGGTACTTCTTTAGGATAGTTGCCGACCCTTGTCGAGTGTGGTATCACGTAGTTGCTCGCCCGGGTATGAGACTCATATTCAGCCTCCCAGTTTCTGACCTTGGATGGACAGACACCTTCATGTTCGTCACTTTACCTGACCTGGGACCGTTGCTTAACAATTGGAGTTCTCCGAACCCCGAGCTTGCGAGGGAGACGTGTCTGTCCTTGGAGCAAGTAAGAGCCGGGTTGTCATTTAGCGAGGCCGAGGCAGTGAAAGCTCTTTTGAATCGACTGATAGAAGATAGGTCGATACATTACTTGCTGGACAACCACACGATAAAGATCCTTCTATGGTGCCCGGGTAAGGTATTTCGAATTGATATCCTTATCTTTGCCACTCGTGGTAATTATCTTCGTTGTCTACAGATATGACCAATGACAACTGACGCATCGGAGAGTCCAACCTGGATCAGGTCTGGAGGGAGCAGAAGAATAAGAAAATAACGGCCGATGGGTCAGGCGCCCGGAATGATCGATTGAGCATTCGTGTCGAGGGGTCGGATTCTCGGTCCCCCTTCTCGTCCACCTGAGCTCCTCCTTCGAAGGGGCGAGACCAGGCAGACGCCCAGGCTTCCTCCTCAAGCCACTTCGAGGTAGGCCTCTAGCCAGGCTCCTATGCGGCCTCCATCTACTCTGGCTTTCGTCATGTTCAGAGCGGTGCCAGTGGTGGTTGACATTGACTCTGTCGATGTCATCGAGCCGACTGGGGAGTCGGTTAGAACAGGGAGACGACCTCTTGCGAGGAGGAGGGGTCCTCGAAGAGCAGGTGCGTGGGCAAAGAGGATCCCATGGGGAAGGGTGAGGGGGCTGCTCCTCTCGAGAATCCAGAGGCAACGGAGACCCTGTCGATGCCCCAGGGCCCTGCGACGCCCCTCGTGGATATGTGGCCGTGGTAGGACATCATGTCGCCCACCCCATTGGTCGGCCCAATTCCTGGATAGTTCGAACGAGCGCTCATGTTAAATTGGCTCTCGATTCGACCTTCAGACCTGATCGAATGTGAGCTTCACCAGCCCTCCTTTACCATTCGTAGGGAAGAGTCGGCCCTGTCGGACTTCGGAAATATGGCCAGGGTGGTGGAGAACTCGATCCTTCACAAGGATTCGGAGTTCCTGCAAAAGCTGGACCTCGAGCAGATGTCCAACTTCTTTGTTGGGAGCGGGTACCAGGTATGTCATCCAAACCTCTGTTTTTTGGTACACCGCTTGGTTATTGTTCTTGACTGACCATCGTTTTATTTGCAGATGTCCATTCTTGGGGCTTCGTTGCATCGCTAGGCTGTCAACTTGATCGACGGAGGTCGGCGGGTGGCAGACGCGAAGCAAAGAGCCTTCCTCCCTGAGGCACAGGGGAAGGAGGCGGAAGAGGCCCTGGGGAAGACCATCACTAACAAAGCGGCAGTCGAGTGGGAGGCGACGGCGGATAGGGACATCCTTTCGTCACTATCGAATGTTCATAAGTCTGCTGAGCTCCAGTGGCAGATGGAGAGAGCTCGGCTGGAAGAGGAGCATGATGCCTTCAAGAAGGAGACGGTCGAGCTTCAGACCAAAGTCTTCGATTTTGAGAGGTGGGCGGAGGCTAGCAAGGTGGAGAAGGCCGAGCTCCAAGCCAGAGTTGCAGGGCTCGAGGAGGCTACCGCGAAGGAGAAGGCCGAGCTGACTGCAAAAGTCACAAAGGCAGTAGAGGCCTTTGCCAATGTTTTGGTGTCAGGGAGCGCTTCCCCTCCCTCCTAGGTTTTAGGCAGTCCCTTTGTAACCCTTAATTTTGTAATTTTTTCGATTTGAAATCGAAGAAGAAGAAACTTTTGGCAGCTTTATTTCTTTATCCAAAAAATTTATATCTGATGCATGTGTATGGCCCCTCGACGACCTGACTTGAAAGAACATAGAAATCCATAAGCAAGTTATGTCGTGGATAAGTTAGGTGTCTTCACCATAAATCATGCTCCTTTGGTCGTATGGTAGTAAGGGGCGTGGCCCATTCATCCGACGAAGGTCGTTCGGTGGCGAGGGGCATGGACCCTTCGACTTACGGTCGACGGAGGTCATTCGGTGGCGAAGGGCATGGCCCCTTCCACTTACGACTGACGAAGGTCATTCGTGTAGGAGGATATGTGCCCATAAGGCAATTTATCCTAGATATACGTCTTGTTAATACTGTATATGGTACGTATTATTCTAAGTATACTAAAATCGTTCGTATTAATATACTTAGATAATATCCATAGACTTATTGTTAGGTCCTTATGTATCTAGATGAGATCTCGATTATGAGTAAGTAAGCGACCAAATAAATAAACATAAGTCTTAAACGGTTCATGGTCATAGATGTGTCGAGAACTGGATATCGACACATCGGATAGGCCATTGTGTCTTAGTCTTACCTTAGGGTAATGATGATCTCATAGTCATTCGACTTGGTGAAGTCGGAGACGAGACACAGGTGCTCATTGGAGAATGAGTTCACTGAACGACCACATAAGAGTTATTAAATGGTTGACTTTAACTGAACTGTCTTTAATAACTCTAGGGTGATGATAGGTTAGCTGGTCCTTAAGACCTGAAGTTGTTTGTACAAACCTGTGAGTGAACGGTGTAGCTTAGACCTATGATCTAGCTTCGAGGCTAGGCCTGCTGAACGATCTTAGGTTGAGCTGCACCCGAAACTCTCGAGGCGAGTAGATGACTAAGATGGGATTCGTCACTTCCGTTAAAGGGAAGTTAGTGTTACAGGCTCAGTACGGTCTTTATGTTAATCCTCGGCCGGGGTGCGTTGTAAGAAGTACAACGTGTATACAATAAAGACCGCCGTATACTGACCAATGTTGTCTAATAGGGTTGACAGTAAACCATACCCTAGGCCAACAAGAACACAGTCTTGACGAAGGGACTACGACTAATGAGGTTCATCACTGACATAGCCAATGTAAACCCAATGGTGCTTTTGTCAAAGGGTCGATCTCGTTATGATGATTCTGAAACAGGGGCGACAGCTACTGCTCGTAGTGACCGTCGTCTAGGGGTTCCGAGCCCCAACCTATAGTAAAGTCAGGCTGTAGGGTCTCACACCGAGTAGTGTTCGTGTCTTAGTAATAGGAAGATTAATTGAGAGAAAATCATTTGATGATATTCACAAGTCAAGTTGTGAAAGTTAGTCGCAATAGCAATAGGAACAAACGTTGCATTTGATGCAAACCAAAGATTAAACGTGTCATAAATTGGTTACAACAAATTTAGTTGGAACAAACATGTTGGAAAGGGTTACCTGGATGACGGGATCGTCCCGGTCTAAACACAGGTTCAAACCGTGTCCAAATCGGAGCTCAAATGAGCCCGGAAATGCAAAAACGGTCCAAGGAGATGTGGGTGAGACCCACTGAGCTAAAAAGCCCATAGGCAAGGCAAACGGGCGCAGCCCGCTGGCTACAGCGGGTGCACGCCCACTGCAGAAGCGGGCGCGGCCCGCTGCAGAAGCGGGCGCGGCCCGCTGCATGCAGCGGGCCAGCCCCCGCTGCATGCGGGTGCTGCCCGCTACGGCAGCGGGCCAGCGCCCGCTGCTTGCAGTGCCCGCCTTAGCCTCCTTGGGCGGGCACGCCCGCTAAGCTTAGCAGGCGCGCCCGCAACTTAAGTCATTTATGGTTTTTTAGAAACCCCAAATGACGGATACGGATTTTGATAATTTGCTCAACTTTGAGCAATTGTTTGAGGGGCCAAACGAAGTCGAAATTCGTCACCGTCGGTTCCAACGCGTTCACCATTTGAAGCTTTTCGAATTGATAGCGTGTTTGGTGTCTGAAGTTTAATGTGCAAGGAGAGTTAATTAGTTAAAGTTTTCTTTTGTGAAAAGCTCACTTTAATTTGAAATTAAGCCAAATTGGCTTAATTGAATTTTTCCCTCTTGCGGAATGTCCCATATTGCTCGCAACGAGAGAGTGAGTGCCGACTCCCTATATAAATAGGGGTGCACTCTCCTCGTTGAAAAACACACCAAGCCATCGATCGAGTAGCTCCAGATTTTTATAGCAAGCTCGATTGGCGACTAAATTCTCTCTCTCTCTTCCTGTTCTTCGGAGTAGTCCTAGCAAGACTACGAAGGGGGTTTGGATTCTTGATCCAGACGTCTAAGACGTGGGTTCTTCTCAAGTGAAACTTTCTACCGCGTGTGATCGGCTCGGAGGCGAAAGTCAGCTCGGGTGGATCGGTGCGAGGGTGCGAGGCGGCTCAGGCGGTTCGAGTCAAGGCGGCTCGGTTACGAGGAGCTTCTGAAGACGGTGCGGTACATCTTGCATGCTCCAGGGCCAAGATTCCGGGTATGTGCTTAAGTAATTTGTAGTGTAGATTTAATTAGCCGCTTTAGAGTAGATCCCTCTTGGGGTGGTCAGATCCACCCCAAGTTGGCATAGATCGGGCTGGGTTCTGGCTCCCCAGAGCCTAGCTAAATAGTTTAGCTAGTCCGGAAATTTTGAATTTCCGTTTTCCGCTGCGCATTCGTGCCTCTGTGGTCCGTCCGACTTAGGACGGACACTGATCCGAGCTCTGGGGGTCCGTCAAAACCCCAACAGTGGTATCAAAGCCACGGTTATGCATGTTGATCTTTTAAGCGTTTTTTAAATCTTTAAAATTGCTTAAGTTTTAACTTACAAACTATTTTTTTAAATAGTTTTAAAAAATTATTTTGTGTTTAAAAATTGTTTTTTTACAACACGGAAATTTTTGGGACTATTTATTTTATGCGATAAATTTTAAATAGGTCACCAATGCTTAAATACTGTATAAATTTTTTTTATGAGATATAAAATTTTTTTTGGGGGTATTTAATGTTTATGTAACTTTATAGAAAAAAATTTATCTTTGAAATTTGAATTTTCTTTAGTTACATACAGTTAGAAATCTTTAAAAACTTTGTTTGAAAGCTTCTAAAACGATTTCTAAAAGATTTTAAAAAGAGTTTTAAAATTCTTTTAAAAATATGTAAATAATAGAAATACTTTATTTTCATGAGATGAAACATAAACTAGTTTCTTTTTACATAGATGTTTCTAAAATTATTTATGTGATAATTTTAATTTTAGAAATATGGTTTAAATTTTTTTTAAAAGCCTATGTTTAAAATTATTTGATAATTTTATACGCCCTAGTTTTATTCGATGAAATTCTTTTTATGGCTTTAAATTTTAATCTTTAATTTTAAATGTTAAAATTTAGATTTGCATGTTTTTATTATGTAGATAATCTAAACTTGCAAATACTCATGTATGTCACAAAATGAAACTTTATTTAAGTTGATAAATTAGTTGTTTTTTTAATGGACATGTGAACCTTGTTAGGTTAGTCATTAAATGTTTAAAAATTTTATGAGATGAAATTTTATAAACTAGTGACATGTTGTATTTGACAAAACAAAACAACATCAAAACCTAATACCAGATTAGGGTAGTCCCTTTGTTTGTAAATCATTTCTAATAAATTGTTTAATTGATGATTTTCACAAGAGACTAATTTTGAAAATGTTGAATTGTTTTATAAAATCCTAATTAGATTGGGGTAGCACGTTGAACGAATAGACCTTATAGTTGATAAGGACTTAATAAAAATTGTTCAACCAATCCATAAAATTTCGAATTTTTAGGATCCACTAGTTGATAAGGATTAACTAGTCTTCTTAATTAAAAGCCATTTAGTTGTTTGGAAAACATAGAATTGATGAAAACTCCTTCAATGGATCATGATGTCGGTCAATGTGATTGGCTAAGTTTGCTGGACGAACCTAGCTAGACTGGGTAACAAGTGGTCCTGGCTTAGTCAATTCCCTGGCCGCGTCCGCTGGACCGCAAGGAGTCGATTCATGCCTATGTAAGTCCATCGACTATACCTAAGTCAATACGATAATAATCTTGTTCAAGATAAATCGTAGCCCTCCTTGTTTTAGGAGTTGGCAACTTAAGAAACATGTTACGGTTGTTGAGCTACACTCAAGCCGTAATATGTCAATCTTATAGAAACCGATTTCTTGATTGACATCTTGACCTGACTGAAACCGTTGTCTCATCCTTCGAGCATCGGCTTAAGTCTAACCAAGAATGTAGTCTAAGTCCTGACCCAAACCAACGTGTCGTGCATACACCGAGCGGCGGGGCAAGTCAGGCTAGACATGAAAACAAGGGACCGACTAGGCTAGCCATTGTGATCCGGTTGAGCACACTCATGATCACAAATGACTAGAGGTAAAAATCGATAGGGAATCATAGCTAATATGATTGACGACGAGTTCGTCTACCGACTGCAGAGTCGGACAACTTGTTGAGATACACTCAAGGTTGTCAGACTCGGGGTAGTCGGATCCCTCTCTCACAAATGTTATTTTATAATAAATTTTTTATTATTATGGCTTTAATAAATTTAGTGGGAGAATATAGTTTTATAAAAACCATTAAAACTATACTACGAACTTATACTAACTAAAGTATCTACAAAATGCAGAATGGATTCGGGACTTAGATATATGGTTGAGAAGAACGTGCTGGATGGGACGAACTACAAAGACTGGCTTAGGAACATCAAGTTGGTCCTTTCCCTAGCCGGAATAGGATACGTACTGTTCGAGGACGCTCCGGATAAGCCCAAAGAAGATTCAACCTTCGAGGAAAAGGAAGCCTACAAATTGTACCAGAGGGATGCAGAGAAGGCCAGGTGCCTTAATCTGGCTTCGATGACCAACGAGTTGCAGAGGAAGCATGAACATATGTATGTTCAAAGCATGCTCCTCAATGCACAAGAGTTGTACGGCAAGCAATCTCGAGCTGCCAAGTTCGAAGCCACCAACAACCTCTGGGGCACCAAGATGGGGACGGAGCCCGTACAGGATCATGTTATCAAGATGATCGGGTACGTGGAGGATGCCGCCCAGTTAGGATTTGTCTTGGACAATGAGATGTCCACAGACATTATCCTAAATTCTTTAACTCCTGAGTTTAAGCCCTTTATCACTGGTTTTATAATGAACAGCCTTGAGACGGATCTTCCTGGTCTCCTCAATATGCTTAGGCAGTTTGAGGAGATTGAGAAGAAGCCGACTGCACTGGTTGTTGGCTCTGCTTCTTCCGACCAGCCGAAAGGCAAGGATAAGAAGAGGCAGGTCCCGCAACCTTCGAAGGCAAAGAAAGGGAAGAAAAAGACTAAAGGTGCCCCGTTGAAATCTGAGTGCTTCCATTGCTACAAGATTGGCCACTGGAAGAGGAACTGTAAGATCTATCTTGCAGAGAAGAAGAAGGGGCATACATATGCCTCTACCTCAGGTACAAATTCAATTCATTAAAACGTAATTATTTCCAATCATTTAGTATGAGATACTAAAACAAATCTGTGTATTGTATACATGTGGCTGATGAGAAGCGGAGATTGGGTGAAGTGCGGTGGACGGTCGGCAATTGAGCAATCGTTGCTGCTAGGGCCGTTCAAACGACTTCAAGAGACATGATCAAAAAGAAGATGATACTATTTTAGTTTAAATAAATTGTATCATTTCCTTTAAGTTGAAAACAATGATTGAGTGTTCTACACTCAAAGTTTATTTGGATAAACAAATTACGGTTCATCTTAATGAATCCATTGTTTTATGAATGTCTCAGGAATTACGTTTGATGTTGAGTTGAAATTTTGATTGGCTTAAATTTTCTGTGATTGTGGCTTATTTAAGATGGTTGCGAAATTCTCGAATGATGATGCGAAGCTTTGGAAAATGTTGATTTTTTTGAGCTGACTTGATGTTAGAGCCTATTGGTAGTTAAGTATAGGTTCCAGGGACGTAAAAATTGTGTGAGATCACAATTATACGCATGTTAAGATTAATTTTCAATAAACCGCATTTAGTTATTAAAGTGTTAATATTAAATGTTGTTTAAGGGAAAAGTACAGTGTAGGACATTTTGATTGAGCGAGTCAATGTCAAGATTCCTTAAACCGATCTTGACTTGACTCATTCGTCAAACCGAACCTGACACTAGTACATTCCATCTAAAGCACTTATCTAATGGTTATATCTTCGTATATATAATCTAAATATGATTTAGATATAATATTGAAGTATTTAACAAGGTAATTCTCAAAGTCAGTGGGAGCAAGCTCGTATACTTAGTTCCGGTCTTTCGGACTAAGTAAAAAGGATTTCCACCTTAAAGAAAATCATCTATATAGAACCTTGAATCAAAATTGTTTTGATTTAATCGAATATATAGAGACTCAGGGTGTCACGTATGTACTTGACATACTGACACAAGAAAAGTGAAATGAGCTGAGACTGACTCATATATTATAATGTTAGACCCTACATCTGGATTCTAATTGTTAGTTATACAAAGATAGGAAAAATTGATCCAGATCATTTTTCCGAAGGATCAACCCTGTGTGATCAAGAGATGTATTATTTAATCCATTAAAATTCGTTGTAGATACTTGTTAGTAAAACCACTCTTAGGTTTGTCATATAAATGTCAATGTGACAGATATGCTATAACGGTATGAGATACCGAGATAAATAGCCTAAGTGCAAGTGGGAGATGTAGGAGGATATATGCCCATAAGGCAATTTATCCTAGATATACGTCTTGTTAATACTGTATATGGTACGTATTATTCTAAGTATACTAAAATCGTTTGTATTAATATACTTAGATAATATCCATAGACTTATTGTTAGGTCCTTATGTATCTAGATGAGATCTCGATTATGAGTAAGTAAGCGACCGAATAAATAAACATAAGTCTTAAACGGTTCATGGTCATAGATGTGTCGAGAACTGGATATCGACACATCGGATAGGCCATTGTGTCTTAGTCTTACCTTAGGGTAATGATGATCTCATAGTCATTCGACTTGGTGAAGTCGGAGACGAGACACAGGTGCTCATTGGAGAATGAGTTTACTGAACGACCACATAAGAGTTATTAAATGGTTGACTTTAACTGAACTGTCTTTAATAACTCTAGGGTGATGATAGGTTAGCTGGTCCTTAAGACCTGAAGTCGTTTGTACAAACCTATGAGTGAACGGTGTAGCTTAGACCTATGATCTAGCTTCGAGGCTAGCCTGCTGAAAGATCTTAGGTTGAGCTGCACCCGAAACTCTCGAGGCGAGTAGATGACTAAGATGGGATTCGTCACTTACGTTAAAGGGAAGTTAGTGTTATAGGCTCAGTACGGTCTTTATGTTAATCCTCGGCCGGGGTGCGTTGTAAGAAGTACAATGCGTATACAATAAAGACCGCAGTATACTGACCAATGTTGTCTAAAAGGGTTGACAGTAAACCATACCCTAGGCCAACAAGAACACAGTCTTGACGAAGGGACTACGACTAATGAAGTTCATCACTGACACAGCCAATGTAAACCCAATGATGCTTTTGTCAAAGGGTCGATCTCGTTATGATGATTCTGAAACAGGGGCGACAGCTACTGCTCGTAGTGACCGTCGTCTAGGGGTTCCGAGCCCCAACCTATAGTAAGGTCAGGCTGTAGGGTTTCACACCGAGTAGTGTTCGTGTCTTAGTAATAGGAAGATTAATTGAGAGAAAATCATTTGATGATATTCATAAGTCAAGTTGTGAAAGTTAGTCGCAATAGCAATAGGGACAAACGTTGCATTTGATGCAAACCAAAGATTAAACGTGTCGTAAATTGGTTACGACAAATTTAGTTGGAACAAACATGTTGGAAAGGGTTACCTGGATGATGGGATCATCCTGGTCTAAACACAGGTTCAAACCGTGTCCAAATCGGAGCTCAAATGAGCCCGGAAACGCAAAAACGGTCCAAGGAGAAGTGGGTGAGACCCACTGGGCTAAAAAGCCCATAGGCAAGGCAAACGGGCGCATCCCACTGGCTGCAGCGGGTGCACGCCCGCTGCAGCAGTGGGCGGGCGCCCGCTGCGCAGCGGGCGTGCCGCCCGCCTTGGCCTCCTTGGGTGGGCGCGCCCGCTAAGCTTAGTGGGCGCGCCCGCAACTTAAGTCATTTAGGGTTTTTTAGAAACCCCAAATGACGGCTACGGATGTTGATAATTTGCTCAACTTTGAGCAATTGTTTGAGGGGTCAAACGAAGTCGAAATTCGTCATCGTCGGTTCCTACGCGTTCACCATTCGAAGCTTTTCGAATTGATAGCTTGTTTGGTGTCTGAAGTTTAATGTGCAAGGAGAATTAATTAGTTAAAGTTTGCTTTTATGAAAAGCTCACTTTAATTTGAAATTAAGCCAAATTGGCTTAATTGAATTTTTCCCTCTTGCGGAATGTCCCACATTGCTCGCAACGAGAGAGTGAGTGCCGACTCCCTATATAAATAGGGGTGCACTCTCCTCGTTGAAAAACACACCATGCCATCGATCGAGTAGCTCCAGATTTTTAGAGCAAGCTCGATCGGCGACTAAATTCTCTCTCTCTCTTCCTGTTCTCCGGAGTAGTCCTAGCAAGACTACGAAGGGGGTTTGGATTCTTGATCCAGACGTCTAAGACGTGGGTTCTTCTCAAGTGAAACTTTCTACCGCGTGTGATTGGCTCGGAGGTGAAATCAGCTCGGGCGGATCAGTGCGAGGGTGCGAGGCGGCTCAGGCGGTTCGAGTCAAGGCGGCTCGGCTACGAGGAGCTTCTGAAGACGGTGCGGTACATCTTGCCTGCTCCAGGGCCAAGATTCCGGGTATGTGCTTAAGTAATTTGTAGTGTAGATTTAATTAGCCGCTTTAGAGTAGATCCCTCTTGGGGTGGTCATATCCACCCCAAGTTGGCATATATCGGGCTGGGTTCTGGCTCCACAGAGCCTAGCTAAATAGTTTAGCTAGTCCGGAAATTTTGAATTTTCGTTTTCCGCTGTGCATTCTGCCTCTGTGGTCCGTCCGACTTAGGACGGACACTGATCCGAGCTCTGGGGGTCCGTCAAAACCCCAACAATTCGATGGCGAGGGGCATGGCCCCTTCGACTTACAGCCGACCGAGGTCGTTCGATGGCGAGGGGCATGGCCACTTCGACTTACGGCCGATGGAGGTCAGAACTGTTTCTATTGATGGCGTTTGCTGAGTTGTAATCATGAAGGTCGTTATGGCTGATGCTGAGGAACGATCCACTTCGTGTTCGTAATGATCTTGTATAGGATACAGAGTGATCGGTCGATCTACCTCTTAGTACAACCACTGATAGCACTTTCGTAGATGTTCCACGTTTCAAGGATGAGGAAGCTCCTCGCCGTCCAAAGTGGCAAGCTGGTAGGTGGCAGGACCGAGTACGTTGATCACTGTGTAGGTGATGCATCCGGAATCAACTCCAAAATGATGTCGTTTACCGCAAGGCACGGTATAGTGGCAAGCGGGTATCGAACACGGGAAAGTAGTGCTATACTACCTATCTACTCCAAGGTTGAGTTAGACTTGCGGGTTTATTGGTGGATGTGGAATATGGACGGTCGTAATGGTGATGGACGCAAAGGTTGTGTCACTCAACGTCGCAAGCAAGGGGTTCCACACAAAGAAAGAAATAAATAAAATACAGAAGATTAGGGCTTAGGACTCGCCACTAGGACCGTCGGATGTCGACGCTAGGCTAGGACACTTATGTTGTCTTGGTTTTATTGGGGATTTGTAGCATCTAGAAAGTGTATTCATGCGTCTGGGCATCATGAATCTAACGTATCTCATTAACCACGCTCTCGTGATAGGTGCATACAATACGTGCATTAAGGATCTACAAAGTTCTCACCACTCTCGCGGTTCGAACGCTCTCAACTCGTACCACTCTCGTGGGTTAGAGCTTCGAGGTATTTTGGTGGCTCTTATTGACGCAATGGTGGTAGCCGTCGATTAGTTATATAGTTCATCGGTGGATCCCCTTAAGGCATGAGCCAGGCATGGTCACGTACCTCGGTTGAATCCACTAACTCCCTAATTAAATCCGTAGGATACTCCTTAAGCTAATCGATTCAACCGACCGTGGGCACGATCTCAGTACGAGTTCTCCTAGGGATTTTGATAGATCAACCAAAATACAACCCCTTTTATATCCAACTCACCATAAAAATCTCAACTTGCATCTAAATCCTAAGATCCATGGGCTAATCCCTTAGCCCTAGAAAAGACTACTCAAGCATAGCAATAGCAATTGATAATAGAACGCACAAAGATTTCATTGCATGCATCAAAACGGGATAAACAATTAGAAATCACAAAGAAATAATAATAGAATTAAAAAGGGCAAAAGAACTTAGCTTCATATAGAGGGGGGGGCCTATGGCGAAGCCTATCTCCAAAAGATCGTCTCCACGAAATCCTAAGAACAATGATATCTAAAACTCCCCTCTAAAAAATATACAAAAGTCTCTCAAAATCTCTCTCAAAGTCTCCTTAAAATTGCCCCCTTTGGCGGCTGCCTCAAATCCTCCCCGAGAACCCTCGCGAAACAACCCCTCAAATCGCGACTTACGCCCGGGCCCACGATGACTCGTCCGAGCAGAAAACTGCTCAGTCGAGTCTGTCAATAAGTTGGAGCGCTCCCTAAAAATCACACACTGCCTGCGCGGACCGAGTAGATTTCGCTCGGTCTGAGTCGGTAGTTGCTCGGTCGAGTAATAGGCTGCTCGGTCGAGTCTATTAGTAGATTGCAGCTCTTCCCAAGATCACTCTCTGCCTGCATGGACCGGGTACGTAGCTACTCTGTCGAGTATGCCAGGAAGTCGCTTCTCCAAAATATGTCGCTCTGCTTACACGGCCCGAGCAGGTACTGCTCGGTCGAGTAGAAGGTTGCTCGGTCCATGTAGGAGGTTGCCCGGTCCGTGTAGGACATAAAAACACATTTCAGCAGCATTTTGTACACTACTCAGTCGAGTAGAGTGCTCTGCTCGGTCGAATAGGTGTCGGACACATTTCAGCAGAATTTCAGCACTACAACATCATCTTGCAGAAATTCCCCAGGGTTCATCCGACCTCCGATTGGCCCGTTCTTGGTGGCGTTGGAACCGTATTGAAGTATACTATCTGGAAACAATATCAGAAAAATAGTAAAAAATCTTAGGTGATAGCAGAGTTGGAAATAGTGCACGGATGTCTTGTTTCAGCACTTCAGGTCGCTTGATTCCTTTGCCGCATCATATCTCGATCGAGCGACCTTCTCTCTTGCCCATTCCTTGCTCCAGTATTCTTTTTTGGCACCTCGAGCATGTCATCATGAGTCTCATTGGTGCTCTTACATCACTGATCGTCTTATTGACTCCAAATTGCACCCGGATATACACCCGTAAAACGATTGTAGTCTTACCGCAAGTGCACGGTGAAGTGACAAGCGAGTATCGAACACGAGGAAGACAAATGACGTTACTTTGTTTTAATCACCAAGCTATTAGTGGTAGAATGGAATGGTTTCGAGAATATTGTCACAATCGTTCAATTAACAATTTGAATTCTATATAATAAAAGCGTCTAGGGCCAAGGAATTCCCACTACGGATCGTTATTTATCTTTGTGAATCGTGAATTTCTGTGTTGCAAGGCTTGAATTGAGGTGAACTACTCGTAACTGAATAGAGAACCAAGCTCACGCTCTCACGCTATTTCCGGTCTATAGAAACATAGATTAGGGCCCACTCTCGTGCAAACCCTAACCTAAGCGGCTAGCATGAAGATCGACATCATCGTCCAATCACTCCTCAAGCCCACTCTCGTGCCAACTCGAGTTACGATCTAGGTTATGATAGTTCGTATTCGTCCAATCTCTTGCAAACGAATATGAGTATAGTTTTATAATAAAAATCCTAGCTTTGGTCCAATCTCTTGCAAACCAAGTCTAGAGAATCTCGATTATAAACCTAAATCGAATATCTAGGCATTCCCATCGATTGAAATCCAATCTCTTGCAAACCCCAATCGATGGAGATTCCTAGCTACTCGTAGTAAATCAATCACAACCCAACCGTCTATCAATCCTAGCAACACATTAATTCGTTCATCACAATTCTAAAATCAGATCCATAGGGTTCATCCCCATGCCCTAGAACAGCGGAACTACTCGTAATTAATCATGGCAATCACAGAATAAAAAAATAAAAACATATATCAATGCATGTTTGAGAGAAAACAATTCACAAAAATAAGAAATTTTAATAGAAAGAACAAACCAGGTCTCTAATCTTCAATCTCCAGCTGAGAATTTCAATTAGAATAGTGCTCAAAACTAATTTCTTGTCTCTCCCTAAACTAGGAAGAAAACTAGCCATAAATACGAGCCAAAGTCGGCCAGAAAATCCTTAAGATTTGCCCTTGGCGCAGCCCAGAACCCTAATTCACGACACATGCAGACTGCGCCACTCAGCCGAGTAGAACATGTCACTCGACCGAGTGACGGACCCAAAGAAAAATAGAGATATTGGGGGTTTGGTGGTCTGTCACTCTGCGCTACTCGGCCGAGTAGAGTTTGCCACCCGATCGAGTGGGCTTTCTCACTCGGCTGAGTGAGTCTTCTGCTATTCTCCTCCAAACTTCATAGAGTCAGCTAAAATCTCAGGAGAAAGACTCTGACGTACTCGGGCAAGTGGTCTTCTTCACTCGGTTGAGTGAAATCATTCACTCGCCCGAGTGGACTTTGATTCCAGGCGCTCTTGTATCCGTTGTACTCGACCAAGTATGTTCCTTCACTCGGCCGAGTGAGCTATTTGCTCAGCCGAGTGGCCTGTTTCTGGAGTCCTATCTTCTCCTCCTTGCCTCCTCGTCGATTCTATCGAACCTCTTCTTCTTTCGTTCATCATCTAGCGCTGCTAGCTCCTCGATAGGGTCATAGGCGATGCTCCAGCGTACGTGAAAGTCCCTTCATCTCATTTATGCTCTAGATTGCTACAGATTTTCTGAAATCCGACAAAAACAAGAAATAGTGAAAAGCAATGCGATATCTTCGAATAATCGTGAAAAAAGAGATATCTTCGAATAATATTGAAAAACGCGATATGGGCGATCAAAATGACATGCAAAACATGCAGAAAAAAGGTGTAAAATAAGGAGCGATCAGTGATAACCACGGCATCATCATGCGGTAGCTCCACCCCTTCCAGATCTTTGTCTGAGAAGGAGATAAGAGGTGTTGATTACCTGGGGCACTTTCGCCCCACGGAAACTGGCATCAATCTCCCAGTGTAGGAACTTTGGAGAGAGATTGATAGTTTCGGGTGCAGGGGACCTCCCGTTATCATGTTGGTGATCCTGAGATTGGGGGATCCTGCAGCAACCTCGGAGGATGTGGTTGGGTGAGTCGGTATGCTCGAATGGTTCATCGAGGGGGATGTCGACTCGTGGTTTCCCAAAGACGGTGCCAAACTATTAAGGCCAAAATTAACTGGCACAGTTGTCAAACTGACGGAAAGTCGAAGCGCTGAGCTAGAACCTAGTCAGCCTTTGGAGTGGGACCCTCGGTTGGAGGAACCATGGTCGGCAGTTGGTGGTTGATGAGGGTACGACCGTTGATCGACCTAAGAATGACTGTCAATTAGGTCGCTCGAGGTTGAAAAGACCGATATCGACCTTGGGCGTTGGATGGCGATCGTCGATCTGCACCACAGGGAGTCTTTAGGGGGGTCAAATCTGGGTTCCAACCCAAATCCCCTCTGATGCTTAAGTTATTAAGGAACTTAAGGAAAAGGGGGAGCTAGGTGTAGCTGAGATCGACCCACTATGGTTCGTTCCTAGACTAACGACGCAAGCACGTATATAGAATGGGGAAGTAAGAAGATAGAGTTCTATGTATTAGCACTCGTACCTTGAAGATGGAACCCATTTACCTTTGTCCATCGACATATTTATGGTCAGCCCTCCCTTGATAAGGAGTAACCGCCCCTCATTGATTAGGGCAAGATCCTCTCCGAGATTTGATTTAACGGCTCCCCATTTAGTCGGCCACATTAACTCTTCCTTGAATATCGGCGTCAGTCCCAAGATCGTCTGACCCGTTCGTCCGACTCAGTCGTAGCCTGCTTAGACTGTGGGGGTAACGGGTCGTGGGGAAGAAACGGGTCAGGTATGCGGATACCCAATCGGGTTTTTATCCATATACTAACAACGGGTACAATGATTACAAGTTTTGGCTGATGGCGAGGTTAGCATGACTCGGAACTCGCTTCGGAGGTGAAGGATCCAAGGTTGCCAAAGGTCGCCGTGTCCCGGTAGCTGAGGCGAGCTTCCTGCGAGAATAGAAACTCATCAGAAAGGCAGTGCTGGCTGTCAGCCCATAGCCTCTCCGATGCTTAATTCAGTGGGTGACTTGAAATAAGTGTGTTGGACACGCTTTCCGATCTTAAGGTAGATCGGTGAAGCATGGAGAGCTTGTAAGGAAGGCACAGATAAATGGAAGATATCCGACCTTGAATACTGGAAAAGAGTTAGAGATTTCGACTGACCAGCCCCCTCTATGAAGGCAGGAGGGAGGTATAGAGCTGAGAGTCGGTTGCTCGCTGTCCCACCAGATGTCGAGTCTGCTTAGCTGGAGGAGAAGTGATAGGTTGGCGGGGGTGTCAAAGATATTTTACGCATTAATGGTGTCAGATGGTGTCAGATGAATTAATGAGACACGAGGGGTGACAGTCAATTATCTCTATTAACCTCTGGCATTAATGGAGGGTAGGTGGCCCTACGTCACCCTGTCAGAGATATTTATGCCAGGCCATCCTTAGGGAGAGTCAAGCTTGGCGACCAAGCTCGGTGTCTTCGGACTAGCTGACCGTGCTTCCTGTGGGAGAGTAGGCGACCTTCTTCCTGGCATGGCGAGCATATTGATCAGTTGGGCGAGCTTCTTCAGTTGGCCTGGGGGCAAGCTTGTCGTACGGTGAGGCGAGCTTCCCTGGATAGAGGCGATCTTTAGTTCGGGCTAGTACCCCTTCCGGGTGGTCAGAGATCTGTTCGCTTGGGCTTCCAGTGTATATGTGCCTCAATTATATGGGCCAGCTATAAGGCCGTAACAATTGCCCCTGTCATTCGAGCTCGAAGCGGCAAGCCCGGGTCAGCTCGGATGATGCATCACACTCTCATCGATTGGTGGTTGGTCGACGACATTTAATTCGATCTGACTGCTGAAGATCAAAAGTCATGATGGCGATTTGGCAACGGGGAGAATTCGAGGTGTCCATCGGCTCAGAATGTGACGCGTTGATGACATGATTGGGGGAGAATTTGAGGCGCCAGCCCAGTCCCGCTAAGATCTTGCCACATGGCCCACGTCCGACGGCTCAGATCGCCCGACTCTTCCTATAAAGAGAAACAAAGGGGCAGCGGGAAAGGGCTTCTCACTTGAATTTTCGAAACTTTGGCTTCCCCCTTCGTTGTAGAGAGCAACTGTCGTCGATCGCCATCGTCCGTTTGCAACCATCGAAGCTCCGGCCATCTTCCCTGTTCTAGGTACTCTTTCGAACTGTCTGATGCCATCGTCTGCTACTTCTTCTTCAAATCCTCACGTCAAAAAGTACTTCAGTGAGGTTGGTGGGGGTAGCGTCACCGAGTTGGAACCAGTGGCGTCGAAGACGCTGTCAATGTCTTAGCCGAAACAGCGAGAGGGAGACACGGCAGTTGAGCAGGACGTCACTTCATCGTCGGGAATCAAGAGGGACCCCAAGAAAGGAAAGGTACCCAAGTCAGTCGCCAAGGTCACCAAGGTCGCAAGCGACGGTGGAGTCAATGCCGCAATCCCCTCTAGAATCTTGGCCCAAATGTCTCAGCTAGTACCCTCCACGATACCTGAGATCTGCTCCAAGTTCATCTGGCCCCCCTTAAATAGTTTGCCTCCCCGAACTCAGCGAGCAGGTTTGCTCCTCAAAGGACAACGCGGTCGAAGTGTACTACCTAACCTTTGCCTTGGGGCTCCGCTTCCCGTGCCATCCCTTCCTCCTTCTCGTCCTCTATTTCCTCAAACTCCCACTCTTTCAGTTGATGCCAAACTCCATCAGCTCGATGGTCAGCTTTCTCGTCCTCTGCTCGGCCAGCGGCATAAGTCAGACGCTTCCACTCTTCTAATACTTCTTCAAGGCAAAGAGGAAGGAGGCGTACTAGTATGTCTGCACGAGGTGGCATCGACCTCTTATCCTCGAGCTGCCGGGCAAAGCGAGGGACTGGAAGGAGAGATTTGTCTTCGTCTCGACTCCGACGGACTTGGCTCTGAGGTCAAACTTGGGGACTCTGAATCCCTCAGTGAATGCCGAAGTGGTCCTTGAGGGGTGCAACCTTGAGAACGCCAAAATCCTAGAGGAGATCCCCAGGGAGAGCAGGGTCTTGAAAGAGCTGATCAAGGACGAGCAGCTCGCTCGACACGGCTGGCTCGAAGGTACTTCGAGCTTTACGAACCACTTTTGATATGCTCACCCGGATCTGTTTTCTTTTTGCAGGCACGACCATGAGTTTGTCCCTGGACAAGGGGATGAAGATGGCGAGGGAGGTGTCGTTGAAGCAGCCACCGACCAAGGGCAGGGGCAAGCAGCCTGCACCCAGGAGCTCGGCACCGATGGGCAGAAGTGGAGTCAAGAGGTAGTTGCTACTGCTTGGGCTGAGAAGGAAGAGCAGAGCAAGAACAGAGGAAAGAGCCCGCGACGACCACCTATACCTCCCGCATAGGCGATGTGGCATCGGGGGGACTCATCAACCTCGACTCGACCAAGCTCGAGGCCATCCCTACTGCGGCCGGGTCACAGGAACCACCGATCATTGCCATCACTGTCAGCTCGGTTGCCCCTCTGTGTCCTCTGGTTTTACCGGCAACAAGCCAGGCTCTGGCTGTGCGCTGGCCCTACGAGTGCACGCCGTCCGGTCTGGAGAAGCCGGCCCCTCCTTACTGTGAAGCAGCGCTCGCGACCTTCAAGTCGCAGAAGGAGGAGCTCCTTGCCCTTTCTCCAAAGAATTTTGTCACGCCAGGCTACCCAGTGGGTGCCAACGAGCCTGTCTTCGATGAGGCCAGGGTAGCGGCCCACCTGGCAGAGAATAGCACTCTGCCTAGGGACCGAGAATCCCTGGTCAATGTGGATGCCGAACGCCTTTGTGGTACGGCTATCTGGAACAATAAGCAGGTTAGTCACTGATGTCTGTTTATATTTTAAAAATTCACACACGTCTTCTCCGTGATTTTCTGTTGTTTTCTGTTGTTTCGTATCCATTCTCTTGTGATTTTTAGTTCTCTTTCACTTTCTTTGTGTTTTTGTGCAATTGCAAGAGATTGCCAGTGCTGGGGACATATAATGAAAATATCATGAGTTCCCAGAGCAACAGGAGGCGTCACGCGAGAACCTGTGGGCCAAACATCAAAGAATGCCACATATCAGCCCTCAACCGATCGGGTGGATAGACCCACCCGATCGGTTCATGCACGCGTATCCGACCCGATCTGGAGCAGCAGTGAAGAAGATCCCACCCGATCAGTTCAGTGGTCGGGTGGTGGCCGCAGTGTTCTCTGTTTTTGGAGCTGCTTTCCAACCGGTCAGTTGACCCGATCAGTTCAGCGATCGGGTGGAGCCGCAGTGTTCTCTATTTTTTGAGCTGCTTCCCAACCGGTCAGTCGACCCGGTCGGTTCAATGATCGGGTGATGTATCTCAAAGGCCGAAGACCAAGTCAACCGCTCACTTACCCGATCGGTTGATGCTTCAACCGATCGGGTGGACGCTTATCTATAAATACAACCCTAGGTTTTTCCCAGAAACGATCCCCTTTTTCGAAAAACTGTCTTTTTGGGATTTTTGGCGGCTGCAAATTTATTTTGTTTTGCAAGTTCTCTGATTGTCTTGATACTTTGATATTGCATTTTTAATACTATTTGCTCCAAATTTCTAATGCTTGATCTTGATTTCAATGGCTATAATTTGTTGTGTTGCTCTTTTTGCAATGAACTGTGAGTAGTTTCCTAATCTGGGACGTTGGTGGAAGCCCCTTCATGGGTTCTCCCTAGAACGACCATATGATTATGGTTTCGATAGGATATAGGAATTTAGAGGGTTAGCTGGGAGTTTCATTGTCATTGGCGGGAGAAAGACCCCCTCTGACCGTTGGGCCAAGGAAAAATAAAATTGGCATTTGATCCCCTAGCCACAGCTCACACCCCTAGCGTAGACATTGAATCCTAGCGCGTGGGAATGGCAGGATGAAATATCGGGAGCAATCATTGCGAGCTTAGTGCTCCTGGAGTCGGACGGTGTTAATGGACATGGGAATGCCCACCGTCCGAACCCAGGTACACCTAGCGTATCATCTTGGGCATCGACCGGAATATCGAGCCCATGGGACGCTAGGTATGTAATGCCCCGCTTCCCAAAAGACACCGGAAGCGAGAGCGTTACGCGGTCCGCTTGAACTGGAGCAGCGAAGCTCGAGTTCAATAAGCGTCTGTGATAAAAACACAGATGAGGTTCTTGCAATTGCTAATCAGAACAATCAGAAACACTTCAGAAAATAAAGCCACATCCAGAGTTTAAGGTTCGTACATGAAATTAAACAATCCATAGTTGGCTAAAGTAGCAACAAGAAAAAAAAAGGAACGTACACGAAAACAACTACAACGTCTGAGAAGGAAACTAGGAAAGCAGTAAAGTACGGGGGGTCCACTAATCCTCTGCTGGAAGAGGCACTGCATTAGGTGCGAACTCCTGACTCTCCAAATCTGGCGTCTCGTACGGGTCCTCCGGGTACTCAAGCGCTGAATCTGACATACATCCACAAACATGAATGTATGTCAGCTAGAGGTCTGCAAGAAAGAGTTAGCATCCCAAGACAAGATATACGACAGATATGAATTTAAGAAGCATTAAATATTTTAATGAAGTGACTGCAGCAATTTAACAAAACATTTATACTAAAACGAAAAGTAAACATCCCTAGCATGTAGTTCTAAGCAGTTGCAAGGATTAACGTAAGGTTTTCCTCTGAGTTCATTATCATATCAATCTTCATGAGACCAAGTTAGCATTTCAAGTTTTCATGTCAAGAGTTCACATCTATCTAGGGTTCTCGCCTTTAGGTCGTGATAAGAAGGTCGTTCCTCTCACGGAGGCTTACCGTGGTTGACGCTAACCCACCGCGTGCGGGTGGTGCTCTTGAGGAGAGTACCCTTCATACGCCGAGTGGCCGCTCAACCCTAACCCCACCCAAAAGTTTGCCGGAACACGAGCCGGCCTAGTCGACTCACACGACATCACGATATCACGATACCGCCTTCGAGGCGCATGATTTTCACGATGTCCATATATGTTAGGCATGTCAGGACTCACTGAATTTTACTGTTATCATTATTATTACACATTGGTGATAGTTCTATACAGTAAAATAGGGTTGAACAATTTTAGTAGCGGTTTCAAAATAATGACGACCACGAGTTTTCATTGGGTTTGCTACAGAAGTTATTCTTTTCTCTTACTGTTTAAAATTGAGATATATCGTATGATATACCGTTGGGTCACAAATTTTGTCCTGGTCATTATGGTGTCACTTTCTTACGTCATTTCATGCCTAATTTTTAAGTTATTCAGCAATACGTGAAAGCGGCGTAAAAGTGCCGAAACTTCGAAAAATCATATCAAATCATATACTTGCCTGTTTTTGACGTTCTTGGTGTCGTTGGAAACGTCTTGATGAATACTACACTACGGAGGAGACGGTTCGCTGGTTTGACAAAACGTAAAATCAGAATAGGTGTTTTTCGATCAGAATAGATTTACAACAAGCTCTAACGACGTCTAATCACCCGGTTTTATTAAGTTCTCTACTTTACGGTGTGGGTTAAGAGTTGTTAAAGGGTAGAACCACTAACTGGTAGTCCAGAGAGGGATCAGGGCGCAGCGATGGCGATACGTGTGACGTCTACGGGCTGGAATTCGTTGCGGCAGCGAGGAAGACGACGAGTAGCGGCGTCTGGAGATTCTGCAGGTGGTTGCGAGGGTTACAGCAAGTCCACGGGGCTATTGGCATCCGATCTGGGGCTAGGCGACATGTGCACAGTCTGACGGCATCGGATCTGGGCCGTTTCACGGGGAGAGGCTGTGCGGCGCTGTTCTCGACGTCCTGGGCATTCGTGTTGCGCATGGGGAAAGAGAGCTGAGCGCGGGGGTGTTGCCTCGTGTGCGTTGACGAGAAGAAGGCCTCGTGTTTGCTCTCTCGCGTGGAGAGAAGATGACCGTGCGGCTGTGTATGGCGTGTTGGCATGGGCGAAGGAGAAGAGTCTGCGGTTTTGTGCATCGTTTGGGAGGAGTTGCGGCATGGGAGGTGGACGGAGGAGATGGGGTGGCTGCTGGCTGTGCTGAGAGGAGGAGGGAGCAGGTCACGGAGGGGTGCCGGGCGGCGCTTGGACGATGTGGCGTCTGGTCAGATGGAGGGGGAGGAACACCGGCTGCTTGGGGGGTTTGCCCGATGGAGAAGGAGGTGGTGGCTGGCGTTGAGCTCTCGGAAGAGAGAAGGAAGGATGCGGCGGGGGTTTGTGTCATGGAGAAGATGGACTCGAGGAGATGAGATCAGGCGGTTGCGTGAGGGAGAAGGAGAAGATAGAGGGTAGGGGCGGCTGTGCATGAGCCCTCTAGGGTTAGATAAACTAGGGTTTTATACTAGGGGCCCTATGGTTTTATTATTGAATAATGGAGTATGATGCTATAGCCTTAGAGGTTTGTTGATATAAGAATAGTGTGGGGTTGATTTGCACAGCACGTGAATGGCCAATGGTTTCAATTTCTCTTTTCATGTAGGCTAGCTGTCCTTGGGTTAGGTAGAAAAACTAGGTTTTATAAAATATTAGTTTAGAGTTCTTCTTATATAAAGTTGGGTGTGTGGGGTTGATTTGCACAGAGGCAGCACGTGAAGCTCTTTAGGTCTTAGATTGGGTTAGTTTCCTACTATAATAGTTTGTGTGAGGTTGATAGCTGGGTGTGTTGTGATTTCGGCCATGGGTGAATTCAAACGTGGGGGGTTTTTAATGTTAAGTTATAATAGGGCAGGATTTGAATTGTTAATAATGAGATTCTAATTTAATAGGTTATAATAGGGGATAATAGCTAATAAATAAGTTTAAATGGGCTCTAATAAGGAAAGACTTTTCATATGTTTAAAAAAGTTTAAATTCGAATTTTGAATCTTGAAACAAAATTTTAAAACAAATTAGAAGAAGAGGCATTTAAAATAATTTACTAGGAGGAAAAATAATAATAATAATAATAATAATAATACGTGTGACGGACAGAAAAGGATACGGGTACGGAAACGTGTATGGGTACAGGGACAGATACGCCTAACTGCGGATACGGGAAGGTACACGAGAGAAAGAAAATACGGATAACGTAACGAAGAAAACTGGTTGTTACATCCTACCCACCTTAAAAACGATTCAGCCCTCGGAATCTCATCGGCTAAGGCATCGAAAAAAACATAAGGGTAGCGCTCGCATCTCTTCTTCTAACGTATACACACCATCAATAACCATCACGCCATATCCAAGTAGTATTCTATTACTAATATCAATATCAATAGTATTACTACTGAGAATTCTGATCAACGTCCATGCTAACAGTAGTAACTATACACGTACACACATTACTAATTTCGTATTAATATAACACGTTAATAAAATACCATCCTACAAATACAATCCGACCAATATTATACTTCGGTGAATAGTAACACTTTACTACACCACCACATCAATTTACACACTCACATTATTACCAATACACAAGGTAATATCATACATCTTATACACTCACAATCTATACTGATATAGTACCACAAGTCACATAAACATACCACAAATAAAAATACAATCATTCTTTGTCAATTAACATTTCAATCATACGATCACTTTTACATACCGTATATTACTATATACACGTAATAATACATATCACTATACGTATATACATGCACGTATTACCTTACACCGTACACGGATTTTATAAGCCTTACTCATAGCACTAGGGTCAACGTAATCTACCCACCTTAAGATCAAGTCCGTCCTCAGACTTCCTTAAATAGGCCGACAAAATGGGTGAGCGGATTTAGACACTAAGGTCGTTCTACCCAAGTTTGCATACATTATAATGACAATATACATCCATATGCTTATACCTACTCATATATCACACATTTTCAAATACTTATACATACGTTCATTTTACATACATATACGTACTTACACTACCACACGCATATCTCGTATCTATATAGAACAGTTATATACACACACCAGTATTCACAACCATGGTAATTTACATAGGGCTAGTACACTATTACATACATTCACATATACGTAGTCACAAACATACGGCCATGCATACCTCCTGGTATACACATGCTCACACATTATCCCGTAGGGGTAATATTAGAATCTTACTATACATAAACACACTCATTCATATTATATACATATAACTAACCACATACACATATACACACGAGCACACGCCAGACATACTAACATATAGATCACACATTAGATCTGCACACATAACTACACGTACACCTATTATCATTACACCTAACGCGCATATCACTGTACTAGCATACAATTATAACCATTAACCGGTACGACTAAGGTACATATACTTCTAGTGACTAGCCAATACTAAATCTAATACGCAAAGATATTCCTGTAGTGATATAGCTAATCGCTCGCCTACGTATAAATATAACACTTACTAATCTATACTCAACTATATACATATATCACATATTACCGTACATACACATCCAACCCAGTAATTAATCGTACAATACTAATATACTAAGGGTATGTACCTCATACATGGGTGGAATATAGAGGTTCGCACACACGTGTCCACGCTCCTATCTATTCACATGCACCACAACAACAACACAATCAATGCTCATGGTCTCACTAAGCGATGATAAGCATTAATATGGTAACTAAGAAATATAGTAAGATTCAGAGTTGAATGGGGCAACGAGTTAATGTTGTGATGAACGGTTCCGGAGGTGGTATGGATAAGAGAGTAGCCTGGTTGGGTGACATAAAATATTTATGAAAGGAAATTTTTTTTAAATATTTAAGAAGATAAGGATACACGTAAAAATAATAACCTCGTTATAATTTTCGTAAAATAGCGAGCAGACTGGCGAAGTTAAAACGTAAAATATGATCAGTCAAATAATAAGTGAGGAGTAATATGGGCATAGATGTGTAGTGCTTGTTTGTAAATGGAAATAGATTTGTAAAAGAACCCTTTTTTTGAAATATGAAGACAACGATTATAAGACTGACACACGAGATTATGGAGTTCTATTTAACTTAGGAAGGTATTTTTTAAAAGTATATAGGAATGACTGTTTTTGAAATATGTTAGTAAGGAAAGGAGATGATATTTTGAACTAGCGAAGTAGAAATAACGTTTTTTTAAAAGTTCATTACATGAGGAAAATAGAGTAGCTATATAAGGCTATGTGAAGTATAAGTGCGGAAGGTGTATGTTAGAAAGTCGCTATAAGATAATAACTAAAGATCACGTCAGAAGAGTTTCATAATCAAAATTGGGTTTACGTCGATTAAAGTGTAGACAATCTAAGTGAGAGTTTTTGAAAGGATTTTAAACTTAGCGAAGATTTCAATAAAAGAAATATCGAAAATACTTTTTAGAATACCTCGGATCTGCAGTGGGGAGGTTCAAAGGCTAAAGATGGCGGACCTGAAGAGTTATATGAATCGAGGACAAGGAATAAGTTTGATGATCGAAACGTAAGGACGACTAAGAGATAACTCAGTGAATACGCTATGATGTCTTCCTACGATCATCAATTTGAAAGTATAAAGATTAGGAAAAAGTAAAATCAGGGGGAAAACAATCATTGGGTCGACTAAGGTTTAGCACTAGGGTTCATCAACGTACTAGTCTACGATAGGAAAGCCGAGGTAAGGGTTTGCTGGGGGATCGAGATCGATTCTAATCTATAAATCTGGAATATCTTCCGCCTCGAAGTCTACTCCTTGTGGGCGTTTAAGGTTCGACTTGCACGGCGACGATCGCTACGTTCGGTTGGGCCCTAGATTCGATAAATCTAAGCGAACGACTATCGAAACTCAAAAGTCTAATATGGTCAGAGCTGGATGATCAATTGATAGGGTGACTCCTAAGATGATAGTACTAAGTCATGGCAAGGGTGTCTAACTAACGAGCACGAGCGTCTAACTAACTCTTCCAATTATCCTGGTATTGGGTTTTCCTATCGTGCTGAGACAAGGTATTCAAGTAATTTTGCGTACGAACTAATTCTGGATGTTTTGGCTAAAAAGTGTTCTCATTGTTCTGGATTTCGCAGTTGCATGACCTGCATGGGCCACCACTAAAACCAGTAACGCCCCGCTTCCCAAAAGACACCGGAAGCGAGAGCGTTACGCGGTCCATTTGAACTGGAGCGGTGAAGCTCGAGTTCAATAAGCGTCTGTGATAAAAACACAGATGAGGTTCTTGCAATTGCTAATCAGAACAATCAGAAACACTTCAGAAAATAAAGCCACATCTAGAGTTTAAGGTTCGTACACGAAATTAAACAAGCCACAACTGGCTAAAGTAGCAACAAGAAAAAAAAAGGAACGTACACGAAAACAACTACAACGTCTGAAAAGGAAACTAGGAAAGTAGTAAAGTGCGGGGGGGGGGGGTCCACTAATCCTCTGCTGGAAGAGGCACTGCGTCAGGTGCAAACTCCTGACTCTCCAAATCTGGCGTCTCGTACGGGTCCTCCAGGTACTCAAGCGCTGAATCTGACATACATCCACAAACATGAATGTATGTCAGCTAGAGGTCTACAAGAAAGAGTTAGCATCCCAAGACAAGATATACGACATATATGAATTTAAGAAGCATTAAATATTTTAATGAAGTGACTGCAGCAATTTAACAAAACATTTATACTGAAACAAAAAGTAAACATCCCTAGCATGTAGTTCTAAGCAGTTGCAAGGATTAACGTAAGGTTTTTCTCTGAGTTTATTAGCATATCAATATTCATGAGACCAAGTTAGCATTTCAAGTTTTCATGTCAAGAGTTCACATATATCTAGGGTTCTCGCCTTTAAGTCGTGATGAGAAGGTCGTTCCTCTCACGGGGGCTTACCGTGATTGACGCTAACCCACCGCGTGCGGGTGGTGCTCTTGAGGAGAGTACCCTTCATACGTCCAGTAGCCGCTAAACCCTATCCCCACCCAAAAGTTTGCCGGAACACGAGCCGGCCTAGTCGACTCACACGACATCACGATATCACGATACTGCCTTCGAGGCGCACGATTTTCACGATATCCATATATGTTAGGCATGTCAGGACTCATTGAATTTTACTGTTATCATTATTATTACATATTTGTGATAGTTCTATACAGTAAAAGAGGGTTGAACAATTTTAGTAGCGGTTTCAAAATAATGACGAGCACGAGTTTTCATTGGGTTTGCTACAGATGTTATTCTTTTCTCTTATTGTTTAAAATTGAGATATATCGTATGATATACCGTTGGGTCACAAATTTCGTCCTGGTCATTATGGTGTCCCTTTCTTACGTCATTTCATGCCTAATTTTTAAGTTATTCAGCAATACGTGAAAGCGGCGTAAAAGTGCCGAAACTTCGAAAAATCATATCAAATCATATACTTGCCTGTTTTTGACGTTCTTGGTATCGTTGGAAACGTCTTGACGAATACTACGCTACGAAGGAGACGGTTCGCTGGTTTGACAAAACGTAAAATCAGAATAGGCGTTTTTCGATCAGAACAGATTTACAACAAGCTCCTACGACGTCTAATCACCTGGTTTTATTAAGTTCTCTACTTTACGGTGTGGGTTAAGAGTTGTTAAAGGGTAGAACCACTAACCGGTAGTCCAGAGAGGGATTAGGACGCAGCGATGGCGATACGTGCGACGTCTACGGGCTGGAATTCGTTGCGGCAGTGAGGAAGACGACGAGTAGCGGTGTCTGGAGATTCTGCAGGTGGTTGCGAGGGTTACAGCAAGTCCACGGGGCTGTTGGCATCCGATCTGAGGCTAGGCGACGTGTGCGCAGTCTGACGGCGTCGGATCTGGGCCGTTTCACGGGGAGAGGCTGTGCGGCGCTGTTCCCGACGTCCTGGCCATTCGTGTTGCGTGTGGGGCAAGAGAGCTGAGCATGGGGGTGTTGCCTCGTATGCATTGACGAGAAGAAGGCCTTGTGTTTTCTCTCTCGCGTGGAGAGAAGATGACCGAGCGGCTGTGTATGGCGTGTTGGCGTGGGCGAAGGAGAAGAGTCTGCGGTTGTGTGCATCATGTGGGAGGAGTTGCGGCGTGGGAGGTGGACAGAGGAGATAGGTGGCCGCCAGCTGTGCTGAGAGGAGGATGGAGCAGGTCGCGGAGGGGTGCCGGGTGGTGCTTGGACACTGCGGCGTCTGGTCAGATGGAGGGGGAGGAACGCCGGCTGCTTGGGGGGTTTGTGCAATGGAGACGGAGGAGGTGGCCGCCGTTGAGCTCTCGGAAGAGAGAAGGAAGGAGGCGGCGGGGGTTTGTGTCGTGGAGAAGATGGACTCGGGAAGATGAGATCAGGCGGTTGCGTGTGGGAGAAGGAGAAGATAGAGGGTAGGGGCGGCTGTGCATGAGCCCTCTAGGGTTAGATGAACTAGGGTTTTATACTAGGGGCCCTAGGGTTTTATTATTGAATAATGGAGTATGATGCTATAGCCTTAGAGGTTTGTTGATATAAGAATAGTGTGGGGTTGATTTGCACAGCACGTGAATGGCCAATGGTTTCAATTTCTCTTTTCATGTAGGTTACATGTCCTTGGGTTAGGTAGAAAAACTAGGTTTTATAAAATATTAGTTTAGAGTTCTTCTTATATAAAGTTGGGTGTGTGGGGGTTGATTTGCACAGAGGCAGCACGTGAAGCTCTTTAGGTCTTAGATTGGGTTAGTTTCCTACTATAATAGTTTGTGTGAGGTTGATAGCTGGGTGTGTTGTGATTTCGGCCATGGGTGAATTTAAACGTGGGGGGTTTTAATGTTAAGTTATAATAGGGCAGGATTTGAATTGTTAATAATGAGATTCTAATTTAATAGGTTATAATAGGGAATAATAGCTAATAAATAAGTTTAAATGGGCTCTAATAAGAAAAGACTTTTCAAATGTTTAAAAAAGTTTAAATTCGAATTTTGAAGCTTGAAACAAAATTTTAAAACAAATTAGAAGAAGAGGCATTTAAAATAATTTACTAGGAGGAAAAATAATAATAATAATAATAATACGTGTGACGGACAGAAAAGGATACAGGTACGGAAACGTGTACGGGTACGGGGACAGATACGCCTAACTACGGATACGGGAAGGTACCCGAGAGAAAGAAAATACGGATAACGTAACGAAGAAAATCGGTCGTTACAAGGTATCACTTTTAGAGGCAACGTCTCACTACTAAACCCTAGAATCCGATCGTTCTCCTATCCGTCGGTCGTAATAGAGAGGGCACATGATAGGGTGGAAACCAAAGTCCTAGGTTACCTTTTTATATCTTACATCTTTCGTAGTTCCATCTCGTGACAAACTACCAAGCGATATGGCTAGCTCACCCACCGGGTGATCCGGTTCCTCTTTGACATCAAGCACATCTCACACCTCCTCGTGTTCGATCCCCAAGACACAATACAACGCCATGCGCTTAAGGTTATAAATATTTAAATCTGGTTTCCACGTTCCGACTACACATTGCTAAATCTAGGGGACGTCAAGCTTTATGGCGCCGTTGCCGGAGAGGCAACGTGCTTGTTTAAGTTAGGACCCTGTGAACCCCTGAGACTAGTTCACACCCTTACCCCGTGATAATTTTCACATTCTACTCACTTTTTAATTTTACTCGGACATATTGTACATATTCATTGTACAGGATTGGTAGACTATGTCTCCATACCGCCATCATCATTTCTTGTCTCTCAGTCCATACAACTTGTGCTATTAACATGCTCTCTATCCTTGCAGTTCTCTCTCTTTCTTTTTCTCACAGGTTTTCTGCTCTACAGCAAGAATGTCGTGTGCCGTTTCAGGCGATATCTGGGCACATGCACACCATGTCAGCTGTTTGGCCCAGAGTCTGTCAGAATCTCTAAGCCCCTCAAGCATCCTATCCTTTCTGTCAGCTGCTGTAGAAAATCAAGAGATGAATCATGACGTTCAGCAGCATCCCGAAACGACAATTTTTTCCCTCCCGATGAAGCGATGTTTATTGACATGCCTAGTACCGACATCAGTGGGGGAGTGCTATGCACCTATGGGGATGTTTGTCTAGAGGATCATCAGGCAGAGTTTATCGAGTGCAGTGAGCAGGAATCAATCTTATCCTTGCAGATCCCTACAGAGCACCTTTGATCTTGGGACTATGAGGAAGCTGAAAGTTATAGTGGAGAACTATCCACTATTGAGACCTGTTTTCGCATTGAAACCTTCTTCCCGGATGATTATCATGCACCTGATAGGGACCCAGAACCTTCCTCCATGATCCCCTCACTACCTTGCAAGACTTCGCCATGCAAAACCACGGCTGAAAGTGAAGTTCCGGATGCTAGCATCCAGGAGACCTAGGAAGAAGTCCTTTCATTGGAGGATGCTCAGCTTGAAAAATATGTGTTGGGACCACAGGAAGCCGAGATGAAGGAGTTGCCTCTGGGATTGAAATATGAATATTTGGGAGAGGAGTCGACGCAGCCGGTCATCGTGAACTCCTCGCTACCCGAAGACCAAATGACTAAATTACTTGATGTTCTGAAATGATTCAAGAGTGTTTTTAGGTATGCGGTTGAGGACTTGAAGGGGGTAAGCTTGGGGTTTTGCTCACATAGGATATTGCTTGAAGATGAGCAAGCCTCTTCCATCGAGCCACAACGAAGATTGAACCCCATCATGATGGAAGTAGTCAAGAAGGAGATTGTTAAATTCCTCCAGGCCGGGATTATCTACCCTATTTTCGACAGTCATTGGGTTAGCCCGGTACATGTTGTGCCCAAGAAGGGAGGAATGACGGTCATTTGTAATAAGAAAAACGAGCTTATACCCACGAGGACCGTCACCGGATATCGGATGTGCATCGATTATCGGAAATTGAACAAGGCCACATGGAAAGATCACTATCCTCTCCCTTTTATTGATCAGATGCTCAAAAGACTGGCCAAGCACAACTACTTCTGCTTCATGGATGTATACTCTGGGTTTCTGCAGATTCCCATCCACAATGATGACCAGGAAAAGACAACTTTTACTTGTTCATTTGGGACGTATGCTTACAGAAGGATGCCGTTTGGGCTTTGCAACGCTCCGGCTACATTTCAAAGATTGATGTCTGCAATTTTCTCAGATTACTCCCGGGATATAATGGAAGTATTCATGGATGACTTTTCCATCTATGGAACGGAGTTCGACTCGTGTCTCCGCAACCTAACTACAGTCCTGAAAAGGTGCCAAGATAAAGGGCTAGTTCTAAATTAGGATAGATGCCACTTTATGGTCCAAGAAGGATCGTATTGGGGCACATTATTTATTCAAAAGGGAGTGAGGTGGACAAGGCAAAGGTAGATGTGATCGAAAAGCTTCCGCCTCCGCGTAACTTTAGGGGAGTCTGTGGTTTCTTAGGGCATGCGGGATTCTACCCCCGGTTCATAAAAGACTTCTCTAAAATTTCTAGGCCCATGACTCAACTTCTAGTGAAGGATACACCTTTTCTCTTCGATGACAAGTGTATGGAAGCCTTCTGTCTTTTGAAGAAAGTCCTTATTTCAGCGCCTATGATTCAACCGCCCGACTGGAGTCTACCTTTCGAGTTAATGTGTGATGCTAGCAACTATGCAGTTGGGGCCGTCTTGGGGCAAAGGAAGGACAAAAATTTGCACGTTATTTCCTATACAAGCAAGACCCTCGACAAAGCCCAAAGGAACTATATGACAACAGAGAAAGAATTGCTAGCTGTCATCCATGCCATTGACAAGTTCCGGTCGTATCTTGTGGGTGCCAAGGTAATCGTGCACACCAATCACGTCGCCCTCAAATACCTTTTGAGCAAGAAGGAGGCCAAGTCACGCCTAATAAGGTGGATTCTCCTCCTCCAGGAATTCGACTTAGAGATCAAGGATAAGAAAAGGGCGGAGAATGTCGTCGCCGACCACCTGTCCAGGTTGCCTACTCTTGATCCGGATGCCACTCCTATTGATGACTCACTCCCTGACGAGCATCTTTTCTCTATCTCTTCTGTTTGGACTCCATGGTATGCTGACATCGCCAACTATCTAGCATGTGCCATCGTACCCCACAATGTGAGCTACCAGCAAAAGAAGAAATTCTTTCACGAAGTCCGGAAATTTTATTAGGATGACCCTTATTTTGTACAAGACTTGTAATGATGGGGTGATACGAAGGTGTATTTTCGAAACAGAAGAGACCTCAATAATTTCTTATTGCCATGATCAACAATGTGGAGGCCATGCAAGTGCTTATAAGACCACGGCGAAGATTCTCCAGAGTGGATTCTATTAGCCGACTTTTTTCAAGGACACATATGCTTATGTCCAGGCTTGCGACAAGTACCAAAGGACGGGAAACATATACAAGAGAAATGAAATGCCTCAGCATTACATCTTGGAAGTCGAGATCTTTGATGTTTGGGGAGTCGACTTCATAGGGCCATTTCCCTCATCCTCCAGAAATCAGTACATCTTGGTGGCCGTGGATTATGTGTCGAAGTGGGTGGAGGCGATAGCTAGCCCCACCAATGATTCCTGGGTGGTGGCCAAGTTCTTTAAAAACAACATCTTCCCAAGATTCGGCGTGCCTCGAGTCTTAATTAGCGACGGAGGGAGCCACTTCGTAGAGAAGAAATTCGAAGCTCTTTTGGAGAAGTACGGAGTGCAGCACCGAATCGGGCGTGCTTATCACCCACAGACTAGCAGCCAGGTGGAAGTTTCAAACAGAGAGATAAAGAGCATCCTGGAGAAAACTGTGGCTAGCTGTAGGAAGGACTGGTCATTGAAACTTTCAGATGCGCTCTGGGCCTAGAGGACTGCATTCAAGACTCCGATCGACACGACCCCTTACCGGCTTGTCTACGGGAAGGCATGTCACCTGCCTGTGGAATTAGAGCACAAGGCGTTTTGGGCTGTCAAGAATCTGAATTTCAATGCCAAGGAGGTAGGAATCCACCGACAACTCCAGCTGAACGAACTAGATGAGATCCGGCTCAACGCAAACGAAAATGCTCGGATCTACAAAGAGAAGTTGAAGCGGTGGTCGGGTTTCTTTAAAATGCGCGACAAGCACATTTTAAAGAAAGAATTTAAGGAAGGAGACTTAGTTCTCCTATTCAATTCAAGGCTGAGACTCTTTTCTGGAAAGCTCAAGTCCAGGTGGTCGGGACCCTACAGAGTCACCAAGGTCTTCCCGCATGGAGTGTTGGATATGGAAGACGTTAGTACACCCTTGTAGGGGATGTATGAGTGAATACGGACCTCGAACGTCATGTTCCCTTGTGGAGAGGATCTCTAGATTGATGGGAAAGTCGCATTATATGTGCATAAGTGCATGCGACATATGGCTAATAAAGGGGTAATATCTTAAGCTTATATTGTACCATGCATATGGTACAACTTAAGCTTATAATATGCCATGTACGATGGTACACCTTAGTTAAATTGTTCCAAAGGAACAATTACTCCTAAAATAACTACCTTGGGGGCTATAAATAAGACCCAAGGGTTAGCCATTTCCTTACACTTTTGCATGGCATTCTTGCTTGCATTTTCATTCTAGCGAAGCTCTGCCGAAATACTTCCTCTCCCTCTATCCAAGTTCTTAATCTAAAAGTAGAGATTTAGATTGTGGATTTAGTAGCCTTACTCCGTTCGTGAGAACACTCGATCCGTCGTGGCGAATCCGAAGGCAAAGTTCCGAGACTACCGTGCCGCATACGCAAGCGTAAGTCTCAACTTTATTTATCGATCCTAACTCTGTTTTGGCAGGATCCTACATTGGTATCAAAGCAATACGGGTTTGCCCCGGTCAAACCGCCGTCCCGTCGAAACTATGAACAAGTCGTTGTCTTTTTCACGAATGGGTATCCTACCATTATGGATATGGTAGGAACGCTTCGTGACGAAGAGAACGCAGCGGTTGTTCTTTTCACGTTAGGGTCTCCTATCATTACGGATATGGTAGGAACTCTCCGTGACGGGAAGAACCGACCGTTCACGTAGTATGTTATTTTTCATTTTTGGCACACGACCATTAGAAAATAACCACTTTCTCGACGAACGGGTGCTTCATCGACGAACGGGTGCTTCATCGAGGAAGAAGGTGGTGGTTATTCCCATCGGGGAAGATGAATTTTAGTGCATGTGCACCATGGCCAGATGGGCTATGAAGGCCATGCACCCCCCCTCCCCATGCAGAGGGGGTTGGCTACGGCCAATAACCACCGCGGCAACCTCCACCGGCGGGGGTATGCGGCCACCCCACACAAGGGGAGGCTGGCCATGGCCAAAAGGGCCATGGCCGGCCAAGGCAAAAATGGCCATGGCCATGACCGGCCATGGCCAATCCATGGCCGGCCATGGCCAGGCCGGCAGTGGCCGGCCATGGCCAGGGGCCGGCAGTGGTCGACCCCGGCCAAGGCCAGGGGCCGGCCTGGCCGGCCCTGGCAGAGGCCAGGGCCAGTCCTGGCCGGCCTGGCCGGCCCTGGCAGAGGCCAGGCCCGGCCTGGCCGACCCTGGCCGGCCTCGGCCAGGGCAAAGGCCCTGGCCGAGGGGGCCAGGGCCCCTGGCCGGCCAGGGCAGAGGCCCTGGCCGGCCCTTGGCCAAGCCTCCGCCAGGGCAGAGGCCCTGGCCGGGAGAAGTTGCAGACCAAATAATTGGTCGACCAATTTGGTTGTTTTGGTCGACCAATCTGGCAGAAGGTCTTGGTCGATCGCAAACTTGCCGACTGACCCATACGGGGTGACAAAAGGCCTTGGTCAAACTCGAATGTGCCGATTAGCCCATACGGGGCTAACCACAGTGCCGACTAGCCCATACGGGGCTAACATTTTAATGAAGTTTTTCCTTGGGCTCTACTCCTTGAAGATTAGCCATAGTGCTCTACTTCATGCGAGATTAGCCATGACGTTGTGCTCTACTCTACGAAGATTAGCCAATGTATTTTAAATTTTTTGAAAAAGATGTTTTCAAATAGGTTATGTCCCGTCCTTAATCGGGATAGCACAATTTAGAATTCCAAGTCCTACCACGATCCGGCCATGGTTATCTAACCCATGGGTGTGTAGAACAGGTCTCGTGGCTTGGCAATTGTTGCGCTAAAATTCTTTGCGCAAACTCTCACCTATTCCATTTTGAAAGATACGTTTTTCAAAAGTAATTTTCCGCTGCGAAGTACTATAAGAGTACGATTGTTTGATAAGTGATGGGGGAATATTGAAGGTTGTTCTAGATGGTGATTGGAATCATAGAGACCTTTTCGATTCTAGAACAACATCTTCAATATTTTTTTGAAAGTAACTTATCAAATATAATATAATTCCAAGTGGGATTTGAATTTTTAGAACTATCCAAATGGGATATTCTATTATCATTTCAAGTGGGAGTTATATTTTAAGAATTTTTATGCAATGTATTGATCAAACCTTCGGTTTTGTGTCTTTTGCAGCATTTTAAAAGTAAAATGTCTTCCGCTTCAAAGAATATCGTCGCTGAGTTAAACAGAGGTGAAAAACTCAACGGCGATAATTACAAACTTTGGTCCATCAAGATACAATACGTTCTAGAGGAGCAAGAAGTGCTCGAAACTCTAAAGAACGTTATGATTGAACCCGAGTTGGGCACTACGGCCCAACACCGACGAGACAAGGAAGATTTTGATGTTTGGTCTCGGAAGAACAAGATAGTGCGCATTACGTTATTAAGCAGTATGGCTGATGACATAATGCGCATCTTCCGAGAACATGACCTAGCCATGGACATATGGTCCAAGCTAGAGGAGAAGTTTGGTGGCACATCAGTGTCCAAACTTCGAGCCTTGACTATAAGATTTGATTCATATAAGAAACGTCCAGATCATTCCATGGGGAAACATCTGCGACATATGGCGAATCTAATCTCAGAGTTAAAGGATGCAGGTCATGTGCTCACAGATGAGCAACAAATCCAAGCAGTCATACGTTCCCTACCAAATGGGTGGGATCAGATGAAGATGCATCTCACTCATAATGAGAGCATCAAGACCTTCAACGATGTTTCCAAGCACCTCGAATTAGAGGAAGAGCGGCTTGCGGCTGCCAAGCCAAGTGCAGAAGTGCACATGGTTGCTAGTTCCTCACACGGGGGGAAAGAAACGTAAAGATCGTTCGAAGTCTTCTAATGAACGTAATAAGCAACCTGAGTCTACCAAGGAACCCAAACATAAGGGTGGGCACAAGAAATGGCACAAGAAGAAAGACTTGAAAAGGATCAAGTGCTTCAAGTGTAACAAGCTCAGTCACTATGCTCGTTCGTGTACGAGTGGAAGTGACGAGGTAACTTGTAATACTAGTTACATATGTGTTTCTAGTTCAATATTTCTTGTGGAATCTAATCCATTTTGGGATAATTGATTCAGGTGCCACCGACCACATAACAAGGGACAGACGGTCCTTCGTGGAGTATCACCGGATACCCCAAGGAATGAAGTGGATCAATGTAGGAAACAACACACATGTTGAAGTGAAAGGCGTTGGGACTCGCAAGCTAGTCTTGGACAACGGCCGCACTCTCCTACTTCATGATGTTCTCTTCATTCCATATATTCAAAGGAATATTGAAACTGTGGTCAATTTAATGGGTCTTGGTTATAGTTGGTTCCTTCATGATTGTAATATGGACCTATTTTGTAATAATTCCTTTATTGGTACTGGGTTTGTATTTCAAAGGATTTATTGTAATAAGTACAATGTATGGTTCCTCATGTAATGAAAATTTCCTTGTGACAAATTCTTTGACTAATGAGTCTAATATAATTTGTTGTCACATAAGGCTTGGTCATATTGGACCAACGCGTATGGATAGATTTGCCAAACGTGGCCTTCTATCCAATGTTTCAAAGGTTGAAATGTCGACTTGCGAACATTACCTTGTGGGGAAATCTTGTCGCAAGCCGTTTGGAACCGGCACAAGAGCCGAGGTTTCATTACAGCTTATCCATTCGGACATATGTGGTCCGATGAATGTCAAGACAAGACGCGGAAAGTCCTATTTCATCACTTTTATTGATGATTTCACCCGATTCGGACATATCTATTTGATATCCCACAAAAGTGAAGCTTTGGCTTACTTTAAAAACTATATGAATTTAGTGGAGAATCAATTAGATCGCATGATTAAGGTTTTGCAAACCGATAGGGGCGGTGAATATCAATCAATAAGTTTTAAGGAACTTTGTGATGAAAAAGGCATAGACATCAGGTAACTATGCCTTATACTCCTCAACAAAACGATGTTGCAGAAAGGAGAAATAGGACTTTAATGGAAATGGTCCGTTCAATGATGGCACAAGCTAACTTGCCAATCACCTTTTGGGGTGATGCATTATTGACGGCCGTTTTCATTTTAAACCGCGTACCCTCGAAATCAGTTAGCTCCACTCCTTATGAGTTGTGGAACCAAAGGTCTCCTGACTTAAACATTTTTGAAACCTTGGGGTTGTGCATTCTACGCACATATTTCCTCCCATAAATATGGCAAACTTGGGCCAAGGGGAAGGAAATGTATCTTTAAACAATACGCAGAAAACTCCAAAGGTTATGTTTTTTGTTAGTCAGGAAGACAATGGTGGGCTAATTGAGTTTGAGTCGAGGGATGTCACTTTCTTGGAAAACGAGTTTCCAAGCCAGGGCGAGATAAGTCAGGACTTATCTCTATTTGAGATTTATGATCAAAAAGGATTACCTCATTCGAGTGGGAGAATTCTTAGTGAAAACGAAAATACGTTTCAAACTTCACCAATGGATTATACGAATGACGATTATCCTATTCCATACGGGAATAATGATCCAAGTGGGAGCAATTCTAACGACATTCCAAGTGGGAGTGATATTAGAATTGATCTAAATTCGAGTCAACAAGGACTTGAAGAATCTCAAATACGACATAGTAGTCGTACAAGGTTGGCTCCTCTAAGATTTGAGAATGAAGTTTCGCAAACCTTTATGACTTTACTACAAGATGATGACGAGCCTGCTACTTTCAAACAGGCCGTATCATGCCCTACAAAAGACAAATGGATAGAAGCGATGAAGGAGGAGTTGAAATCCATGAAAGTTAACCAAGTCTGGGACTTAGTTAACTTACCCAGAGGACATAGAGCAATTGGGAACAAATGGGTTCTCAAGATCAAGCATAAGGCTGATGGCTCTATAGATAGATATAAAGCTCGCCTTGTCGCGAAAGGTTTTACGCAACAGGAAGGGATAGACTACGAAGAGACCTTCTCACCTGTTGTGCGTTTTACCTCGATTCGCCTGATTCTGGCAATGGTAGCTTGCTTATACCTCGAATTACATCAGATGGATGTAAAGGCTGCCTTTCTCAATGGAGAATTGGACGAGGAGATCTATATGGAACAAACAACAGGGTTTGTAAAAGAAGGAAACGAACATAAGGTTTGTAAACTTCGTAAGTCCATATATGGTCTTAAATAATCCTCGAGGCAATGGTATATACGATTTCAAGAAGTTGTCATATCAAATGGATTTTCCATGCTTGATGAAGATAACTGTGTATATATCAAGAGGATTAAAAGCAAGCATGTTATTATGTCTCTATATGTAGATGACATTTTAAATAACCAGAAATGACAAGGGCTTTGTGATGGATATCAATGCTTGACTTTCATCAGTTTTGAGATGAAAGACATGGGGAAGCCACATATATCCTTGGAATTAAGATTTCAAGGAATCGTTCAAAGAAACTTCTTTCTCTTTCACAAGAGACTTATATAAAGAAGGTTCTAGAACGGTTTAATATATAGGACTGCAAGTCCAATTGATACTCCTATAAGCAGATGCGATAATTTATATCTGAAATCATGTCCAAAGAACCAAAAGGAAAAGGAAATTATGGAAAAAGTTCCATATTCCAGTACAGTTGATAGTCTTATGTACGCTATGATGCATACAAGACCGGACATCTGTTTTTGCCGTTGGAATGGTAAATCGTTACCAATCCAACCCAGGGCAAGAACACTGGAAAGCGGTTAAGAGGATAATGCAGTATCTTAAAGGAACTGCAGATTTGCAAAAGACTATGTTAAAACCAAGAAGGTAGACATAAGGTACATATCTACGCATGAGATGATAGAGGATCAGCTTACGAAAGCGATCCCCAGAAATGTGTTTTATAAACACTTATCATCCCAAGGATTGCGTAAGAGCTGAGTTGTACCAATATATATTCCCATGTCTGAGAAAGATCAAATTTAATAAAAGAATAAGTTCTTTTTCAAACATTGCATATGAATTTCTTAAGAAATGTTTGTGTACATTTTTGAAATCTCAGCTGAATTCTAGTATGTCGGACAGATTGTGGTTGGCTCTCTCACATGAGCAACCGCCTTATTCTATCAGACGGATGGAATAGAGATGAGACCTGTTTAAAGTCAAAATCATCAGACGGATGATTTAAGAGTCATGACTTAAACAAAATGGTCGCATGAAAGATCTGCATCATATGGATGCTTACAAAAGATCTAAAGAGGATTTTTTGGAAATCCTATCTGTCTAAATGCGGGATGTGAGTCCAAAGGACTATTTGAGTAGAATAAGGGACTCAAAGTCAGACATTGTGGTGTCTGATCATCATCCTTACAACATCATTGAGACATACACTCCCTGGGAAAGGAGCGATGTTGTAATACGTGTTCATACCACATATGCATTTCGACCACTGAGTTAGTAGCAATAGTGTTTGCTATTATGTGAGACTCAAAGTCCATATGGGCCTTAACTCTTACCCTCAAGGACTCCAATTGGTTCCTTTAGATTTGACGAGATGATCGCTATCTTAGCGTGTTACTTATGGGCTATGATAATTCGGCTCGGCGGGGCACGTTAGAAAAGCGAGTCTAGTCAAGATCAGAAGGTTCGCAAGAAGAGGAAGATTGATTTCATATTCACATTTGGACTTTAATGATTCAAAGCTGGCCAGCCAATTGTGATCCAGATGGGATTCAATTGTTGAATATAAAGTATAAGAAATGTGAAGAAATAATCTAGGGTAAAGCATGCGTTGAACTACTCAACTTTGCACCTTCGAGGTCGTTGTGTATCTCTAACAAGTGCACAACAACAGACTCTACGCGCATGACGGTCGCACGGTCTATTTCTCGGTATGATAGATGAAAGAACTAAGAGAAAGACGTTCTCTTACAATCCCCTCAAGTGTGAGTGGGAGATGTTGGATATGGAAGACGTTAGTACACCCTTGTAGGGGATGTATGAGGGAATACGGACCTCGAACATCGCGTACACGAAGTCGTGTGCAAAGGGAATATGTTCCCTTACGGAGAGGATCTCTAGATTGATGGGAAAGTCGCATTATATGTGCATAAGTGCATGCGACATATGGCTAATAAAGGGGTAATATCTTAAGCTTATATTGTACCATGCATATGGTACAACTTAAGCTTATAATATGCCATGTACGATGGTACACCTTAGTTAAATTGTTCCAAAGGAACAATTACTCCTAAAATAACTACCTTGGTGGCTATAAATAAGACCCCAGGGTTAGCCATTTCCTTACACTTTTGCATGGCATTCTTGCATGAATTTTCATTCTAGCGAAGCTCTGCCGAAATACTTCCTCTCCCTCTATCCAAGTTCTTAATCTAAAAGTAGAGATTTAGATTGTGGATTTAGTAGCCTTACTCCGTTCGTGAGAAGACTCGATCCGTCGTGGCGAATCCGAAGGCAAAGTTCCGAGACTACCGTGCCGCATACGCAAGCGTAAGTCTCAACTTTATTTATCGATCCTAACTCTGTTTTGACAGGATCCTACATGGAGCAATCGAGTAATGGGACGAGATGAACCATTCAAGGTCAATGGACATCGTTTAAAACACTATGCAATCAGCGAGCCCGCAGCTTCTCCGGCAGGGAGCTCAGCGACCAATAACTCTGCTGCAAATCCTCCGGATTCGAATTAATCGCGAAATCGGGAGTCAAGCAAACGACTATAAACAACAGCGCTTCATGGGAGGCAACACATGTTCTGAACTTTTGGCATTATTTATAGGAATAGTTTGCTAGTTCTAGTGAATAAATTCTGCTATGGGGATTTTTGTTGGGAGATTTAGATATTTTTTGTATTTGTGCATGAAATTGCCCCCACCCGATCGGTTCATGCATCAACCGATCGGGTGGCCAGTATCAGAAGATGGCTAGCATCAGCACATAAGCCAACCGATCGGGTGACACATGCGACGATCGGGTGGATGATCGGGCGATGACTACAGAGCTCTCGAGAATTTTGGTGAAAACCAACCGATCGGGTGATAGAAGATGTGATCGGTTCGCTGACCGGGTGGAGATGAAAGAGCGCTCGGGAAATTTGGGGAGCGGTCAACTGATCGGGTTAAATCTCACCCGATCGGTTCACCTGTAGTTGTTGATCCGCAAGAGAATTTCGAAAATCGACCCAACCGATCGGGTGAACTTTCACCTGATCGGTTCGCCTACCCCTATATTTACATACCCCCTCACCCGACTTCATTCGCACGACATCCAGAAATTCCTCTTCGAACGGTTGATTTTGCCTTCCTCTCAATCGATCTCTTTCATCACTCCCACTACTCCCAATCGCCTTTCCCCACTTATTCCCACACTTCCCCCACCATCAAAACCCTCCCATAGACCATATTCACCCGCAAATCACCCAAACACTAACCCTAGCCCCCAATTTTCGAAATTTTACTTCTTGTTGGTTTAGCGAGCGACGGCTCCCCAAATCACTCCATCATACAGCGTCGGATATCTCGGGAGCTTGGACTTGCATCATTGTTGGGTAACCTCTTTCCAAACTTTATGTTTCTTTTCTTATGTGCAATATCTTGAATTTGTGTTTGTCTACTACATTGGTCTTAGCATCATCGTAGACACCCTCCCCCACGTTATTGTTCTTCACCTGCGTCATTATCATGTCTAGGAAGGGAAAAGAGCCCGCATCATCATCAAGAAGACACAACCTGCATGGCCGTTTTCCCCCTTCTTACTTTGGCATTAATCCTTCATCTGAAGAACAATCCGCACGTTTGCATGCCCTTCTTCATCGCCCCATGCGACCTACCCTTTTTTCCAATCGCCCCACACTCGAATCTCTCGGGCTTTTTAGGGGCATCGCCAAACTTTTTGAATGCATTGGGTGTGATTTCCTTCTGCGTGCTTTTGCCCACACACACCGGAATCTCACACTCGAGTTCCTTTCTTCTCTCGAAGTGTATGATTGGGGATTCTCTTTTCGCGTTTTTAACTCTGACTTTACAATGACGTTTGCCGAGCTTAACAATTCACTAAATTTCCATCATCCCGCTCGTTATGTTGAGTGTTCAACTCATGATCGGTCTGACATCTATTGTTACTTCCGGGACGACGGCATTTGGCAAAGATTCACCCGGTATCCATCCTTTCCATCGGAGGCAATTGCCTCTGACATCATACACCCATGTTACCGCTTCGCCCACTGCCTCTTTGCCAACACCATTTTCCCGCGTGGATGTTTTCACAGTGTCTAGGGAGAGCTTTTCTTTCTGTATGCCACGTCTCATGACAGGATCCGTGGACATGACCCCTTACCCATCAACACCGGCCATTGGATCATCCACGAAATTTTGTCTGTTAGCCGTGCGACTTTCGGACCAATTTGTTGCGGTGGGATGATCACCCTTATTGTCAGTCATTTTTGAGGCTGCCTTCTGACCTCCAAATTTTACCGGGACTTACCCATATCGATCGCGACTACTTGATCGATATCGGTATGATCACTCCTTTTGGTCACAAACGCGCTGTCTACCTTTATAGTCCTGACAATACTCCATTTTCCGTCCTCCCACCATCATCTTTTGAGCGAATCCCCATTTGCACTTCTCATTTACCGTGGGGATTCTATCCGGATCCTTGGTATTCCTCACTAGTGCATTTTCCTCCCTTGGATCCTCCCGATTGGCACTCGTATACCGGTTCACCTGGTGCCATCATTATCCACCACGATCTGCCGATAAATTTCGATGCACCTGAGATCCAGCCCATTGTCCCTCCTTCTCCTGTCGGCACACCCTCTCCATCGTCATCACAATCTTCTTTCGTCCACTATTCCCCACCCACCTCACTATCTCCCTACAATTCTTCCGATAGCAGCTCAGATTGATTTCCCCCTTGCTATTTACTCTGCATCACCATGATCACACATTTTTGCTAGTATTGTCATGATCAGCTTTGGGGAAATCAAACTTTTTCTCTGCTTATTGTCGTGTCTTGTTTGATGTGTGTTTGTTTTATGTGTCTGTGAATATGTTTTTTGAACATTTCGTTTTGTTATTTATTTTCTTTACTTCTCTATCTTTCTTCTTGTGTGTTTTGTATGTGTTTCATATTTTTCATCTTTTTGTGTCGGTGCGTACTGCCCTCCCATTTTCGTTGCCCTCCCATATTTACTATTATTGTATTGAGCGCAATGCAAGATTCAGTTTGGGGGAGTCGCACTTTGTGCATCAGTTGCGCCATTTTCACTATTTTTGAGTCGTTTTCATCGTGTTTTTCTTTTTCTTCTCATCCTTTTGTTCTCCCTCTCCTAGAGATGACCCCACATGATGAACTGCCACGGAACCACAAACACACACTTAGCATAGTTACGATGATCACTTTCACTAACCCTAGGAAGCCGAGTCCTATTGCATTTCATGCTTCGTGGGTTCACTTTGCTTTTGTGTGAGTTGTTTGTCGTAACTATCTGTTTGGCATGCTTCTACATTGTGATTCTGATTTATATACATGTCCTTGGTTGACCCCTAGACTATCATGCTTCAATTTCGAATATGCGGTATTTTGCCTCCACTGTCTGCTTCTTTATGCCTGAATTATATATTTATGCTTCAATTCGCATGTGTCGGGACTCTACAAATAGGACTACGATAACCCATTTTGCTTATGCTCTGATTCGCAAAAAAATTTTCTTTTGCCCAAGTGTTTAGAATTCGATTTCTTTTTTGTTTTACTTGGCGCAAATCCCCTCGTCGTGTATCGTTCTCCCACTTGGGAGAGTACACAAAAATATAGCCCAAATTCCAAAAATCCAAAAAAAAATGAGAGAGAAGAAAAATTCAAAACGAAAGAAAAAAAAGAGAAAAAAGATATGTATAGCCAAAAATCAAAAAAATACAAATACCCAAAACCCAAAAAAAATTCCCTTTGTAAATTTCATTCCTATCCACCGTGAATAAAGGGAAGACGAGAATTTGCACCAAGTGTTCTACTCCACACCTTTTCAACCTCCTTCGTTTTCAAACACACTTGGCATAGGAATTTTCTAGCGATTATCTAGACAATAGTGCGGTGATCTTCTAGTTCCTAGCAGTGGAGTCTCCGATACATGATATGCTTCTATTCCTACTCTATTCTCATGCATGCTTGAGCTATATTTCACCGCTAATTCGAATTGAATCGATATTTGGGTCATTCCTTAGGCATGTGTATATGGAGCTTTATTGCACAATTTAGATAGTAACACCGTCTGCTAGCTCATGACCCCACTCACTTGCGCTTCACCGCGGGGACCCACGACACTTGTATGGACTTATATTCCTGGGTTTAGTGATGTGTTTATCGCATGCTTGCTTAGTGTGGTGAGTTGGTTTTAGTTGGCTCTGACGGGTGATTTGGGATTTCCTTTCTTTTTCTATTTCTCCCTTTCTATTTCTTTTTCCCTCCGAGCTCCTATTCTCACTCGTCGTCCTTGAGGAAGAGGAAGGGTTCAGCTTGGGGGATTTTTAAGTGTGTTTATATTTTATATATTCACGCACGTCTTCTCCGTGATTTTCCGTTGTTTTCCGTTGTTTTCCGTTGTTTCGTATCCATTCTCTTGTGATTTTTAGTTTTCTTTCACTTTCTTTGTGTTTTTATGCCATTGCAGGAGATTGCCAGCACTGGGGACATATAAAGCAAATATCATGAGTCCCCAGAGCAACGGGAGGCATCACATGAGAACCTGAGGGCCAAACGTCTAAGAATGCCACATATCAGCCCTCAACCGTTCGGGTGGACAGACCCACCCGATCGGTTCGTGCACGTGTATCCGACCCGATCTGGAGCAGTAGTGAAGAAGATCCCACACGATCGGTTCAGTGATCGGGTGGTGGCTGTAGTGTTCTCTGTTTTTGGAGCTGCTTCCCAACCGGTCAGTTGACCCGATCGGTTCAGCGATCGGGTGGAGCCGCAGTGTTCTCTGTTTTTAGAGCTGCTTCCCAACCGGTCAGTTGACCTGATTGGTTCAGCGATCAGGTGATGTATCTCAAAGGCCGAAGACCAAGTCAACCGCTCACTCACCCAATCGGTTGATGCTTCAACCGATCGGGTCGACGATTATCTATAAATACAACCCTAGGGTTTTCCCAGAAATGATCCCCTTTTTCTAAAAACTGTCTGTTTGGGATTTTTGGCGGCTGCGAATTTATTTTGTTTTGTAAGTTCTCTGATTGTCTTGATACTTTGATGTTGTATTCTTAATACTATTTGCTCCATATTTCTATTGCTTGATCTTGATTTCACTGGCTATAATTTGTTGTGTTGCTCTTTTTGCAATGAACTATGAGTAGTTTCCTAATCTGGGACGTTGGTGGAAGCCCCTTCATGGGTTCTCCCTAGAACGATCATATGATTATGGTTTCGATAGGATATAGGAATTTAGATGGTTACATGGGGAGTTTCATTGTCATTTACGGGAGAAAGACCGCCTCTGATCGTCGGGCCAAGGGGAAATAAAATTGGCGTTTGATCCCCTAGCCACAGCTCACACCCCTAGCATAGACATTGAATCCTAGCGCGTGGGAATGGCAGGATGAAATGTCGGGAGCAATCGTTGCGAGCTTAGTGCTCCCGGAGTCGGACGGTGTTAATGGACATGGGAATGCCCACCGTCCGAACGTGGGTGACCTAGAATATCATCCTGGGCATCGACCGAAATATCGGGCCCATGGGACGCTAGGTATCACTTTTAGAGGCAACGTCTCACTACTAAACCCTAGAATCCGATCGTTCTCCTATCCGTCTGTCGTAATAGAGAGGGCACATGATAAGGTGGAAACCAAAGTCCTAGGTTACCTTTTTATATCTTACATCTTTCGTAGTTCCATCTCGTGAGTTCCATCTCGTTACAAACCACCGAGCGATAGGGCAAGCTCACCCACCGGGTGATCCGGTTCCTATTTGACATCAAGCACATCTCACGCCTCCCCGTGTTCGATCCCCAAGACACACTACAACACCGTGCGCTTGTGGTTATAAATATTTAAATATGGTATCCCCGTTCCGACTACACATTGCTAAATCTAGGGGACGTCAGACACACATCCTGTTCACTTTGTCGGCCTTCGTCTTCGCTTGTCGGATTCATCTGCAGACGATGGCTGCACTAGTGTCCCTTTAGCCACATGCGTCGACAGCGGTCAAGGCCGAGTCCGCCCTGGTGAGGAAGGTGACTGAGTTGATGGCAGGCGAGGCGAAGCGGAAGGAAGTCTCGGAGAAGCTGAAGAAGGTTCGGGGTACTATCAGACCGAGAAGTACGAGACTGCCAAGCTGGACAAGGTCATTGGGGAGCTAGAGGAGAGGGTCTGCGACGAGGAGGCCCAGAGGGTCACTGCCAAGAAACTCCTGGCCTCGGAGAAGGAGACGGTCACGACAAAGGTCGTCGAGCGCGAAGGTCGACCTGACCAAGGTCAGTTCTTTGGTGGTCTGCCAGTATCAGACTGACGAGCTCATTCCTGCCCTGACGGCCATGAGGCGGAGGGCTTCGATGATGGTCTGGAGGCCGGCCTCGAGAGGGCCAAGGCGAGGTTTGGGAAGCTCTACCCCATCTTAGAGATTGACTTCGCCCGCATGTCAGCGGCTTCTTATGATGAAGCAAAGGCTTCTCATGCTGATGAGATTGGGGTGGCAGAGATTCCGGCCGGTGGCGACCAAGGAGGCGACCAGGCGACTCGTAGGTCCCAGAGGGCGGCGGTCAGGGGAGTGGCAGCTGAACTGAGGCACCATAGGCTTAGGGGCATCGATGTATGGTCGGCTTTGAGGCCAAGCTTGTAGTCTTCTTCATTGTTGTAAACCTGTAGTGTAAATAGTTAAATGAAATAAAATTGAAATTTTTGGCTTACTGTTGTCATTATCTGTGTGCCCTGTTTGTTTTCTGTGATGTGTCTTGGTATGTGTATGTCCCCAATAGTTGGCATGGACGAGCATATGGCCGAGGAGAGGGAGAATGTTGTAGAGTTGCATTTCTGCTCCGGAGGTTGTAGAGAGGGGGATGCAGATGGGCCGAAGCTGCCCCCCCGCGGCCTATGTTGGTGGGCGAGCTACCGCGGAGGTCTTTGAGAGAGCGAGTATTAGGCCGTGGCTGACTCTGCATCCTTTGTAATCGGGCAGGTATTGGGCTGTCGCCGACCCTGCATGTCCTCTACGAATTTAGTGGCGAGCTACCGAGAGGGGGTGCAAATGGGCCGAAGCCACCCTTGCGGCCTCTATTGGTGGGCGAGCTGCCCTGGAGGTCTTTGAGAGGGTGGGTATTGTGTCGTCGCTGACACCGTATCCTCTGTAATCAGGCGGGTATTGGACCGTCGCCGACCCCGCATGTCCACTCTGGATTTGGTGGCGAGCTGCTGAGAAGGGGGTGCAGATGGGCCAAAGCCACCCCCATGGCCTCTGTTGGTGGGAGAGCTACCCCCGAGGTCTTTGAGAGGGAGGGTATTGGGCCGTCTTCAACCCCGCATATCCACTCTGGATTTGGTGGCGAGCTACCAAGAGGGGGTGCAGATGGGCCGAAGTCGCCTCTGCGGCCTCTGTTGGTGGGCGAGCTGCCCCGGAGGTCTTTGAGAGGGAGAGTATTGGGCCATCACCGACTCTGCATCCCATGTAATCGGGATGGTATTGGACCGTTGCTGACCCCGCATGTCCGCTCCGAATTTGGTTGCGAGCTGCCGAGAGTGGGGGTGCAGATGGGCCGAAGCTGCCCCTGCAGCATCTGTTGGTGGGCGAGCTGTCCCAGAGGTCTGTGAGAGGGGGTGCAGATGAGCCGAAGCCAACCCCGTGGCCTCTTTTGGTGCGTCTTATGAAGGCTTGGGATCCTAAACGTATAACCGACCTTCACTGTGGCGCTCTTAATTTTTAGAGCGGGTCTGAAATTTAAATTCAAATGACCCACTCAGTGTACAAACATAGAAATTATTAAAAATAACATTGGATGCACAAAGAAGTGCATTTATTGGAAGTATTTGAGCAAATGCTTGGCATTCTATGGATGGGCTAGTTCCTCGCCCTCCATGGTCGCCAGAATATAGGTCGCTGGTCCCACGACGTCTGTTATTGTATATGGGCCTTCCCATTTGGTGGGGAGGTTTCATCGGCAGCTGATCTCCGGTCTGAAGGTCGCATCTCTAAGGACAAGGTCGCTGACTCTGAAGCTTCACTTCCTGACACGGGTATAGTACTTCGCCATCCTTTGGTTGTTCTTGATCCAATTTGTTAGTGCACGATCCCTTACCTCGTCGATGAGCTCGATATTGATGTCAAGGCCTTCTTCATTTGCTTCTTCATTGAAGTACTGGAGCCAGAGGGACTCCTCGCCGACCTCCACTGGGACGACGGCGTCTGCCCCGTAAGCTAGCATAAAGGGGCTCTAGCCAGTTGAAGCTTTGTATGTGGTGCGGTAGGACCAAAGGATGCCAGGTAGCTCATCGAGCCATGATCCAGGAGTGCTGCCGACCTTCTTCTTTAAGGGCTCCAGGATGCACTTGTTCACTGCTTCGGCCAGGCCATTGCACAGCGGGTGCGCCACAGAGTCGAAGTGTAGATTGATGCCCCAGTCCGAGCAGAAGCTTCTGAAGTCTGCGGAGTCGAACTATTTTTCGTTGTTTGTCAATATGGAGTGAGGTACCCTGAAGTGGCATATAATTGACTTCTAGATGAAGTTCTTCATGTCCACCCAGGTGATGCGCACCAACGGCTCCGCCTCGATCCATTTGGTGAAGTAGTCGACGACAACGACAAGAAACTTTCTTCCTCTGCTGCCAAGGGGAACAGGCAGAGGATGTCGAGGCCCTACTTGGCAAACAAGACCAGGCTATAGATTGGGATCAGATCGACAGGCAGGGCTGTCGTATGTTTGAAGAATCTTTGGCACTCCCCGCATCGCTTGACGTAGTTGGTTGCGTCCTTCACTACGGTCGGCCAGTATAGCCTTGTTGGATTGCCTTGTGCACCAGGGTGTGGCCTCCGTAATGATTCCTGTAGAGCCCTTCATAGATCTCACGGACGACCTCCTCTGCCCTCCTTGGCCGAAGGCACTTTAGATAGGGCAAGACGGTGTACCTCGCACGACGCTTTCGGTAGAGCACACCGTCGAAGATCACGAACATCAAGGCCTGCCTCTCGATCTTTCCTACCTCTAGTCTATCCTCTGGCAGGGCTCCGGTTTCCAGGTAGGTGACGATCGGCTCATCCACGAATGCTCCAAATCGATGCATAGTATCTCGCCCTCCCCTAGGCTTGGTGTCAGTAGGTTCTCAATGTAGATAGTTTTTCCAATCTTGCCCGGAGAAGAGGATGCCAGCTTCGAGAGGGCATCGACGCGAAGGTTGTTCGACCTTGGGAGATGCTGGAACGTGGCCTTCTTGAATTTAAATCGCTTGGCACGGGCATACTTCAGATACAGCTTCATCAGATCCTCCCTTGCTTCAAAGCTGCCTTCAATTTGCTGGACGACGAGCCTTGAGTCGCTGATCAGCAGCACATTCATCGTCCCAAGCACCCTGTAGAGCTTTAGCTCGTTAATGGCAGCCTTGTACTCTACCACATTATTGGTCGCCAAGAAGTTGAAGTGGAGTGCGTACTCCAGCAGGCTTCCCTCCGGGGGTCTCAATCACAATGCCGGCTCCGCTTCCTGACCCCATGGCTGACCCATCGATGTGGACGATCCATAGCTCACCTCCAGACTATGTGGAAGTATATGGAGGATTATCCTCGGCAGCTATTGATGTTGTGTGTCTGGCCAACCGTCGGGCATCGCTTCACGAATTTCCTCGACAGTGCACTCCGCCACGAAGTCTGCTAGAGCCTGACCCTTGATTGTCACCCTGGGCTTGTAGATGATGTCGAACTTGCTGAGATCCATACTTTAATTCAGTATTTGTCCTGATCTCTCCAGCCTCCTCGGGTTCTTTTTGAGCAGTGAGTTGGTGTAGACAACGATTGAGTGTGCCTGGAAGTAGGGCCGAAGCTTCCTTGTCGTCAGGATCAGGCAATAGGCGATCTTCTCGATGGAGCTATAACTAGTCTCTGCCTCCCAGAGCACTCGACTAGCATAATAGATCGTCCTCTGGATACCACTGTCCTCTTTGACTGGGACCAAGCTGACTGCTTCTTCAGTGGTGGCGAGGTAGAGACCGAGCCGCTCTCCTTCCTCCGGCTTTGCGAGCAACGGTGGGCTTTGTAGATAGGCTTTTAGTTTGTCGAAGGATTGGATACATGAGTCATCCCACTTGACCTCCTTCCATGCTCCTTTCCTCTCGCTCAAGGCCTTTCGCAGAATTTGGAAGAATGGGATGGACCTCTCGGTGGACTTCGACAAGAATCTCCCCAGTGTAGTGATCCGACCGTTCAGCTTCTGTAGGTCTCTGATTGTTTTGTGCTCGCTCATGTTGATGAGGGCAGATATCTTGTCAGGATCAGCCTCGATCCCTTGCTTTGTGATCATGAAGCCGAGGAACTTCCCAGACCGGATGCTGAATATGCACTTCGCCGGGTTGAGCCGCAGATTGTAGTGCCGCACTTTCTGGATGGTATCTTCAAGGTTGGCGAGATAGTCTTTGACCCTCTTTAATTTGACCAGCATATCTTCAATGTAGACCTCCAGATTCCTGCCGACCTGGGGTTGAAAAATCTTGTTCACCATCCGCTGGCAGGTTGCCCCGGAGTTCTTCAGCCTGAAAGGCATCTTGGTGTAGCAGAATGTCCCTCGGTTAGGGACGAACGACATGTTCTCCTCATCGTAGGGTGCCATTTGAATTTGATTGTAGCTAGAGAAGGCATCTATGAAAGTCAGCAGCTCACAACCAGAGGCGTTGTCCACCAAATGGTCGATCCTTCGCAGTGAGAAGCTATCTTTTGGGCAGGCTTTGTTGAGGTCAGTGAAGTCCACACACATTCGTCATTTATTGCTGGGCTTCTTCACCATTACCTCATTGACGAGCCAATCAGGGTAGCTCACTTTCCTGATGAACTTGGCCTCGAGGTACCGCTCCACCTCCTCGCCTGCACCCCACATTTTCTCCCCTACAACGATGTGCTTCTTTTGCCAAACTGGGCGAGCTTTCATGTCGACATGAAGTTCATGGGCGATCACCAATGGGTCGACTCCAGGCATGTCTGAGGATGACCATGCGAAGATATCTGCATTCGCCCTAAGGAGGTCGACTAGCCCCTGCTTCAACTCTGCGGGCAGCTTCGTTCCAATGGACACAGTCTTGTATGCTTCCATCGCCACTGGAACCTCCTCTATTTCCTCCATCGGAGCTGGTCATTGATGAGTGAAATCCTCCCGACCGTCGAAGTGGTCGATCAAGAGGACTTCCTCAGACTTTTTATTCTTCGTGGAGCCGACGTATCAACTTTGAGAGAGCTTCTGGGATCCCCTCACCTATCCAACTCCATACGGAGTCTGTAAGTTCACCATTTGATGTAGCAATAAGGGGAGAGCTTCGACGACGGTCATGTAAGGCCTTCCAATGATGCCGTTGTATGCTGAGGCGATGTCGACGACAACAAACTACGTCATTCGAGTTACGATACTCCAATAATAGGCATCGAATGTCTGGTGAAGCCGACAATTGGGCCCAAGCAAGGCTTCAGCTCCTCCTGGTCCAGCCCCATCTTTTGAATCGTGGATAGGAACATAATGTCGCACGAGTTGCCTGTGTCGACCAGGAGCCTGCTCACAATCGATGGCCCTATGAGAGCTTCGATGATGATGGCGTCCTTATGCGACAGCTCGACCCCCTCCAGGTCGTCATCAGAGAAGGAGATAGGGGGACGAGCCACTCTTCTCCACTTTACCCCTGTGTCGGTGCCCATCGTCATGACTTGTCAAGCGTACGCCTTCCTTACTGACGCTGATGTGCCGCCCTGGGATGGCCCACCGTAGATTACGTCCACACACACAATCGGCTCGGGCCTATGGTGGGCCACTTGCTCGGCGTTGTAGGTCGACTGATCAGGTCATGCGGTCGCCCTTCTCCCGCGGTCTGGCCTCTCTGGGTCGAAAAATCTCCAGAGAAGACCACCCTGGATCAATCACTCAATGTCTTTCTTCAGGGCAAAGCAGTCATCAGTGTCATGGCCATTGTCGCGGTGACAATATTTTTGCATATTCTTTCCACCGGACCTCGTCCTTATCTTCAGGGGGCAGGTCTTTGAGAAGCCCTCCAGTCGGGGCTGCCGCCATCACTTCGGTCAGGGGGGCATTGAGTCTAGTGTAGTGCACCACCTCCTGCGATCTTGGGCGCGAAGAACCCCCTTAGAGGTCCAAGGTGATCTTGCGCTAGAGGGCCTCCCTGGTCGTGCCCTCAGGGGTGATCTTGGTCACGCCCTCTGGGGTGGTCTTGGTTGCGCCCTTTTGGACGTTCATGCCGTCTCGGCTGCTTACTGGGCCTTGCTTCAACATGGGTAGCTACGACGGGTGAGGCCTTATTCACCGTCCCCAGGGCCTGCTCGCTCAACATGAACTTATCTGCCTGATCGAAGAGGGCGTGTAGGTCGGCAGGCAGATCTCGGAGCAGTGACTTGTGTAGACTCCTATTCGAAAGTCCCTTCTTGAAGGCCGCCATAAGGAGCTCATCTCCAAAACTTGTCACATTGAGTCTTTCTTCGTTAAAGCATGGCAAGAAGTTGCGGATGGTCTTCCCCTCCTTCTGGACCACCGTGAACAGATAGTCCGACGCTTTCTTCTTTCTTTGCCCCGCCAAGAACTGATGACAGAACTTTCATGAGAGGTCGTCGAACGAGTCAACTGAGCTATCAGGCAAGCCGTCATACCACTCCATCGTTGCTTTCTTCAAGTTCATCCGAAAAGCTTGACAAAGGAGGGCATCACCAGCCCCATGGATCTCCATCACTCCCTGGTATCAGTGCACATGCTCCAAGGGATCGCCCGAACCGTCATACAATTCAATCTGAGGTAGCTTGAACCTATGGGGTACTGGGGTTAAGATCACCCATTGGGTCAGTGGATTGTCTTCTTCGGGGTAGGGGAGGCGTTGGCGACCTCCAGGAAATGTTCCTGTCGCTTCGATGCTCCCGCCGCTGGTTGGAACCGCCGTATGAGCCACCTCAATGCTCAGAGGCATTCCTCCCTCTCTTCCGAGGGGTAGGACTGCAGTCGTGGATCCTTCACCACCGGTCATCACGCCTAGGAGAGTGGCGATTTATTTGGGGGGCTTCTGCTACGATAGGCGCGCCCTTCTTGCAATGGGCTGGGCAATCTCCCGTAGTGGTAGCTCTCCACAGGATGGTCCACCATGGATTTTGACGTGCGTTTATATTTCATATATTTACGCGCGTTTTCTTCCATGTTTTTCCGTATTTACCGCCGTCTTTTATTCGTTTTCTCGTGTTTTCTTGTATTTTCTTGTTTTCTTTCACTTTTCCGTATTTTTCTGTGTTTTGCAGGAGTTTGCTGGCATTTGGGACGCAAAACGATGATATCATGTGTTCCCGAAGCAACGGGAGGAGTCACGCGTGATCCGGGGGGTCAAACGACGAAGATTACATCTTTCAGCCCCTCACCCGGTCGGTTGGTCATCTCCAACCAATCGGGTGATGCACGCATGAACCACCCGGACGCAGCTTGGAGCCCCCGAGAAGTCACCCGGTCGGTTCAGTGACCGGGTCAAAAGCTCAAAGTCTCTGGAAATTCGAAGCTGATTTCCAACCGATCGAGTGACCTTCACCCGATTGGTTCACCTGTAGCTGAATTTCAACAGCCAAGACTCGAAGCTCCAACCGGTCTCCTCACCTGACCAGCACCAAGATCCAACCGACCGCACCAAGATCCAACCGACCAGTTCATACTGACCGGGTGAAACCCCCGCATCGCGCTGTAATTTTGTGGAGCGGCTCACCCGACCGGTTGACTTGTCAACCGATTGGGTGATGTCGTTTTCTATAAATAGAACCCTAGGTTTCCCAGATTCGGCAGTTGGTTATTTTTTACTGTTTTCTTCATTTTGTGACGGCTGTAATTTTCCTGTTTTTGTAAGTTTTCGGATCTTTGTAAAACTTTAGTATTATCTTAATTGCTCTACTACCTTCGCATTCCTATCTTCTGATTATGATTTTAACGGTTCATTTTCGTTTAGATCGCTTTTTAATGAATATTTGTGAGTAGTTCCTAAATCTGGGATTTTGGCGGAAACCCCTTCAGGGGCTCTTCCCGATGCATACATAGGGTTAGGAAATCGATAGGGATTAGGAATCTAACGGTTACGCGGGGTGTTTTATTGTCATCGGCGGGAAAAAGACCGCCTTTGACCGTTGGGCCAAGGGGGAATAAACTTGGCGGTTGACTCCCTAGCCATAGCTCACGCCCTTAGCGTAGACGCCGAATCCTAGCGCACGGGAGCGGTAGGATGAGACGTTGGGAGTTATCGTTGCGAGATTAGTGCTCCAGAAATCGATCAGTGTTAATGGACACGGGAGTGCCCACTGATCGAACCCGGGAAGTCCGGTATATAATCCTGGGCACCGACTGGAATATCGGGCCCATGGGATGCCGGTACCACTTTCAGAGGCAACATCTCACCATTAGACTCTAATTCCGATCGCCACCCTACCTGTAGGCCGTATCGGCGAGAGTCACTCGGTGGAGTGGAAACCAAAGTCCCGGGTTTATTTTCATATTGTCCATACCTTGCATTCCTTTACCGTGACAACCCATCAACCGATCCGGGCTAGCTCGCCCACGGGGTGATTTCGGTCCTCCTTGACACAAGCACATCCTAGCCTCCCTGTGTTCGACCCCCAAGACATACTACAACACCGTGTGCTTGCGGTTACAAATATCTAAACCCTCACGCGGGTCCCCGGCCATTTGCGGTTCGTAAAACGGGGGCACGTCAAGTTTATGGATCTCTTGAACCCTAGTTTCTAGCTCTTATCCCTACCTCGCGATAATTTTCGCATTCTTCTTTTTCCTTTTTATTTTCTTCTTTTTATTTCTTATCTTATCTGTTTCTCTCCCACTTGTCGCTTCACGGGTGTTTGTTGTTTTTCATGCGCAGGAGTTCAAGAAGTCTCGACGACTTGATCCCCGTTGATCCAGAGATTAACGCCACCCTTAGGCGTTTGGCCGCCGAGAAGAGAAGAAGAGAGGATCCTGAAGCCATGGAGGAGAACACCCCGCCTCGCAAGTCCCTGTTGGAGTACTCGATGCCATCTATCGAGTCCACTTCCGCCATCCGTCCTCCAGCTATTACGGCCCAAAGCTTCGAGCTAAAGCCGTCTTTGGTGACATGGATCCAGCAGGATCAGTTTTCGGGTGCACCCATGGAGAGCCCAATCGAGCATCTAGACTCCTTCTTGGAGAAATGTGACACCTTCCGGATTAACGGTGTCACAACTGAGGCGATCCGACTGAAATTGTTCCCCTTCTCCTTGCGAGACAAGGCCAAGCTATGGCTTAAGGGGAAGGACCCAAATACATTCAACACCTGGGAGAAGCTCTCCAATGCTTTCCTGACAAAGTTCTTTCCTCCAGGGAAGACCATGAAGCTGAGGAGTGAGATCTTCTCCTTCTCCCAGGCCAGCCACGAGTCCTTGCATGAGGCTTGGACAAGATACAAGGAGATGCAGAGAAGATGTCCCCACCATGAGCTCCCCAAATGGCAGATTATAAATCTGTTTTATAATGGGCTGAGGGACGATTTAAAGTCTTCCATGGACGCCGCGGCTGGAGGGTCCTTCATGTCAAGAAGCGAAGAAGATGCCGGGCAAATTTTGGAAAATATGGCATCCAACAATGAACGATGGTGTGACGAGAGAGCCACACCAAGATCTGGGGGCATCCATAGAGTGGAAGACGTCAACAAATTGTCAAGAAAATTTGACTTGCTATCGACCCAGATCTCCGCATTGATGGTAGGCGCCGGTGGCGCCGGTACACAACAGATTGCCTCGGTAGAATCCGAAGTTTTGGGAAATTCGACGATGGTGACGTCTCACCACCATTGGATCAGGCGAGCGCATTGTTTTACAATCCTACGGGGAATGCGCCATTTCCACCACGGACCAACTCAAACCCGGCCTACTCTCCCAACAACCGGAATCATTCGAACCTTAGTTACCGGGCACCCTACCAACAACCAGCTCAGCAACAACAGCAGATATATCAGCCGGCTAGGCCCCAGCAGCAGTTTCAGCAGCAGCAATATCAGCAACAACCTCCACCACAGTATCAACAATATGCCCCTAGGAATCAGCAGCCCGCCCAGCAGCAATACGGCCAACAGAGGGCCATTTCTCCGGTTGAGTCCCTCTTGACTCAATACATAGCCAACCAGGAGAAAATCAATCTGAAGCTGGAGATGGGACAAAGAGTACTCACAGATCAGGTGACCCAGCTGGGGTTGCAAGTGGCGAACTTGCAAAGACCTCAGAATTTATTACCGCCACAACCTGAAGTGAACCCTAGGGGGGTAATTCGGACCTTGGCACTCACACATGAACATGAAAACATGTCCGCCATCGTCTTGAGGAGCGGGACACAAATTCCTAGAGCGCCGCCCAAAGAACCAGAAGCACCACTGGCCGTCGAGCGGCCAATTGAAAAAGCTAATGACGACGGTGCCCCGTCGCCAAAAATTGTGGCTGCGGAGGGAACCCCCGAAGAAGAGAAGAAGAAAGAGGAAGGGAATTTGAAGGTATTCAAGCCCGGTGTGCCTTTCCCACAATGGCTCGCCAAAGCCAAAATCGATGAGAAGTATGGCAAATTCTTTGCCATGGTGAAAGATATGAGTTTGCAAATCCCCTTCCTCGAGGCCATAGAGACGATCCCATCCTATTCTAAATTCTTGAAAGACTTGGTGACACGGGGATCTAGAAAAGAAAAGGTCGTGTTAACGGCGGAGTGCAGCGCACTCATTCAGCGTACAAATCCGCCCAAGCTCAAGGATCCAGGAAGTTTCTCCATCCCTTGCTGTATCAGGGAAGTGCAAATCCATAGGGCGCTCGTCGATCTTGGTGCGAGCGTCAGTTTAATGCCCCTATCATTGTACAAGAGAATAGGGATGGGAGACTTAGAGCCCATCGGCATGACATTACAACTTGCTGACCGTTCGGTCAAGTATCCGGTGGGAGTAGTGGACGACCTCCCAGTCGATGTGAAAGGGGTGCATGTTCCAGTCGATTTTGTGGTGATGGACATGCCGGAAGACAAGCATACCCCAATTATTCTTGGACGACCCTTTATGGAAACCGCCGGAGTGTTGATAGACGTAAAGAACGGGAAGCTTTCCCTGAATGTGGGCCAAGAAAGTGTCGAATTTGACTTGGGCTTGTCGATGAAACATCCAAACCCCCCGGACGATCCTAGTATCAATGTTTTGGAGAATGAAGAAGAAGGAGCTGTTGAAATGAGTGCATGGGAAGTGCTCTCGAGGAATCCCCCCCGATAGCTTGGGGGACCTTGGAGAGCAAGTTAGCTCCCCTAAGAATGGAGTGTCTAATGAGGCGGTCGCACGACATGTGATCCCTCCCGGATTCCCTAAGTCTCCTCCCACGAGGAGAAGAGGAAAAGAACCCATGGACCTCACTGGTGATGAGGTCCGGATCTTGAAAAAGTCGGCGGTGGACGCCAATTTGAGGGAGAAGCCCCCGGATCCTGTGAACAAAGGGAGGGTAGCTGAGCAAATCTTTTTACAGCCGCCGACTACACCAATAGCCACAACTTCTGGAGCTGAAGAGATGCCGGATTTTGGGCATCACCGGTATCACCTACCATGAAAATCATCAACGGGTGTCGAGCTAAATGACGTTAAACAAAAGCGCTTGATGGGAGGCAACCCATGTTCTAAATTTTTGCTTCGCTTTTTAGGACTTTTTTTCTACTTTATTTTTATCTATTTTTATTATTAAATCCAGCCGAAACAGCTTCCGTGAAGGAACTTAGGCGATTTTTGGGTTTTTTTTGCAGAAAACAAGGCCTCAACCGACCGGGTGATAACTCACCCGATCGGTTGGGATGTATCAGCTAGCAGCCGTGTCTGTCACAAAATGAACCGACCGGGTGAAGAAAGAAATGACCGGGTGAGCAGACCAGGTGACCTGGGGGAACTCTTGAAAAAATTTCAGAATTCATCAACCGACCGGGTGGCAAGATGAGAGACCGGTTGAGGGACCGGGTGAAAAACTGTGAGTTCTTGGGAAAATCTGTGGAGCGGCGAACCGATCGGTTGAGTTCTCAACCGATCAGGTCGCATGTAGCGCTTCTTCAGCAACAAATTTTCGACTTAGAGTCAACCGATCGGGTGAAAACTCACCCGACCGGGTCGACTTAAAACCTATAAATAACCCCCCGACCACCCGCTCACAAACCCTCGCCCGATCCCCTCTACTCGCCGTCGTTTCGTCTCCTCCAGCCACCCGACTGCAAAAATCTCTCTCCCACAAACTCAACCCCTCCATCAACCTCTCTCTCCACCTCCCCCTCGCATTTCTCCATCTCTTCCTCTCTCCCCCTCTCCTATTTCCTAATTTTCTAACCCTAATTCCCAACACCCACCCCCACCTTCGAATTTGTCGCTGAAGAAGAGTGCCGCGGCTCCACACTTTCCCAATTGCACGGCATTGTGTCATCTACAAGCAGGGAGCTCTATTTGCTACGGGGTAACTTCGTTCCACTTCTCGAATTTCGATTTTTACCCTACTATTTGATTTGCTTAGTTTTCAAGTGTGTGCACTTTAATACTATTTTGAACCCATTTGCATCGTCCACACACACATGGCCCGAGAGAGGGATAAAGGAAAAGGTATCTTGCGTGAGGAGGAACCGTCTCGTAAGAGACGGAAACAAACATGTCCTCCTCACCACACACGTGAGCTGACACTTGCCCCTCCCCCGCCTATCATTCCCCCTGTGGACCCCATGTTGGGCCCGCATGGATACATATTTAGGAACCAGGAGCAGAAAGACTTCTACCACAGACTTGACACTCGGGGGCATTTATCAACCAAGTTCGCCCACTCCCAATCACTCGTCGACCTCGGTGTATTCACCGAGGTCGAGACTCTTTTTGCTAATCTAGGTTGGTTGGCCTTCCTTAATGCCTCTGCGGTATCTTACCCGTCACTCACCCTAGAGTTCCTTTCCTCCCTCATTTGTGAGTCGGGGTCGACCGTCACTTTTCGGGTGCGTAACCAAACCATTCGCACAAACCTAGATACCATCTGCAATATATTTGGTTTCCCTATTCTAGGGAATGACGCTATCCGTCACTACGGATATCCCCCGGAATTTGACGTCGATAATTTCTGGTTCCGCCTCACCATACTCTGCCGCTATCCCCGGGGGAAGGCCAAGGCCTCCTCCATCATCCATCCCATATTTCGTCTGGCCTATAGGATCATATCATCTGCATTTTTCCCGTGGGATGAGTCAGGCACCGTGACTATCCCCGATCTTTTTATTCTCTGGGCCATGACTTTCCCCTTTGTTCGTGATGATGATGGAGTTAGTTTCAGGGCCCCGGTTGTCCCTGTCTATGCTGGCGATTGGCTTGTTTACAAGCTTCTCGAGATTAGCAGGGCCGGGAAGGGAAAAATCTACTGTGGGGGCATTATCACTATCATTGTTTCTTACCCCCCGTTCAATATCCATATCCCCCATGGTCTTCCTATCGCCGCAGGACCCTCACGTCTAGATCTTGACGTCCTGCGACACATTCACATGATTAAGCCCCGCCCCGACGGTCGTTTCGAATTCAATTACGGCCACCCCCCTCGCCCCTACACTATTCTCCCCAACCCCGTTCGCATGACTGTGGCTATCGTGGCGGATTGGGCTTTTCCGCCCGACCCTGAGTTCTTTGAGGGGTTGCACCTTCCTTTCCTTCCCCCTGACGCATGTAGACCTCCTTCCCCTGCCGCCCACTTAGGCGAGCAGGATATTCCTGCATCTCGGGGAGATATGGGGGCTGGCCCGAGTCACCCTGTTTCTGTTCCTGGCCCCATCACTTATGAGCACCTCTTAGCAGCCATTTCTGGCCTTGTCTCCTGTGCCGGCATGACCACTGCCGCCGGCACCACTTCCACCTTACCTGCCGGCACCACTTCTGCCTCACGTCAGTCCACATCCTTTGGTCGTCGCCAGGTCTCTGTCCGTCTTGGTCTTGAAAGGGAGGTCGCTGCCCTCCGTGATCTCGCCATGTCCTCTGCCTCCTCGGACCCATCACCGTCCTCCTTTCTCACTCACCCACATTTCCTCGCACTTGAGAGGAACGTGGCCGCCATTCTTCGCCTTCTCACTCACATCCACGGTCCACCTCCACCTTCACCACCTCGACGATCTTCCCCTCCACCCTCCCACACATCTCCACCTTCACCATCATGACGATCTTCCCCTCCACCCTCCCACACATCCCCACATTCATCACCTCCCCCACCACATTCTTCTCCTCCCTCATCTATTCCCATCCCGGTATCCAGTTCCACCCTCCCGACCACTTCCATCGCACCCACACTACCTCCTCCCTCCTCCTCCATCACTTCATATCTGCGTCGGAGGAAATTGCCGGTGCGCTCCAAATCTCTCCCACCACCACCCACTACCGTCACCATCACATCTTCTACCCCCATTTCTATTCCTTTCACCACCGCCTTGATCGCCGTCCTACCACCACCACCCACCTCCACCGACACTACTCCCATCATTCACACCACCGCTGCACCTATTCCTCCACCTCTTTCCCCACTTCTCCGCACACCCCCCGCCTCCCCTGACCACCCAGCCACACCCTCTTCCGAGGAGGGCGAGGATTCGCCTTCTCCTGATTTTTGATTTCACTTTGTTTGTTTTTGACTCCCCCTTGCATATTTCTGCATTTCACGATCACATTTTATTTGCTAGCATTGTCATGTCTAGCTTGGGGGACGTCTATTTTGGTGTGTTGTCGTGTTTTGTTTTATTTTCTTTGTGTGTGTGTGTGTGTGCTTGTTTTTACTTTTTATTTTGTCGTGTCGTGTGGTTTTATTTCTTTTTTCGTGTCGTGTGGTTTGATTTTGATTTTTCTTTATTTTCAGTTTCATCTCTGTGTTTTCCTCGTTTTTGATTTCTTTTTGTGTCGGTGCGTATTCCCCCCCCCCCCATTTTCATTGTCCTCCCGTACTCACTCTTATTGCATTGAGGGCAATGCAAGCTTCAGCTTGGGGGAGTCGCACTTTGTGCGTCCTTTGAGTATTTCTTTTTCGTTTTTGTGTCGTTTTCATCGTGTTTTTATTTTTTATTTTTTTTTCTTCTCTTATTTTTATCTCTTTCTCCTAGAGATGAACCCTATGATGAATCGCCACAAAATCACACACACCTAGCATAGCATCGACAATCACATTCACTAACCCTAGGATTTCGAGTCCTCTTGCATTTCATGCATCGCGGGTCCACTTAGCTTTTTGTGAGACGTGCGTCGTGCCTATCTGTTTGGTGTGCTTCTACTTTGTGATTTTACTTTATATACCTGTCCAGGAATGACCCCTAGATTATCATGCTTCGATTTGAATATGCGGTATTTATTTCCCCTGTCTGCTTCTGCATGCTATATATATATCGTGTACTTCATTTCGCATGTGTCGGGATTCCACAATTAAGGACTAGGATAACCCATTTAGCCCATGCTCTATTTAGCGAGAATAGTTTCCTTTGCCCAAGTGTTTAGATTCCGACTTCTTTTTTGTTTTACTTGGTGCAAATCCCCTCGTCGTGTACCGTTCTCCCACTTGGGAGAGTACACATGTGTATAGCCAAAAACCCAAAAATCCAAAAAAAGAGAAAAGAAAAGAAAAACCCAAAAAGAAAAGAAAAGAAAATTTTTGTATAGCCAAAAAGACAAAAAAAAATACAAATGCCCAAAACCCAAAAATATTCCCGTGTGAATATTTTTTCCTACTTACCGAGAATAAAGGGAAGGCGAGAATTTGCATCGAGTGTTCTACTCCACATCATCTCAACCCCCATCGTTTTCGAAAACACTTGGCTTAGGAACTTTTTAGCTAGTATCTAGGCTATAGTGGTGTGATTTCCTTAACCCTAGTTGTGGAGTCCCCGATGCATGATACGCTTCTATTCTTATACTCTTCGCATGCATGCTTGAACTAATATTCACCGCAATTTCAAATTCGAATCGGTATTTAGGTCGTTTCCTGGGTTTGCGTATATCGAGCTTTATCACACATCGTAGATAGTGACACGGACTGCTAGCTCACGACCACACTCACTCGCGCTTCACCGCGTGGGCCCACGGCACTTTTTTGGACTCGTATTCCTAAGTTTAGTGATGTGATTTGGCGTTTGCTTGCTTGGTGTGTCGTTTTTGATTTTGTTGGCTCTGACGGACGATCTAGGATATAGAGTTTTCTTTTTCTCTCTTTCTCTCTATTTTTCCCCTCCGAGCTCCTACTCTCACTCGTCTTCCTCGAGGACGAGGAAGAGTTCAGCTTGGGGGATTTTGACGTGCGTTTATATTTCATATATTTACGTGTGTTTTCTTCCATGTTTTTCCGTATTTACCACCGTCTTTTATTCGTTTTCTCGTGTTTTCTTGTATTTTCTTGTTTTCTTTCACTTTTCCATATTTTCCGTGTTTTGCAGGAGTTTGCTGGCATTTGGGACGCAAAACGATGATATCATGTGTCCCCGGAGCAACGGGAGGAGTCACGCGTGATCCAGGGGGTCAAACGACGAAGATTACATCTTTCAGCCCCTTACCCGGTCGGTTGGTCATCTCCAACCGATCGGGTGATGCACGCATGCACCACCCGGACGCAGCTTGGAGCCCCCGAGAAGTCACCCGGTCGGTTCAGTGACCGGGTCAAAAGCTCAAAGTCTCTGAAAATTCGAAGCTGATTTCCAACCGATCGGGTGACCTTCACCCGATCGGTTCACCTGTAGCTGAATTTCAACAGCCAAGACTCGAAGCTCCAACCGGTCTCCTCACCCAGCCCGCACCAAGATCCAACCGGTCGGCACCAAGATCCAACCGACCGCACCAAGATCCAACCGACCGGTTCATACTGACCGGGTGAAACTGTCACGCCCCGCTTCCCAAAATGAACGGAGGCGAAGCGTGAACAAGGCCCACTTAGGCCAGAGCTGAGAAGCTCGGACCCAATAAGCGTCTGTAGGGGTACCATTTATAAAATTTCAGGTTCTTGCATTAATAAAGTTCGAAACAACAGAAGGTACAGAAAGGAAGTTGCATTCATTAAATAGAGATATAATATCCAACGAGTACAAATTCTAAAAGAAGCCTAAGCATGGCAACGAAATATTTAAAAACAACAAAAAGCAGTAACCTCTGAAAGTGACGACTAAAAAGACCTCTAGGTCTGGTCCTCGTCGGGCACGTACTCTGGGTCGACGTCCTCGGCTCCTCGTACTCTAGTGAGTCTGTCTCATCCACGATCTCTGGCTGAACACCTGACGTACAGCACCCAAGAGAAAGGAACTGTACGTCAGGTAAAGTCTACAAGAAGGGTTAAACTTTACTGCAAGTGCACCAGACTTTAAACAACGGTTTACTGGTTGATTAGCATGCTAAGGTTCTATTACACAACAGTTTACTAGTTGATTAGCATGCTGTGGTTATAACTGAGTAACACAACAGGAAGTAACGTAGCAGAAAAGTAAAACGGGACAAGTAGTAGTCGTAGCGTGTGCTACGAACTACGGGACTAACCTACAGGTGTCAAGACAAGACGGGACGTGACGGGACAAGACAAGACGGGACAAGTGAGACACGAAAGGGTTCACGCCTTACGGTTCGAGGGGGATCAGACCCTCTTGCCGTGCGCACGCTCAACCCAACCCCAAACCCAGGAACTCAGGACAAGATTTACAGGGATCATTTCCTCTAGGAAAACATCCGAAACGCCCGAAGGCTTTTTGTGTAACAGGGATCACTTCCGCGGGAGAAAGCATCCGAAACGCCCGAAGGCTTTTTTGTATCACGGGGATCACTTCCGCTAGGGAAAGCATCCAAAACACCCGCAGGATTTTTGTATAACAGTCACGGGGATCACTCTCGCATGGAGAGCATCCAAAACGCCCGCAGGCTTTTTGTGTAACAGGACACGACATGACAAGTGTAGGGAGTTGTTATTCTAGGGTGTCCACACGCACACACACACACACACATGATAGCCCTACAATATCAAAAGTTGTTGTTGTCAGGATCAGACTTCGTCGTCAAGTCTGAGCCGTCAGGAGTCATCCCGGACGCTATCATTTCACGTCAGGTTCTTATACATTCACAGTCTAACAGTTCTAGCAATCTAAGACCAAAGCACGGTCAAAAATGCAAGTGGGTACACTTGCCTGCGATGGCGAGTGTGTCGTCCTCTCGAAGCGTCTCGTCCAGGCGTCTCGTCTACGGAAGTCCGTCTGAAACAGGTCATGGCGACGGTGGAAGGTCGCGTTTTCCATCAAATCCTATTTAGGTTCGTTTCTAGGTTATCGGGACTACCCTATTTGTCAAAGTCACAATTTGGTGTTCTTGTTCAGCCTAAATCGACCACTATCCTATATGCACAAAAAAATTGTCCGATGGTCGATTTTCTATAGTGACAACATTTTACTGATGCGAAAAAGTAAATTTAATTGTAGTTGTCCAGTTTTAGTTTAGGGTTCAGTTTTGCTACGGTGTGGGTTTTACTACTCGTTAGGGAAACTAACCTCGTAATGTCGTCCAACAAGCGGAAGTCGGGTCTGAACGGCGAAACTTCGACATCGTCTGGAACTCCTCGGCCGCGGGTAGCGCAGCGAGGTACCTCTGGACAGTAGGGTGGTGACGTGAAATCAGCGAGCTAATCAGCGATCTCTTTCCCGTTGCGAGTAGCGCAACGGCTCTTCACGATAACGGCGACGTCGGCTAAAAGTACGTGCGTGCGGCAATGCACGTGAACTCCGAGAGTCCAAGGGGGCTGTTGGTAGATGAAGTGGGACCAAAGAAAGGTGCTCGACCCGGTGGATGGTCGACGGCACGAGCGCAAGGCGGTGGGCGGCCGTGAGAAGCCGGGGAGGACAGATTCGCGCCACGTCCGTTATCGCGCGTCTCAGTGAAATTTCAGATGTGAACAGGGGAAACGGGAGTTTTCAGTGGGTAAAGGACTTCAAGATGAAGCCAACGGCAGTGGATTTGTCGCCGGGGGTGGTCGGAGGTGGCCGTGCGCGGGCGGCGAAGTTCAGCTTCCAGATCTGTGAAAAACAGCGGATGCGACGTATTCCGACGAGGATTTCGGGAGCTACAGGTGGGCTATGAGCGTGAGGAAAATTGCAGTTGGTAGGTGGTTTCGATAGAAATCCAACGGCGGTAGGGTGGTCGTCGTAGGTGGCTGGATGGCCGGTGGACGTGAGTTTTTCCGACGGTGGCGTAGATCTGTAAAACTGTCGTTTGGGTTGTGTTTGAAAGCGTTTTGAGGGAGATAGAGATGATGGAAGAGGGTAAGGGGAGGTGGAGATGCTTGGGGGGTCAGAGGGGAGTTGATCGGGGGTGGTGGTCGCTGGAGGGGGTGGCCGGAGGTGGCCGGCCGGCGGTGTTTTCCGGCGGGGCACAGTTTTGGCCTGGGCTGTGTTTTGTGTGGTTTTTAGATGGCTTTTGAGAGCTTTGGAGAGGAGGAGGAGAAGGAGGAGGAGGAGGAGAGGGTGGTGGCCGGAGTTGGGGGGCTGGTGGTGGTTGCCGGCGGCTGGATGAAGGAGGAAGTCGGCCGCCAATGGGTTCATGCGTGAGGTTGAGGGTTTGGCCATGGGTTCATTTTGAGAGAAGGGTTTTGATATATGGCTTTGGGATTTTGGTTAATTGGGAGAGAGAGATAGAGATAGGAGGAGTGGACTTAGGGAAAAGGAGGAGTGCACATAGTGGCTGATATCATCCCTTGATACGTGTGAGACAATTAAGGGATTTGGTTTAATTTGAATTTTCAAATAGATTAGGGGCTAATCAACGGTTGAAATTGATTAGGGGATATCTTCCACTACGGGCATCGGAAAAATAATCCGAAAATACCGGGACGATCGTGGAGATGAGAAGTACGGGGCTACAGTATCCGATCATGCGTAATGACTACCAAAAATTTACGTAAAATTGGGCACGGCGTTTTGAGTCAAATGACTAAAACGCCCCTATCTTTCAAAATCGTTTTGCGAGTAAACGAGCCGTGAAAAGACATTCCCAAAAATTACTATGAAATTCTACACTCCCAAACGATCACAACGGCATATCGTATCGCTCATGCCGGAGCTCAGAAAAACCAAATAAAATACGTGCACGAAAAGTACGTGTACGTAGAAAATACGAACGGTCGGAAAGCGGCCGTTACAGAAACCCCCGCATCGCGCTGTAATTTTGTGAAGCGGCTCACCCGACCGGTTGACTTGTCAACCGATCGGGTGATGTCATTTTCTATAAATAGAACCCTAGGTTTCCCAGATTCGGCAGTTGGTTATTTTTTACTGTTTTCTTCATTTTGTGACGGCTGTAATTTTCCTGTTTTTGTAAGTTTTCGGATCTTTGTAAAACTTTAGTATTATCTTAATTGCTCTACTACCTTCGCATTCCTATTTTCTGATTATGATTTTAATGGTTCATTTTCGTTTAGATCGCTTTTTAATGAATATTTGTGAGTAGTTCCCAAATCTGGGATTTTGGCGGAAACCCCTTCGGGGGCTCTTCCCGATGCATCCATAGGGTTAGGAAATCGATAGGGATTAGGAATCTAACGGTTACGCGGGGTGTTTTATTGTCATTGGCGGGAAAAAGATCGCCTTTGACCGTTGGGCCAAGGGGGAATAAACTTGGCGGTTGACTCCCTAGCCATAGCTCACGCCCTTAGCGTAGACGCCAAATCCTAGCGCGCGGGAGCGGCAGGATGAGACATTGGGAGTTATCGTTGCGAGCTTAGTGCTCCCGGAATCGATCAGTGTTAATGGACACGGGAGTGCCCACTGATCGAACCCGGGAAGTCCGGTGTATCATCCTGGGCACCGATCGGAATATCGGGCCCATGGGATGCCGGTACCACTTTCAGAGGCAACGTCTCACCATTAGACTCTAATTCCGATCGCCACCCTACTTGTAGGCCGTATCGGCGAGAGTCGCTCGTTGGAGTGGAAACCAAAGTCCCAATTTTATTTTCATATTGTCCATACCTTGCATTCCTTTACCGTGACAACCCATCAACCGATCCGGGCTAGCTCGCCCATGGGGTGATTTCGGTCCTCCTTGACACAAGCACATCCTAGCCTCCCTGTGTTCGACCCCTAAGCCACACTACAACACCGTGCGCTTGCGGTTACAAATATCTAAACCCTCACGCGGGTCCCCCGGCCATTTGCCGTTCGCAAACCAGGGGCACGTCAGATTTTCCCCACACCATCAAGGCCGACGCTAGGGGACTCCTTGGCTCCCCTCTTGAAGCCTCTCTCTTTCAGTACCGAGGAAACGAAGCCGTCGAACGGATGCTTCTTCATTTAGTTGCCTCTGATGGGTGGCCTCCTCCTCCTTATTGATCTCCCTCTGCAGAGCGGCTACTTCTGCCTCTTCAAGTCGCCTCTGCTATGCGGCCGCTTCTTCCTCAAATTGGGGGAGGAGGTCTCTCCTCACATTGTGGTGTTGGGAGGGGCATTCCACATGAGGTGGTCTCGCTTCCCTAGCAACGGTCCATTCCTCCATCATCTTGGTAAAGTTCTGAAAGCTCTTGTAGATGCCGAGGGCCACGTCCTGAATAACTGCGGCCGACCCCTCAAGGGGTAGATTCATTGGGGGATTTCTTCTGGGAGAACGGGACTCTTCGGCCAAGGACGGCCTCAAAGTGTCATTGATGATTGTCTCAAGTCGTCCCGGCCTCCTCAAAGGCAGAGGGGGTGTGACGTCGGGTGAATTGCCATGGAGAGAATTGCGTTGAGGATGTGTGGAGCCTGACATAGGTGTAACCCTTGATTCCCACTGACGTCACGAATTTTTGCGGGTTAAGTCCGCCAACAATGAAATTTATTGTTAATGGGAATCACAGGTATAATGATTACAAGTTTTTGGCTGATGGCAAGGTTAGCACGACTCAGAACTCGCTTCGAAGGATCCAAGGTCGCCTAAAGGTCGCCGTCTCCCGGTAGCTGAGACGAGCTTCTTGTGAGAATAGCAACTCGTTAGAAAAGCGGGACTGGCTGTCAGCCCATAGCCTCTCCAATGCTTAAGTAATGGGTGACTTGAAATAAGTGTGTCGGATATGCTTGGTGATCTTAAGGCAGATCGACAAAGCGTGGCAAGCTTGTGAGAAAGGCACAGATATATGGGAGATATTCGGCCTTGAATACTGGAAAAGAGTTAGAGATTTCGACTGACCAACCCCCTCGATGGAGGCAGGAGGGGGGTATTTATAGAGCTGAGAGTTGGTTGCTCGCCATTCCATCAGATGTCGAGTCTGCTTAGCTGGTGGAGAAGTGATAGGTCGGCGGGGGGTGTCAGAGATATTTTACGCATTAATGGTGTCAGATGCATTAATGAGATGCGAGGGGTGACCGTCAGTTCTTTCCACAACACTAGTCAAAAAATTCTAGACCAGATCATGGTCCATTGAAGAAAAACTATTATTCATATATGTCCCATCGATTAGAATTGACTTCATTAAAACTAGTTAATCCTATCAACTAGTTGAATCCTAAAATTCCAAATTATTAGGATTTTTAATAACTTTTATTAATGTCCTTATCAACTATAAGGATTATCATGGTGCTATCCTAATCATGTGTTATGCATTTAAAGTTCAAGTTGCAAAAATTTAAATCATAGCCTTTTGTTCAAAATTATTATTAAAACAATTAAAATAATAATTTGGAGAGGGCTCCCCTAAACATGAATTCAATTTGTTGCAACAATTTTTAAATCATAGCATGTTCATTAAAAATTATCTTTTAATTTTCTGAAAGATTTTAATGGATATCCTAATAGTTTTTCTTGAATTATCACATAATCAATAAAACTAATATAACCATTATCAACTCAACAATTTAGCTAAGCATAACAAAGTAATTAAAATTTATCTCATAAAATTTTCTTGCTAAACATGCAACTTAAATTTTATCTCATGATTTTAAGTTACATCAAAAATTATAAAATAATTTTAAATATTTAATTTTAAAATAAAATTAAATCCAATTTTCAAAAACAATTTTCGAAAATAAAAAACATTGCTTTAAAACAACAATATTAATTGTTTAAAATTCAACCTCCATCTCATGGAGAAACATGCTACATTTTATAAATTGCAAATCATAGATCATGTTGACCATACTCTGATACCACTGTAGGGTTTTCTGGATCCTTAGGGACATAAATTCGACGTCTAGCCTAAGTCAGACGGACGTTGAAAACAAATAAGCAGTGGAAAAATAGACTCAAAATAATTTTAAATCAACAACCCTAAAAATATAAACCCTAGCCAAGATCTCTATTATATCCCGGGGATGGGTCCGACCAACCCCTAAGGATAGATTTATCTAACAGCTGCAATTATAAACGTATGAATATTTAAACTACATACCTTTCACTTTGTTTTTGCAGAGTACGAAGCGTCGTTTTCAGCAACATTTCTTTGGCCTCGTGTCACTTCTACCAAGCCAAACCACGTACTTAGCCACACCTCGTCCCAAGCCGAACCGCTTCCCAAACCGCACCGCGTCTCGAGGCGAGCAACACCCAAGTCACCGAGCCAACCATGCACCGAAGAAGATTTCACCTTGAGTGGATCATCTGTCAAGACGTCGGATCCGATCCGAGCTCCTTCGTAGCTTCGCTAGAGCCCGAACAGGAGTAAGGAAGAAATTTAGGGAGAAAGAGAATATTTAATTTAAGCTCAGATCTGAGCTTGCTCACGTTTAATGGAGCTTCTCAGATTTGGAGCTTGGGACAAGTTTCACGGATGGGAGTAGGCCCTTGTTGATATAGGCGACTGACCCCTCCCCTTCAGTCCATATTCGATGTGCGACTAAAAAATTTGGAGGAAAAATTAATTAAATTTTGCATTTCACAAAGGCCAAACATTAGCGAATTTTTCCTCCCTCATTGTTAAGCTTCGCAAGTGATACAACCTATCAAATCGAAGAGGGTTGAATGGTGAACATGTAGGAAAAAATGTCAAGTCAATCCGAGTTCGTTTGACCCTTCAAACGAGTGTCCAAACATAGCCAAATCCTAGATTTTTGCAAAAACTGCAGCCGTCAAGGAAAACGAGAAACCAGAGTCGCAGCCCTAGGCGTGGGGCCCACCACGTGGGCCCCATGCACAAGCACTCGCCAGGCTGGCGGGCCCCATGCACAAGCACTCGCCAGGCTGGCACGTGCCCAGCATGTGCCACGTGGGCGCGTGCTGAGCGTGGGCATGCAACGGGCGGTCAGGCGCGGGCGCCCTCGCCTGCTTAGCTGATGCGGGCACCCGCGCCCACCTTGCGGGTGCGGGCATGCCCAACTTGCTGGCACGGGCCTGCATTACTGGTGTGGGCCCGCCAGCCTTGCAGGTGCATCCACCCCTTTTCTGCTGCCTACCTTTCTAGGCGGGTCGAGTGTCCACCTAGCGGGCGCCCGACCTGCAATGCCTAAAAGGGTACATTTCCTTGTTTTGGATCTATCTTATGCATTGGTAGTCCGATTTTGATGTGGTTTGAACCTGCGTTTAGACTGGGACGATCTTGTCATCCAGGTAACCCATTTTACGTGTTTATTATATTAAATATGCACGTAAACATTTTACGACACATCTAATTCAATTTGCATCGTATGCAAAATTTCCACATCTATTAAAAAATTATTTGCATCAAATACAAATGAACTGAGGGCATACATCCCCCAATAAGATTGCCTACCCATATTGATAGGATCTGTTCTCCCATGGAGAACAAGGTCGGAGTATATACCAAAGCTTTTGGTGTAGGACTTCGCTTTCATCTTCATCCATTCTTTGTTGCCATTCTTTGTTTCCTTGAGATTCCACTATGCCGACTTAGTCCGAACTCAGTCAGTGCGATCATTAGCTTCTCGTACTTAGTTTGGCTAATGGGATAGCACCCAGCCTCTCACTCTTTCAATGTACTTTCAATTGACGTCCCGCTCTGCCCATTTCTATATTTCTGCACGAAAAAGGAGATCGCTCATTTTGGATTTGCCGAACAAGATTTCCGATTGGAAGACGGACTATCTTTTCTTTTCGATGCCCGATGCGCCGCTCTTCAAAACTCGATAGGGCGAGATCAATCGCTTAGCTTTAAAGGATATCGTCCTCGACGATTCAGAGAAAAAGATGGCAGATCGGCTCCTAGAAATTCTGAGTTTGGAAAGATCATTTAAGGAATTGACGTCCATCGAACTGGTCAGAAGCTATGTTTGGCCTAAAGGTAAATCACTCTTTATAGAAATTATTGATCATTTTGCTCACCCAAATCTTTCGTCGTCCTGCAAGCTCGGTTGGTGGGAAAGCGATGATGAGTTACAGCCTGAAGGAAATCTTGAAGAAGGGGAAGAAGCAACCACAGAAAGAGTTAATTGTCCAGCCTTCTGCTCAAGAAATCCCAAGTGTGTTTGCTGAAGCTTCAAAGAAACGATCCAAGCCTTCATCGGAATTGACCGAGAAAAAGAGGAAGAAGCAAAGCAAAGCTGGCAATGCCGAGGTTCGTAGTTCGGTTCAGAAAGAAATTATTGCGACTACGTCTCCTGATGTCATTGTACTCACCGAACAACCCGGTCCTGAGCCTTTGTCAAAACCCTTGGATAATGTTCACCCCTCTAGTTCGAAAAACCTTCTTTCAAGTTTAGAAGCTCGGCACTTCCCGCCGCTTCAACGGTCGAGTTACGACCATTGAGTTCACCTGGGACCACTGATAAATGGATGTGGGTCTGTATGCCCCATAGTGGGCAAATTGGGTTAGTTCATCAGAGATACGATCAAGCCCTGGCGATGTTTAGTAGAAAAGAGCCGATCTTATCAATCTGCCAGAGGAGAAACTTTTGAAGCCGATATTTCCTGTGGGCGTAGAGGAATCTGTCTTTGAAGATAGCGGAGTTTGTGCTCGTCTGGTGGAAAATTCGGTTCTTCTTAGGGATAAGGAGTCATTAAAGGTAGTGGGTCCGGAGAGACTTGCTGCAATTGCAGTCTGTTATGTTTAACAGGTTTACCTCCGTCCTTGTACCATTTGCTTTGTAAAAAATATTTTTTTCTTAAGCATCGTCTTTCTTTATGTAGTTATCCTCGGTGCTGACTTCTCTTCATCGGCACGCTGCCTTTGTGAACAACGCTGAAATAAGGCATCAAGATGATCAAGGAGCATGAAGCAATCAAAAAAGTGGCTGCTGAAAAGCTGAAACAAGAGCAGCTCAAAGTCACCAACTTCAGTGGTCAAGTAGAGACTTTGAAGAAAAGTCTGGACGAGCTAGACAAAGCTCGCGTCCTGGCAGAAGAAGAGGCAAATGAAAGGGCTAAGGAGAAGGAGATTTCTGAGGAGAGGGCCATTGAGCTTCAAGCTCGGATATAAGATCTTGAAAAGATTGACCTCGTTGAGATAAAGAAAGCCGTTGTCACCAAGTATCAAGATAAGGAGCTCTTCCGGATCGTAACAAATTCCCTCCAGAATGGCTTTAACAAATTTCAGCGAGAGATCGAAAGAGTCAATCCAGATGTTGAGATCGATTTCTTAAATCTGTCCATGATATTTAGTGACGAAGAAGATGCTTCGCAAGAAAATGAAGAAGAAACTGCTTTGGGGGATGCCTCTCTTCCTGAAGATCCTCAGTCTCAAGATAAATGAAGTCAAATAACAGTGTAACGATGTGTTGACATCGTAATATCATATGCTTGTCTTATTTTTGTGATGAAATAAAATTTCTTTCTATCTGCCTCTAACTTTTTCAAGCTTGTGAAATCGTTTGTCTTCTCTTTAAGCATCCTCGGCACGTAAGATTCTTAACTCCTGATCATATAACCGAAAGGTCTGCAAAGATTCATTGATCGTCTTCGGCGATAAGCTTCCTCGGCTGTGGGAGCCTTAACTCCCAGTACGTAAAATCGAGGGCTCGCGAAGGTTTGTAGTTCATCTTCGGCGATAAGCTTCCTCAGCCGTGGGAGCCTTAACTCCCAGTACGTAAAACCGAGGGGCTCGCTAATTTTGTAGTTCGTCTTCAGCAATAAGCTTCCTCAGCCGTATGAGCCTTAACTCCCACTACGTAAATTTAAGGGGCTCGCGAAGGTTTGTAGTTCGTCTTGGCGATAAGCTTCCTCGGCTGTGGGAGCCTTAACTCCCAGTACGTAAAGCCGAGGGGCTCGCGAAGGTTGGTAGTTCGTTTTTGACGATAAGATTCCTCGGCCATGGAAGCTTTAACTTCCAGTTCGTTAAACCAAGGGGCTCGCGAAGACCTATAAATCAAAACAAATTTGAGAATGTAGTATAGCATCAGTATTTATACGTATGTAATAAAGAATACATTCAGAGCATGATAAACTATATTTATTTGATAACATAATAGCTACTTCACTGTCTTTCACTGGTAATACTTTATCAAGTGTTCGGCATTCCAGGGATGAACCAACTCTTCCCCATCAATAGTTGCCAACTTGTAAGTAGCTAGCCCGAGTACATCAATAACTTGATAAGGACCTTCCCATTTCACCGCAAGTTTCCCATGGCGGACGATATCTGGAGCGAAAATGGCATTTCTCAGAACAAGATTTCCAATTCGAAATGTCTTTCCTTTAACACGAGCATTCTAATGTCGGGCTACACATTATTTTTGCTTGATGATGGTGGACAGAGCTTGGTCCCGTACTTCGTCAATGAGCTCCAGATTGAGAGCCATGCCTTCGAGGTTCGCTTCTTCGTTGAAATATTTGATCCTCAAGGATTCGTCACATATCACCACTGGGACAATGGCTTCTACCCCAAACACGAACATGAAAGGACTTTGACTGGTAGCATATTTGTAATTTGTCATATACAATCAAAGAATGCTCGGTAGTTCGTCAGGCCTTGAACCCCAGGTCTCATTAACTTTTTTCTTCAAAGGTTCCAGATGCATTTGTTTGCAGATTCTGCCATACCATTGCTATGAGGATGTGCCGCTGAGGCGAAGTGCAATTGAATCCCCCATTCCAAGCAGAACTGTTTAAAATTGGAACAATCGAACTGTTTCCCATTGTCCGTCACTATGGACCGAGGTATTTCAAAGTGGCATATGATCGACTTCCAAATGAAGTTCATCTTATCTTTCCATTTGATACAAGCTAGTGGTTCGGCTTCAATCCACTTGGTAAAATAATCCGCAGCAATAACTAGAAACTTTCTCCCCCTCTTCTCCACAGTGAAATGTCCAAGAAGATCGAGCCCCCACTTTGCAAACAGGATTGGGCTGATGATGGGAACCAACTCGGCTGGTGGGGCTAAAGAGTGATTGAAAAACTTTTGACACTCTTCACATTTACACACATATGATGTTGCATCGGCATCCATAGTTGGCCACTAATAACCTTGTCGGATCTCCTTTAGCACGATTTTCCTTCCACCATAATGATTTCCGCAAAGGCCTTCATGGATCTCCCTTAGGACATAGTCCACCTCAACAGGTCCTGGGCATTTTAAATAAGGGAGCACATCATACCTAGCACATCTTCGTCGGTACAAGTCGCCTTCGTAAAGAGCATATTTTAACGCCCTCCTTTCAATTTTCTGAGCTTCTGCTTTTGATTCCAGAAGTTTGCTATCTCTGAGGTATTTGATAATCGGATCCATCCATGTTGCCTCCTGATTGATGCAGAGCACTTCGCCTTCGGTGATGCTCTGGATCAATATGTTCTCAATGAGATTGATCTCCCTAACTCAATTGGTGATGAGGAAGCCAACTTCGAAAGCGCATCTGCTCTGACCTTGTTCGCCTGCAACTTGTGCTCGTCTTCAACATATTTGAAGTTTGCAAGTTCGGTCTTCTGGGCATGGAGGTATTTCTTCATTATCTCCTCCCTAGCTTCGTAATGACCCTGTAATTGGTGAATCACAAGTTTGGAGTCACTTACCAAGCACACATAACGAGCTCCAAGGGCTCGACATAACTTCAATCCGTTGAGCACTGCCTCATATTCGGCGACATTATTAGTCATGGAGGGAAATTGAATCGGAGAGCATATTCCACAATACTCCCATTGTGAGTTCGTATAACAATCCCAGCACCACTACCTGATCTAGAGGACGAGCTTTCTACGTACACTACCCATTCCATATCTTCCTTCCATGACGATGAGGATGGATCTTCGACAACTTGCACTTGTGGAGGAAGTTTGCCAATTAGGCTGGATGATGTCTCGCCTTCTAGGGGCACCATGGTACATTCATTGATAAAGTCTGCCAAAACTTGACCCTTAATCGTTGTTCGCAGTTTGTAGTGTATGTCTAATTAACTTAACTTGACGCTCCAGTTGAGCATCTGCCCAGATCTATCCAACTTCGCCAAATTCCTCTCAAGCTGTAAATCTATCAACACAAAAATAGTGTGAGCTTGAAAATATGGTCGAAGCCGCCTTGCCGTGGTAACAAGGTAGTAGGCCAACTTCTTGATTTGGCTATAGCGAGTCTCTGCATCTCGAAGCAATCTGCTAGTGTAGTAGATCGGTAATTGGATGTTCCCTTCTTCTTTGAGCAGCACTGAGCTTATTGCTTCTTGGGTCACAGCGAGGTATAGGCTGAGCGGATCTCCTTCATTGGGCTTTTCCAGCAAGGGGGGACTCTGAAGGTATTCTTTCATATCAGCAAAAGCTTTAGCACACCCTTCATCCTAGCCGACGAGCTTCCTTTCTCCTTTCCTTTGGCTCAGTGCATTGCTCAAAATCTTGAAAACCGGAAGGGACTTTTCAGCAGATTTCAAGAGGAACCGCCCAAGAGCGGTAATTCATCCATTCAGTCGTTGGAGATATCTGATAGTCTTTGGCTCATGCATGTTGGTAACTGCAGCGATCTTATCCGGGTTAGCTTTGATACTTGCTTTGTGATCATGAAGCCAATGAACTTTCATAACTGAACACCAAATGTATATTTTTCTGGGTTCAGTCGCAGGTTGTAACTCCAAACTTTGTGGAAGATTTCTTCAAGAACTGTGATGTGATTCGTCGAGTGCTTAGATTTAACGAGAACATCATCAACGTAAATTTCCATATTTCTGCCGATTTGATTGTTGAAGACTTTATTAACCATTCTTTGAAAGGTTGCTCCTGTGTTTTTTAGACCAACCGACATCTTCCTATAATATTGAATTCCTCGGCCGGTAATAAAGGAGGTTTTCTCCTCGTCTTCGGATGCCATCTAGATTCGGTTATAGCCAAAAAAGGCATTTGTGAAGCTGAGAAGTTCGTATCTTAAGGCATTGTCCACCAGATGATCTAAGCACGGTAGTAGATAGCTATCTTTTGGGCAGGCCTTGTTTAGATCTGTGAAATCGATACACATTCACCATTTCTTGTTGAACTTCTTCACCATCACTACATTGGCAAGCCACTCTGGATATCGTACTTCACGGATGAATTTGGCTTGGAGAAGACGATCTACTTCATCAACCACCGCTCGCATCTTTTCTCCTCCCATGTTACGTGATGTGCTCCGAATGTAACTCTGGAAACGTACAACAAGTGCACGGTGTCAAAGCTTTGTAATATAGAAAGATATCGATCCCACATGGTGGCAGTTGATTTAAAGGTCTTAGGTTTATTCAAAGCCTCTAAACATATTCAGTTGAGAGTGTTCAATTGGTTGTCACAAGTATTTCCTATCTCAAATTAACAATATAATAAAGACTATGGCAAAAGGAGTCACCACTAGGATCATCAGATGTCGATGCTAGGCTATAATTTCTGCTTTGAATTGATTTTATAGGGAGAAATTGTCGCATCTAAAATTTGAAATTCATGGCCAACTATCGTTGTACCACTCATCTAATGTATCCCGTATGCAGTTCCACCATCATGGATGGCCGTGCACACGATCCGTGGGTTACGAACGACAACTATTCTAAATCTCTACTCATGCCACTATCGTGGATTAGAGTTTCAACCTGTGATTTAATGGCTCCCATTGATGCTACTATCGTAGATCATCAATTAGTAATATAGGACGCCGGTGGAAACCATTAAAGTGCATGCCACTATCGTGGATCACGAACTCTAATTGAATTCACCAACGAGCCTAATTAAGTTCATAGGATAGCATGGCTAGGATGCTTGCCACCATCATGGATCACAAACCCTAAATAGAATCTTCTACGAACTTGGATGTATCAACCAAATCACATCCCTTTTATACCAACACAACATAAAAATAACAACTTTGTATCTAAATCCTAAGATCTTAGGGCTCATCAATTAGCCCTAGAAACGACTACTCGCGATTCATAGAAATATCAACAAAAGCAATAGCAATAACAATAGTAGTCAACATCACAATAATAGACATCAAAACTTAATAAGAGAGACCAGAAATTGTTACCAACCCAATAGAGGCGAAGGACTCAACTCCAAAAATTTAAGATCCAAAGATTTCGAAGTAAAACGCAATAATAAAAACCAAGTCTTTGTCTCCAAAAATAACGACGGCTCTAAAACTCTATTTAAAACTATAACTAGAATAATAAAACAAGCTCATCTAAAACTAGGGTAAAAATAGGTTTAAATACAAAGGGGATGGACCCCACAAAAATCTGGAAAAAGGCCCAACTTGGCCTGCAAAAAGTAAGCCTGCGGTGCCCTACTTGGTCGAGTAATGGCGCCGCTCGGTCCGAGCTAGGGTTTAGCTACTACTTGGTCGTAATTGCTTCAAATCGCTCTAAAGTTTCTAAAAATCCACAAATCTCTACGAAAATCAAATATATCGTAAAAATCACGATAACATATAGAAAAGTGAACTTTGGATGATGAAAATGCTATGAAAATATGCAATAAAAGTATGGAAAATCTGGACACATCAAAATCCACAAAGCTTACCTCTTACTCGACCTCGAGGAAGACGAATATGAAGCTCACCGGGGAGTAAAAATAAGAAAATGAAAAAAAATGCAAAGAGGAGGGGGTCACTAGATTACTCTATCAGAACTCAAGCCATTCAACACACATCACGACTACTCAGAAAATAAATCACATGCTATCAGGAGATTTCATATCTTAAATGAATATATTACTTGCGGGTTTAAGATCGAACAAAAGGGGCCTCTTTAAAGTTCATGCAATCAACCCATATCTACAGCGTTAGATTCATAGTATCAAATATGCATAACCTTGGCAATGCACTTCTCAATCAAAAGCAATAACTGAAGCATGGAGAATTCACAACAAGCATGCAGTAAAGAAAAGAATAGAAGTCTAGACATGCACGTACTCGCTTCAAATCAAAGGAAATCCTTAGAACTAAATTATTTCGCTAAGTTTCATTATTATCAAACTTTCCGTTCGTGCACAACTCCACTCTAATGTCATGCTCACTCATTTGGTCAAAAGGTTTCACCCCCAGCTTGATTTGAGGCGTCACATCCAAGAGGATTTTTGTGGATTTGGAATTTTGTTTTGGTTTTCCCAAGGATATATATATATATATATATATATATATATATATATATATATATATATATATATATATATAAGTGCTCCAAGTAATGAAATTGAGATATTTTTAGCAAGCTTTTCTTTTGTATGGGATTTTTGGGAGTGGATGCGGTAGAAATAGCTTTGGGGAGTAAAATCAAGTGACATGTAGAGAATATAAGATATATGTGGAGAAGGAATCGATATAACACTCGGTCACTCAAAAGTGTGCACAAACGGTTCAATAATATAATACATTTACTAAACTCATATGTAAGCATGTGTATTCTTAATCATATCAACGAGTAGTGAAGTCAAGAAATAAGATTTTCCAATCATATCAAGCAAGCAACGGAAATGCGAATAAGAGAATAAAAGCGATGCTTCAGATATGCTAATAATGCGTGAATATTGGTGTATTTCCAATGAAAGCATACTAAACACTACTCTACACATTCAGTTTCAATAAGCTTCATGCATTCACTTAGAGAGGTCGTCAACAGAAATGCAAGCACTTATGAATATTAAGATTATGAAATGACTCTAAGTAGCATGTGTAACGACCGGTTTTAGCAGTACGTGATTCGTTTCCCCCCCGTGTTGTATATCCTTCTTCGTATCCGTTATTCGACGTTTCTGTCCCCGTACCCATACCCGCATCCATTCTTTTTCATACTACTAATTATTGTTATTATTATAATCCTTTTTGGTAATTATTTTAAATACACCTTCTTAGAAATGTGTTTTAAATTCCTAATACAAAATTCAAATTCGAAATTTTAAACTTCTAAAGGTTTGAAAAACTTACCATTTTAAGCCTATTTAACCTAATTGATTAGCCTAATTCTCCTAATTAATTCCTTTGATTATCACATCCTATTAGTAGTAATTCAAATCCCTTTCCTATTATAACCTTAGCCTTGTTGAACCCCCTGGCCGAACCCTAATCTGCACACACGCACAGCTTTGACATTAAAAAATATTGAGATGAAACAATACAACCCAAGGGCCTAGGACTCATACACATACTGCATCTGAAACCAAGCCAAACAAACTTCATTATTAAAATCCTAAACACCCAGGACCTACTCATGTGGGTGCATCAACCTATATTCCTATCTATAGCTTGTAAACCCTAGGGAGCACAACCTGATGCCTTTTAATAACCCCACACAAAAACTTTTATAATAAGAATTGAACCCTATAGAGACAGGACACAGGCTCACGTGCTACATTGTACAACCCTCACCCTATTCCTATAAGAAGCCAACCTATAAATATATATTAGACCTATTTTTCACAGCCTACTCCTTATGTATTTGAACCCCATTCCTTTTCTAACCTACTGCACTTAATAAAAACCCTAGGTTAAACACGGTACCCTACCCTCTCCACGCCTAAAGCCAGCGCCGCCCTGTCATTGTTGTTTTTCCACACAAAGGAGCAATATCCCAGCTCCTCCTCCCATCTTCACGCCGTCGCCCCTCTCCTCTATCATTGCCACGCCATCGCATAACCGCAGGCAACGCAACGGCACCCTGCCACCCCGTGCACTCGCAACGCCGGTATATCCCCACCCTCGCATGCCAAAGGCCACGCCAGATCTCCTCCCTCCTCATGTGCAGTACCTCTCCCCGGCGTCGTACCCGCCGTACTCATCCTCCGAGCTCACCGTCGGCGCTTCCCATCTCCTCCCCTGTAGCGAACGATAGACCCCTAAAGTTTTAAAGAGGTTAGTGAAACTATCGTATTTGTTAGTGTTTATTATCATCGATCTGTAGGGATTAGTATCAGTTAGGGTTAGTTGCTGCTATATCATGTTAGAGGTATTTTGCTGTTAGTTGGTTTTATACAATGTGAAATAGATGTTAGTGTGATGTTTTAATCAATGGTTAGAGTTTTAATGGGTTGTTATACCATGTTTGTTGCTGAGTTTTCTTATATCAGTTAGGGTTATAAAAGAAATTAATCTGATTATTAGTTAGTTTATAAAAAAATGATTCTGTCGTTAACATGTTATTATGGCTAGTAGTATGTGGTTTTCTAATAGGTAGTAATGATAGGACTAGTTGATATTAGATGTGCCTTGTTATCCTGTTAGGATTATTATAATGGTTAGAGTCTTAATATAAAGATTGTTTTGTTTTCGTAATACCATGTTAAGAATATAACATATGCTAGCTGTTAATCACTTTGTTCGGGTTAATATTTTATAACCCCCACCATAAAGTAGAGAAACCTAATAAAACATGTTGATTAGACGTCGTAGGAGCTTTTGCGAATCTGACCTGAACTGAAAAACATCATTTCTGATTTTATACTCTGTCAAAACAGCGAACCAAACCCTCCACGGTGTAGTACTCGTCGAGACGATTCCAACGACACCAAGAACGTCAAAATCAGGCAAGTATATGATTTGTTATGAATTTTAGAAGTTTCGGCACGTTTACGCCGCCTTCATGTTTTGCTGTGTAACTCAAAAATTAGACGTGTAATGACGTACAAAACTGACACCATAATGATTAGGACGAAAATTGGGATCCAACGGTATATCATACGATATATCCCCAATTTAAACAACTAGAGAAAGAAATTGTTTCTGTAGCAAGTTGAACAAAAAGGACTTAATCGTCATTATTTGAAATTACGGAAACGGTCGTTCGACCCGTTTCTGTTTTGTAGAACTGTCACTATAAAACTTTAATATTGATAACAGTAAAATTCAGTGGGTCTTGACATGATTAACAATATGGACATCGTGAAATCGTGCGCCTCGAAGGCGGTATCGTAATATCGTGATGTCGTATGAGTCGACTAGGCCGACTCGTGTTCCGGCAAAACTTTTGGGTGGGGTTAGGGTTGAGCGGCCACTGGGCGTATGAAAGGTACTCTCCTCAAGAACACCACCCGACGCGGTGGGTTAGTGTCAATCACGGTAAGCCCCCGTGAGAGGAACGACCTTCTCATCACGACCTAAAGGCGAGAACCCTAGATTAGATGTGAATTCTTGACATGGTCATTGTAACGCTAACTTGGTCATCGTGAATATTGAAATGCTAACAAACTCAGAGAATCTAACTTTGAACTTGCCATCGACTAGAACTGCATGCTAGGATGGTTTCTTTCTGCTCTGTAATTGTTAAATGTTAATTGCTGCAGTCGTTTCTTTTTAATTTAATGATGCTTCTAAATTTCATATACTTGTTATATACTTCGCCTTGGGATGCTAACTCTTTCTTGCAGACCCCTAGCTGACATACATTCATGTTTGTGGATGTATGTCAGGTTCAGAGCTTGAGTACCACCTGACTTGGAGAGCCAGAGTTGTCGAAGACGTCGAGACGTTTTCTGCAGAAGACTAGGGTCTCCTTTCCGTCATTGCTTTGAGTCTTAGTTTAGTTCCTTGTAGTAGGATTAGTGTTTGGTTGTAGTTTCCTTTGGCCATGCTGAGGCCCTGTTGTTTTATTTTCTGTACGAACAATTCTGGAAGTGCCCATTTAATTTAATGAAATGTTTTCTGGTTGTTCTGATACGCAAATGCAAGGACCCTTTTCTATGTTTTTATCACAGACGCTTATTGAACTCGAGCTTCACCGCTCCAGTTCAAGCGGGCCGTGTAACGTTCTCGCTTCCAATGTCTTTTGGGAAGCGGGGCGTTACAGGTTTTAGTGGTGGCCCATGCAGGTCATGCAACTGCCAAGTTCAGAACAATTAGAACACTTTTCATTAGCCAAAAACATCCAGAATTAGTTCGTACAGAAATTAACCGCATGCCTTGTCTTAGCACGATAGGAACCCAACATCAGGATAATCGGAAGTGTTAGTTAGACGCTCGTGATCGTTAGTTAGACACCCTTGCCATGGCTTTGAATTATCATCTTCGGAGTCACCCTATCGATTGATCATCCAGCTCTGCCCTTTTTAGACCTTTGAATTCGTTAGTCGTTCGCTTGGATTTATCGGATCTAGGGCCCAACCGAACGTAGCGATCGTCGCTAAGCCAGTCGAACCTGAGACGCCTGATAGGATCTCGATCTAGATCCCTAACGAACCCTTACCTCGGTTTTCCTATCGCAGTCTAGTTTGTTGATGAACCCTAGTGCTAGACCTTGGTTGACTCAATGATTATTTCTCCCCTGATTTTATTATTTCTTTAATCAGTACCCTTCCATGTTAGTGATCGTAGAAAGCCATTGTAGCGTATTCACGGAACTACTTCTTAGTCGTACTTACGTTTCGATCGTCGAACCTGATTCTTGTCCTCGATTCACAATAAACTCTTCTGATCCGCCAGCTTTAACCTTGAACCTCCCCTTCTAAAAAGTATTTCCGATGTTTCATTCTTCGCTGAGCTTAAAACTCTTTCAAAAACTTTTACTTAGATTCTCTACACTTCAGCCAACTTAAACCCAATCTTGATTGTGAAATTCTCCTGATGCGATCTTTAATTTCGATCTTATAACGATTTCCTCACATACATCTTTCGCACTTCTAATCACACAACTACTCTATTCTCCTCATGCAATGGACTTTTAAAACTTTATTTCTAATTCACTTGTCCAAATGTCACCTCCCTTTCTTACCGATGTATTTCGAAACGGTCATTGATATATACTTTTAAAATACTCTACTAAGTTAAATAGAACTTCAAAGTCCTGTGTGTCAGTTTTATAATCATTGTCTTCCAGTATTTTAAGAAAAAAAAATTCTTTTTACAAACCTATTTTCCATTTGTGAAAGAAGCACTGCATCACTAGGCCCATTTACTCTTCACTCATTATTTGACTAATCACATTTTACATTCTAACTGATTCCATATGATCACTATTTTATGATGGTATTATCTTACACATATCATTATCTTCTTAACTATTTGATTATTCTTAAATATTTTATGCCACCCAACCAAACTACTCTCCTAACCATACCACCTCCGGAACCGTCCACCACAACATTAGTTCGTCACATCATTCAACTCTGAATCCTACACTTGCTCAGTTGTCACTTTAGAACTTATCATTCCTTAGGGAGATCTTTGGCTTTGATTGTGGTGTTGTGGTGCATGTAAATGATAAATGAGTGTAGGTATGGTTATGTGTGCAGGTTCATTATGCGATCCATATGTTAGTATGTCTGGCGTGTGCTCGTGTGTATATATGTATGTGAGTAGCTATAGGTGTGTATATATGTATAATGTGGAATAAGTGTGTTGTGCGTATAGTAGGATTATAATATTGTATTACCCCTACGGGATGATGTATGAGCATGTGTGTAGCAGGAGGAATGCATGGCCGTATGTTTGTGACTATGTATATGTGAATATATGAAATAGTATGCTAGCCCTATACAAATTACCATGGCTTTGTGTACCGGCGAGTGTATATGTGACCTATATAGATACGAGATAATAGTGTGGTAGTGTGGGTATGTATATGTATGTAAAATTGATATATGTATGGAAATTTGAAAGTGTGTGCTATATGATTAAGTGTATGTATTTGGATGTATATGGTTTCATTATAATGTACGTGTGTCCGGGATAGAGCGACTTGGGTGTCTAAGTCCCCCACCCCTACGTCGGCCTAGTTAAGGAAGTCAGGGGACGGACTTGATCCTAAGGTGGGTAGATTACGATGACCCTAGTGCTAGGAGTAAGGCTTGTATAAATCTGTGTGTGGTGTAATGTATTACGTGCATGTATATACGTGTAATGATTCATATTATAATGTGTATATGGTAATGTGCGGTATGTAAAAGTGGTTGTACGATTGAAGTGTTAATGGACTAAGAATAATTGTATTTATGTGTTAGTGGTATGTGTAAGTGACATATGGTACTATATCATTATAGATGGTGAGTGTATAAGATGTGTGATATTACTTTGTGTGTTAGTAATAATGCGAGTGTGTAGGGTGATGGGACACTTACATCTAGTATATCGATGTGGTCGTGTGTCACTATTCGCCCGAGTATGATATTGGATGGTATTGTATTGAACGTGTATGTTAATACGTAGTTAGTAATGTGTGTATGGGTATTGCTACTATTAATAGCATGGACGTTGATTAGTATTATCCACGGTAATACTATTGGTATTGGTTTTAGTATTAGCTGAGTATGGCATGATGTTTACTTATGGTGTGTATGCATTAGAAGAGGAGATACGAGCGTTACCCTTACATTTTCCCCGTGTCTTAGCCGATTAGATTCCGAGGACGGAATCGTTCTTGAGGTGGGTAGGATGTAACGACCGGTTTTAGCGGTACGTGATTCGTTTTCCCCCCGTGTTGTATATCCTTCTTCGTATCCGTTATTCGACGTTTCTGGCCCCGTACCCATACCCGCATCCATTCTTTTTCATACTACTAATTATTGTTATTATTATTATAATCCTTTTTGGTAATTATTTTAAATACACCTTCTTAGAAATGTGTTTTAAATTCCTAATACAAAATTCAAATTTGAAATTTTAAACTTCTAAAGGTTTGAAAAACTTACCATTTTAAATCTATTTAACCTAATTGATTAGCCTAATTCTCCTAATTAATTCCTCTGATTATCACATCCTATTAGTAGTAATTCAAATCCCTTTCCTATTATAACCTTAGCCTTGTTGAACCCCCTGGCCGAACCCTAATCTGCACACACGCACAGCTTTGACATTAAAAAAAATTGAGATGAAACAATACAACCCAAGGGCCTAGGACTCATACACATACTGCATCTGAAACCAAGCCAAACAAACTTCATTATTAAAATCCTAAACACCCAGGACCTACTCACGTGGGTGCATCAACCTATATTCCTATCTCTAGCTTGTAAACCCTAGGGAGCACAACCTGATGCCTTTTAATAACCCCACACAAAAACTTTTATAATAAGAATTGAACCCTATAGAGACAGGACACAGGCTCACGTGCTACATTGTACAACCCTCACCCTATTCCTATAAGAAGCCAACCTATAAATATATATTAGACCTATTTTTCACAGCCTACTCCTTATGTATTTGAACCCCATTCCTTTTCTAACCTACTGCACTTAATAAAAACCCTAGGTTAAACACGGTACCCTACCCTCTCTACGCCTAAAGCCAGCGCCGCCCTGTCATTGTTGTTTCTCCACACAAAGGAGCAATATCCCAGCTCCTCCTCCCATCTTCACGCCGTCGCCCCTCTCCTCTATCATCGCCACGCCATCGCATAACCGCAGGCAATGCAACGGCACCCTGCCACCCCGTGCACTCGCAACACCGGTATATCCCCACCCTCGCATGCCAAAGGCCACGCCAGATCTCCTCCCTCCTCATGTGCAATACATCTCCCCGGCGTCGTACCCGCCGTATCCTCCGAGCTCACCGTCGGCGCTTCCCATCTCCTCCCCTGCAGCGAACGATAGACCCCTAAAGTTTTAAAGAGGTTAGTGAAACTATCGTATTTGTTAGTGTTTATTATCATCGATCTTTAGGGATTAGTATCAGTTAGGGTTAGTTGCTGCTATATCATGTTAGAGGTATTTTGCTGTTAGTTGGTTTTATACAATGTGAAACAGATGTTAGTGTGATGTTTTAATCAATGGTTAGAGTTTTAATGGGTTGTTATACCATGTTTGTTGCTGAGTTTTCTTATATCAGTTAGGGTTATAAAAGAAATTAATCTGATTATTAGTTAGTTTATAAAAAATGATTCTGTCGTTAACATGTTATTATGGCTAGTAGTATGTGGTTTTCTAATAGGTAGTAATGATAGGACTAGTTGATATTAGATGTGCCTTGTTATCCTGTTAGGATTATTATAATGGTTAGAGTCTTAATATAAAGATTGTTTTGTTTTCGTAATACCATGTTAAGAATATAACATATGCTAGCTGTTAATCACTTTGTTCGGGTTAATATTTTATAACCCCCACCATAAAGTAGAGAAACCTAATAAAACATGTTGATTAGACGTCGTAGGAGCTTTTGCGAATCTGACCTGAACTGAAAAACGTCATTTCTGATTTTATACTCTGTCAAAACAGCGAACTAAACCCTCCACGGCGTAGTACTCGTCGAGACGATTCCAACGACAACAAGAACGTCAAAATCAGGCAAGTATATGATTTGTTATGAATTTTAGAAGTTTCGGCACGCTTATGCCGCCTTCATGTTTTGCTGTGTAACTCAAAAATTAGACGTGTAATGACGTACAAAACTGACACCATAATGATTAGGACGAAAATTGGGATCCAACGGTATATCATACGATATATCTCCAATTTAAACAACTAGAGAAAGAAATTGTTTCTGTAGCAAGTTGAACAAAAAGGACTTAATCGTCATTATTTGAAATTACGGAAACGGTCGTTCGACCCGTTTCTGTTTTGTAGAACTGTCACTATAAAACTTTAATATTGATAACAGTAAAATTCAGTGAGTCTTGACATGATTAACAATATGGACATCGTGAAATCGTGCGCCTCGAAGGCGGTATCGTAATATCGTGATGTCGTGTGAGTCGACTAGGCCGGTTCGTGTTCCGGAAAAACTTTTGGGTGGGGTTAGGGTTGAGCGGCCACTGGGCCTATGAAAGGTACTCTCCTCAAGAACACCACCCGACGCGGTGGGTTAGTGTCAATCACGGTAAGCCCCCGTGAGAGGAACGACCTTCTCATCACGACCTAAAGGCGAGAACCCTAGATTAGATGCGAATTCTTGACATGGTCATTGTAACGTTAACTTGGTCATCGTGAATATTGACATGCTAACAAACTCAGAGAATCTAACTTTGAACCTGCCATCGACTAGAACTGCATGCTAGGATGGTTTCTTTCTGCTCTGTAATTGTTAAATGTTAATTGCTGCAGTCGTTTCTTTTAAATTTAATGATGCTTCTAAATTTCATATACTTGTTATATACTTCGCCTTGGGATGCTAACTCTTTCTTGCAGACCCCTAGCTGACATACATTTATGTTTGTGGATGTATGTCAGGTTCAGAGCTTGAGTACCACCTGACTTGGAGAGCCAGAGTTGTCGAAGACGTCGAGACGTTTTCTGCAGAAGACTAGGGTCTCCTTTCCATCATTGCTTTGAGTCTTAGTTTAGTTCCTTGTAGTAGGATTAGTGTTTGGTTGTAGTTTCCTTTGGCTATGCTTAGGCCCTGTTGTTTTATTTTCTGTACGAACAATTCTGGAAGTGCCCATTTAATTTAATGAAATGTTTTCTGGTTGTTCTGATACGCAAATGCAAGGACTCTTTTCTGTGTTTTTATCACAGACGCTTATTGAACTCGAGCTTCACCGCTCCAGTTCAAGCGGGCCATGTAACGTTCTCGCTTCCAGTGTCTTTTGGGATGCGGGGCGTTACAGCATGGCATGGAAAATAAGTGACGTGACGATGGTGAAAGCAATAAGAAATATCATCACAAAGAAAGAGAAGAAATATGGAGTGAAATAAAAACAAGCATGCATACACACTAAAAGGAAAGGAAATATGATGCTAAAAAGAAAAAATGGGATGGAAATGGATGGAAAAATAAGGTGAAAAGATGCAAAGTGAAAAAAAAATAAATAAAAAGCGATAGCGCTCATCCCCTAAGCTAAACACACCAGTGTCCTCACTGCTGAGAACACATGTGAAAGACGGAGAATGATGCTTGAGCGAGGTAGGTCGTAAATGAGAAATCCTAGTAAAAGGAAAAATTATACAAAAACAAATGAATGCAAATGCAAATTCAAGAACATGCATGCAAATGTTGGTATGATATATATACAATGGATGAAATGGGTTCTCCCCCAAGCTATGCAATATTAGGCCCCGTGTTAACAGATGGGCACTAAAAAGATGAGAGTGGAGAACAGGAGCAAAAGGACTAATCAGGCAGCTGCACCACCCTCTGGAGGTGGTGATGGGTCCTACTGCTATGGACCAGAAGTAGCATAAGATGGCAGTTCAAAAGAGTCAGTAGGTGATGGAACATGTGGTGCTGGTGTGGAAGGAGCAGCTGGTGCAAGTGTAGTAGGTGGTGCACCATGTGCTAGGAGGACAACTAAGATCTCAGTGATGTCCCGTTACACTGACTGGTGGTGGGTAGGGACCGTCTGAGTGAAGGCGAGGAAGTCACGCCTCAGCCCAGAAACCTCAGTCTCAACCGCTGTTAGGCGTGCATCAGTGACACTAGAACTACCAGGCTGACATGCACCACTAGGCATACCTCTCTCGATCTAGGCTCGTGCATGTGGTGCATGTGGTCGGTAAGCAAAATCAGGAAAGGGTGACATACGACGGATCTTAGCAGAAGATGAAGTAGGAATTGATGTGAGATCGGGTGCAGAGGTCGGGATAGGGATATCAGTGGGTTGATCGTGCCCGGATATACACCCGGAAAATGACTGTAGTCTTACCGCAAGCACAGGGTGAGGTGGCGAGCGGGTATCAAACACAGGAGGACAAATGATAGTACTCTATCTTGATCACCTAGCTATGGATGGTAGAATGGAATGGTTTGGATAATAATGTCCTTGTCGTTCAAATAACAAATAAAATTCAATATAAGAAAAGCGTCTAGGGCTAGGGAATCCCCACTACGGATCGTTATTTATCCTTGTGGATCAGAAATCTTAATGTTGCTAGGCTTGAATTAAGGTGAACTAGTCGAAACTGAATATTAAACCAATCTCACGCTCTCTCACTATTGCCGGTCTATAGAAACCTAGATTAGGGCCCACTCTCATGCAAACCCTAACCTAAGCCATTAGCATGAAGATTGACATCATCGTCCAATCGCACCTCGAGCACACTCTCGTGCAAACTCGAGCTATGATCTAGGTTATGATAGTTCATATTCGTCCAATCTCTTACAAACGAATATGGATATAGATTTATAATAAAAATCCTAGCTTTGATCCAATCTCTTGCAAACCAGGTCTAGAGAATCTCGATTATAAACCTAAATCGAATATCTAGGCCTTCCCATCGATTAGAATCCAATCTCTTGCAAACCCCAATCAATGGAAATTCCTAGCTATTCGTAATAAATCAATCACAACCTAACCATACATCAATCCTAGCAACAATTCAATTCATTCATCACAATTCTAAGATCGGGTCCATAGGGTTCAGCTCCATGCCCTAGAACAACGAAACTACTCATAATTCATCATAGTAATCTCAGAAATAACAAATAAGATCATAGCACAATTCATTGTAGAGAGAAAACAATTCATAAAAACTAGAAATTTAGATAGAAAACTCAAACCAAATTGCGCGTCTTTGATCTCCAGCTGAGAATTGTTGAATATTGGACTCCCCGGATTTGGTTTTGATGATGAGCAAACATAAATAATTCATGAACTAACAATTTGTAAGTGCAGTATTGGAGATCGTCGCAAAATTCACGAGAACAATCAAAGCGACATCTCAAGACTTCTCAAAGCACGTATTCATGCCTAAAGCTTCGTTGAAGCTCTTGCGCCGTTTTGGAAGTCATGAAGAATTAATCGAAGCTTTCGAAGACCGTTCATTAAGGTTTTATTTATAGTCTTTTAGCTTCGATCTATAGAATGTTAAGCCTTGAGTATATCTTACGATTCTATCTTCATAACGCTCATATCGTAGCTCTAGGATCTTAGTACAAGTTCATTCTAACTTCCTCGAAGCGTCGCGCTTCGATTCGGACTTGTTTGTGCATATTAGTTGGTACAAGAAGAAGTACTGACCGACTAGATGGTGATCTAGTCGGTCAGAAGAGCTTCTTGGACCGACTAGTTTGCTTCCTTAATTTCTTGCACCTTACTGTTTACAGTTAGTCGGTCTACGTTGACTCACCGACCGACTAGTTTGTGAACTAGTCGGTCAGTGATGCTTCTTTGACCGACTAGTTGTGATTTACTGTACATGCTAAATTTCTCCTAAGCTACTGTTTATCGTTAGTCGGTCTAAGAACGTTTGGTGACCGACTAGTTGACAATCTAGTCGGTCAACTTTTGTTCTTGGACCGACTAAGTCAATTTGTATTCAGACTATTTCACTTTGCCTCTTAGTCGGTCTACGTTCACTGACTGACCGACTAGTTGTGAAACTAGTCGGTCAGAATGTCTTCTTGGACCGACTAGATTTCTAGGTCTGAATTTCTATCTCTTCTCAGTTCCTCACTTAGTCGGTCCATGTTGTTTGACTGACCGACTAGTTGATGAACTAGTCGGTCAGTGGTTGTTCTTTGACCGACTAGTTGCCTCAGATTTCTATCCGTTGGGAATTGACCTAACTTGTTTTTATGGGACCCTATAAATACGAACCTAGGTCATTTCTCTCTAGGTTAGAGCTGCCATTAAGAGATTCATTGAGATAGAAAGAGATAGCCATTCTCACTCATTTCTAAAGCTCTCTTCCTCACAAGAAATCCATTCTCTCATATTCTAGATCTAGAATCCATCTTGAGAGAAGTTTGTTCTTGGTGAGCCCTTCAAGCTCTAGCTTGATTCAAGTCTCCAAATCACTCCTAGGCACCTATTGCTGGTCATTTCCTTGGTGCTAGGTCTTGGTGACTTCATCTTCCTCAAATCCTTCCTTTCACCTATTTGGTAAGAAAAACTCAAGGTATAGGATTTTGTGGTAAGATTGTTTATTTCAATATAAACTCTTTTATATTGCTTGTTGATTCTCTCGGTTGTGAGAGAAGGTTGTGATCCCGGGTTGTGGGATTCACTATTGCCATTGCATGTATGATTTGATCTTATGAAGGTTTTTCACAAGATATTCATAGTGGAAATCTTAGGTTAGGGTTTCTAACCTAAGTATCCGGAGGGGATCCGGGTGGTTGGGATGTAGGATCACCGGGAACAAGTCAGGGAGACTTGGGTGGATCCGAACCCATTAACATCTTGTGTTAGCATTGTTAATTTCGTTATTGTCATTCAATTTAAGCTTCCGCAAATTGTTTTGGTAGTTGTTTACACTATAATTTGGAATTATACTCATTGTTATTTTTAAAGTACTATTCACCCCCCTCTAGTACTTGTGCAGTAGCTTGTAGGGCATTACATTTGGTATCAGAGCCGGATACTTAGCTATGTCTGCCAACGACAACAAGACCGTGCGTCCACCTTCCAACTATGACACCTTCAGGAACCGTGAAGGAGCATCTTCGGTGATGGAAGGACATTCCTCTACGAGGCCTCCATTCTTCAACGGTACCAACTACGGGTACTGGAAATGCCGGATGGAAACCTTCCTCCGGAGTGCATCTCTATGGAGGACCACAATGAAGGAATACATCGAGCCCGAAGAAGAAGACTTTGAGAAATGGACTACCGCGGAGATCGCCGCGGAGGTAAGCAATGCCAAGGCAATGAACACCTTGCAATGCGCATTGGAGCCCGAGGACTTCAATAAGATATGCACATGTAAGAGTGCATATCAAATTTGGAACTCCCTCTTCATTCTACATGAAGGGACGAGTAGGGTAAGAGACTCTAAACTCGTAGTCGTAAACAAAGATTACGAAATGTTTCACATGCAACAGGGCGAGAAGATGAAGGAATATTACGCTCGCTTCGTTGACATAATAAACGAGTTAGAGGCCCTCGGCAAGTCCTACACTCAAAAGGAGAAGTGCTCAAAGCTTATCGAAGGACTTCCTTCTTCTTGGGAGAAACGTACCTTCGCCATCGAGGAAGGTAATGACATGAATAAGTATACCGTAGTTCAATTGATGGGTACTTTGATGTCATACGAGGTACGCAAAGATAGCAAGGTGAAGTTACAAGAAAAGATGAAGTCTTATTTGAACCAAGACGTGCCTAAGAAAAAGGCGATTGCATTCAAGGCGGCTTCATCCACCTCTACCGATGATGAGGACTCGGAAGAAGAAATGGACATGGAATCCATTGCACTCATGGCAAAGAAGTTCAATCGCTTCTTCCGAAACGGTAACTTCAAACAAAAATCTAAATTTACTTCTACTAACGCCTCTCCACCTTTGTGCTTTAAATGCAATAAGCCAGGACACATCAAAGCGGATTGTCCTCAAAACAAGCAAAAGGAGAAGTGGAAGGCGCCGAAGTTCGACAAGTCAAAGAAGTACAAAAAGGGGTACAAAAATGGACTTGTCAGAGCAACATTCACCGACTCCGAGGATTTCTCAAGCGGAGAGTCGGACGATGAGAAAGTGGAGCAAGCGCACATGTGCTTCATGGCAAGAGAGGAGCATGATCAAGGATCTTCCTCCTCCGATGATAGCGACGACGAAGGCTATGAGGTAACTATGGATGATCTTAGGGATGCTAACTCTCATTTATGGTCTAAATACACTAAATTAGTAAATAGATATACTAAAGTAAAAGATGACCTAGCTAGCATTCAAACCTCGCCTAAGACTATCATCACCACCAACGACACTGTTGTTGAAGAGTTAAGAAATGAGATTGTTAATCTCAAATCTAAACTTGAACATGTTAGCATTGATGATCCGGAAGAACATAGGATAGCGGATTTAACTTCTCAAAACTCGACTTTGAGTATTGAGAACGAGAATCTCAAATCTCGTGTTTATGTGCTCACATCGCAAGTATCCAACTTGGATACTTCTATGCGTTCTCTCAAAGAGAAATATGAGAACACATTAGGCCGAATTAATAAATTCAATAAGGGTAAGGACCATTTGGATAAAATCCTAAGTGACTTACTTCCGGCCAATCACCACATTAGTTTGGGGTATACGATGGGATGTCCATCCAAAGCGGCCACTACTTTTGTTAGGCCAACTTCCGGTGACTCTACGAGTGGTAGCAAACACTCTATTGGTAGTTCATCTACCAATGGTGCTTCCACCTCGTCCACACCCTCTTTCGGAAAGAAACCCACTTTGGGTGGACCTCCAAAGAAGGGACATGCTTATATGTACACAAATACCATGCCACGTAGGAACACACGTCCTACTCCACCGTCTCACACATATGATGATTTTTATGCAACACATTCTCGGGCACGTGCACACAATGTGAGACACCCTCACGCACGTGTTCCCACACATGCATATGTTCACCCACCTCATCATATGAATAATTCTCGTCGTGCACCATTCCATCATGTTCCGTATGCCTATCCACAACATGCATCACGTAGAAATCAACGTCGCATGCATGCACCCAATAGGATGATGGCTCCCAAAATTTTCACTATTTGGAGCCCAAAGGACACACGCATGGATGAAAAACAAGTGTATATGAATGCTTATTTTTCGGATGTTGTGCATAGTAGAAATTATGTGGGGAAGTCTAAGTCCAATTGGACTTGGCTTCCAAAGGTCTAATCTCTTGGACCCAATGACCTTGGGTACCATGATATGAAAGTTTCTATCTTTAGGTACTCAAGGAAAAGAAAAAGAAAAGGAGCATCAAATTTAAATTTGGCTCCAAAGGGAATTGGATACTCGATAGCGGGTGTTCAAAACACATGACGGGTGACGCTCAATTGCTCTCTGGAGTGGTTCCCATTGCAAATGGAAATCGCGTCGTATTTGGAGGCAACGAGAGCGGAACAATCGTCAGTGTTGGTAAAGTGGGTAACCCATCTAAACCCTTAATTAGTGATGTTTATCTAGTTAATGGTTTAAATCATAATCTTATTTCAATAAGCCAACTTTGTGACAAAGGTTACAAAGTTAGCTTTGCGAAAGGATTATGTCATATTTCAAATGATAATAATAAGTTATTATTTTCCGGCACACGCCATAAAGATATTTATATTTTTGATCTTCCCAAGTCATATGAACAATGTCTCGTTGCCAACACAAGTGAACAACACTTATGGCATCGAAGCTTTGGACATGTGAACTTTGGAACACTTTATAAGCTTTCGAAATTAAATTCCATTAAAGGTTTTCCGAAACTCGTTTTCGAAAAGAAAAGTTTTTGTGATTCTTGTCAACGTGGCAAGCTTCCTAAATCTTCATTTAAACCCAAGAAAAGCATTTCTACTAAACGGCCACTAGAGCTATTACATCTAGATTTATTTGGGCCAACTAGAGTTGCTTCCTTAGGAAATGCAAGATATGGACTAGTCATCGTTGATGATTATTCAAGATTTACATGGGTATTTTTCTTATGTAATAAAAATGAAGCTTTTGAAAACTTCACAATATTTGTGAAGAAAGTACAAAATCTCATCGGAACCACCATTGTCACTATTCGTAGTGATCATGGGGGTGAATTTGAGAATGAGTCTTTCTCAAATTTTTGTGATGATCTTAGAATTACTCACACGTTTTCTTTCCCTCGCGCACCTCCTCAAAATGGTGTTGTTGAGAGAAAGAATAGAACGCTTGTGGAGTGTGCTCGCACTATGCTCGAAGATAGTCAACTTGGTTATCAATTTTGGGCGGAAGCGGTACACACCGCTTGCTATGTGTTTAATAGAATACTTTTGAGGCCCGACACCAAACAAACTTGCTATGAATTGATGTTTGGTGGATTGCCTCAAGTTAAACATTTTCGTGTTTTCGGCGCAAAATGTTTTATTAAAAACACATATGATAATTTGGACAAGTTTGATCCGAGATCGGATGAGGGGATATTTGTTGGGTATTCCTCACGTAGCAAAGCCTACCGGATATACAACAAAAGATCCTCTACGATCGAGGAATCACTTCATGTCTCTTTTAATGAGAATTTTACTACTTCTAGAATTTCAAATAATGATGATTCTATGGATGTTTTATGTGATTCGTTTGAAAATTCTAAGTTAATTGATTCAATTGATTCTATTGATACTAACCCGACTAATGAAGTTGTTGAGAATGTGCCTAGTGATCAAGGTATTCCCAAGCGGCTTCATACCGTCCGCGACCATCCCCATGAGCAAGTCATTGGCAATATTCATGATAGTGTCAAGACGAGATCGCAAGTCCACCACTTCGCCAATTGTGCCTTTGCCTCATCGATAGAGCCAAAGAATATAGTTGAAGCGTGCGAAGATAGTGCTTGGATCCTTGCCATGGAGGAGGAACTCATTCAATTCGAGAGGAATGAGGTATGGGAGCTTGTTCCTTTGCCATCGAAGAACCACACCGTCATAGGGACAAAGTGGATCTTCAAGAACAAAACCGACGAAAACCAAGTCGTCGTCCGGAACAAAGCTCGGTTAGTTGCTCAAGGCTATCGCCAAGAGGAAGGTATCGATTTGGAAGAATCCTTCGCTCCTGTAGCTAGATTAGAATCAATTAGACTATTATTGTCTTATGCATGCCATAAAAATTTTAAGTTATTTCAAATGGATGTTAAAAGTGCATTTTTAAACGGAGATGTTGTTGAGGAAGTTTACGTTTCTCAACCTACGGGCTTCATAAATGAAAAATTTCCAAATCATGTTTTTAAACTAAAGAAAGCTCTTTATGGTTTGAGACAAGCTCCTCGAGCTTGGTATGATCGCCTAAAGAATTTTCTTTTGGATTTGAATTTTAAAATGGGCGAAGCCGATTCTACACTTTTTGTTAAGCATGCGAATAATGATATTTTATTAGTTCAAATTTATGTTGATGATATCATTTTCGGTGCTACTAACTTCACTCTTTGCGAAGAGTTTTCTAATGTTATGAAGGAACAATTTGAGATGAGCCACATGCCCAAACTCAAATATTTCTTAGGTCTCCAAATTCGCCAATTGAACGATGCAATCTTCATCCACCAAACGAAGTATACGGTGGAGTTGCTTAAGCGATTTGGAATGGAGAGTGCTTCCGGGAAAAAGACTCCAATGAGCACGACTACGCATCTTGACAAGGATACGGGCGGTAAGGATGTAGACATTCGTCTATATCGAGGTATGATAGGTAGTTTACTTTATCTTACCGCAAGTAGGCCCGATATTATGTTTGCCGTATGCATTTGTGCTCGTTATCAGTCTCAACCTAAGGAGTCTCACTTAGTAGCGGTAAAACGTATTTTCCGTTATCTAAGTTATACACTTGATTTTGGATTACTTTATCCAAAATCTAGCACACGTATGAGTTAGTCTCATATAGTGATGCCGATTATGCGGGATGCAAATCCGACAGGAAAAGTACTAGTGGCACTTGCCATTTTTTAGGAAATTCTCGTCTCTTGGTTTTCCAAGAAGCAAAATTCCGTATCACTTTCAACCACCGAGGCGGAATATTTTGTCGCCGGTGCCGCTTGTGCCCAGGTTCTTTGGATGAGACACACACTGAAGGATTTTGGTATTCATTGTGATACTAGCCCTATCATGGTGGATAACCAAAGTGCTATCTGTCTTTCAAAGAATCCGGTGCACCATTCCCGATCAAAACACATAGATGTCCAACACCACTTTTTGGATGATCATGTTGCTAAAAAGGACATCATTTTAGTGTACGTTGAAACCCAAAAGCAAATCACCGATATTTTCACGAAACCCCTAAAGGAGGACTCCTTTGTGCGGTTGCGTCGAGAATTGGGGATTATGGGTGAATCCGAGATATAGGATTCATGTCTCATTCAATTATCTTGCATGCTTTTATATTTCGCAATATTTCGTTCATGCTAGATTTATTGAATTTTTGGGGATTTTATGTGATATGTTTGAATTTGTGCTCGAATTCGTATTTGAATGTCGTATTTAAGATTTCGACGTTTTATGGGGTAATTTAGATGACTAATGAGAGAGTTAAGATGTTTCATCCAAGTGGTTTATGAAGAGAACTCATTTATCAACTTTTGGACTCTTCTAATCGGTTTCAGTTCATTAGTCAACCGACTAGATGCTCATCTAGTCGGTCAGCTAGTGAACTCAGACCGACTAGATCAAGCTTTAATCTATCTATTGTCATTTTCTTTCTTTAGTCGGTCACAGTACACTTACCGACCGACTAGATTGAAAACTAGTCGGTCAGTGAGTATACTGCGACCGACTAACTCTTGCCCTAAAAATTTCTGTTGGCCTCTGTTTCGACTTAGTCGGTTCAAGCTCATTGACCGACCGGCTAGATCGTAATCTAGTCGGTCAGTGCTTGAACTGTGACCGACTAAGTGTGTTAGGGCAAACGTGTCTTTTCGCATTCTCGACCGACTTAAACACTATCCGCCCGGCTGTTTGTTGTTCTAGTCGGTTTGTTTTCTCCTCTCCTGCTCGAAAAATCCCTAAACCCCATCGAGACCTTTCGACTTTCGACGTCTTCCCGGCCAGTTTTCCGGCCATCCCCGCCGTCCGTCGCCGTCGACCCTCTCTCCTAGGTATAACCCCCCCTTCTAGATCTCGTTTTCCATTCCTAGGGTTTGATCTATTTAGTGTTTTCACTTCCTAGGGTTCTAGGGTTTCGGTTTTTCTCTCTTAGGGTTTGTTGTAGGATTCTAGGGTTTGAGCTAGGGTGTTTGATCTTATCTTCGACATTTGATCGTACTCATTGTGCCGAGATCATGGCACGAACGAGGATCCCGATTACATCATCTGGGGCATCCCCTATGACCGTAGAGGGTGCTACCGCTTCGACCCCTCCAAAACATAGGGCCAAGACCACTCGACCCCCCTCTTCGTCTTCAACTCCGTTGAAGATGAAGATGACGTCCAAGCCTAAACCTACCGGCCAATCGTCCAACCCCAAGCCTAAGCCTAAAAATTTCCGTGCCCCCACACCTCCCGGTGAGCGTTCGGATAGTGATTCTGAGGATAACTCCGATGAGGAATACACTCCTGAACATCCCGAGAAGGCACCCACTCCACCCCCTCCTCCACCTCCTCCGAAGTCCCGTAAGGCTAAGGGTAAAGCTCCTATGCCAGTCGGCGGTGTAGACATATCGTTGTGCCGCGATGACCCTCAGTGTCTCGCAGCGTACAACCGTATAGAGCACTGCCCACTGCTGTTAGAGCATTACGTTCAGTTTTCTGATTTTCTTGGCCTTGCTGATCTTCTCTCCTATAGTGGCCTATTGGACTACCTTCGATTTGACGCTAAGGCGAACCCCAGACCATATCCTCGCCTGGTCAAATTATTCTATGCCAACCGTGTCCGGGGTCAGTACGGCGAGACCCACTCCATTGAGACTTCTGTTTTGGGGACTCCTATAGTCCTCACGGCAAAAATCTTGGGGGAGTTGATTGGTTGCTCGTCGTGTGGCCTCCTCCCTTTTGACATCTCTGTCGATGATATCTCTTCCTTAGATCAGCGGACCCTAGGCAAAATCTTCCAGGTTATCCCCCCCGCATTCATAGGAGTACCTTCGAAATCATTCAAGCCGAATGCTTGGGTGATTAACCTGATCTTGAAATCCTTCCTTCTTCCCAAGTATGGATCTTCATCTCTTCCATCTCAGCCGTTTTTGAAACTGATATACGCTCTGTTCATGGGTAGCGAGATTAATTGGGCTCGCATTATACTCGATAAGATGGACTCTTTCGAGTGTATACGCAAGACCACTAAATCTGCGCATATCCCATATCCATGTCTGTTGACCTTGGTTTTCTGTCGTTTCGGTGTTCCCCTCCCTCCTGATGATGAGCGTCCTTTGGGTCCTCCTCTGAACGCGACGGCCGTTAATAAATCTCTTGCAGCGCTTCGTCACGTGCAGAGGTCGACCACATCTGCTTCCCAGGCCACTCCCTTAGCTGCTGCTGCCCCCACTCCTTATGCCATATTAGATGATGTCATACGCCTACTTCGTCGGCACGAGTCGCGTTTGGCTCGTACCGAGGAGGTAGTTTGCCGTATGGCTCGTATGATGGGCATTGAGCTTCCTCCTTCTGTGTCTGAGGACGAGGAGATGGACGATGAGGATATTGACGATCTTGTCACTTCCTTAGCTCGTGGCGATGAGGCCACTGCTGCTGCTGCTGCTACCACATCTGCTCCTGGAGATGTCACCTCTTCCGGTGCTCCAGAGACTTCTGCACAAGTAGTTCAGACTTATGAGGCTGCTGCTGCTCCTGTTGACGACCCTGCTCCTGTCATGCCTGCTGTTACTTCTGTTGAGACCCCTGCTGTTGAGCCCGACGTCGTCGTTTCTACTCCTGCCCCGACGATCCCGTCTGTTGACACGCCTCTCCTCCCTGCAGAGCCTGAGTCCACTCCGTCGACTGGACCCACAGAGACTGCAGATCCAGCCACTTCCTCGTGATCGTCTGTTTCGAGGACTCTCCACTGCTCTTTGGATGATACACCTTTTGAGAGTGTTTTGGGTTAGGATGGGATGGAGTTTGGGTGTTGATTTGTTGTATTTTGATATGTTGGATGTCGGTGTATGTGTTATATTTTTTGTTGTTGGACGTTGATGATGGTGTTCTGATGATGATGTTGTATCGATGATATATGATGTATTTCTTTTTGATGGGTATGTTGCATTTGATGTAGTCGATATCTTTTTGTATGTACTCATGATGTTTTTATATATATACATCGATCTTCTCTTTGTATTATTTCGTCGTGCACATTTTAATTCTCATTCAATGTCCATGATATGTGAAATCGTCGCTCGACGATTGAAAAACTTGGTTAAATAGATTGAAATTCTATAATTGTATAGAATTGTTTTCCATGCACCAATTTAACCAAGAAAATTGAATATTGAAGAGTATGTTTCTTTATTCATGAAATGAATAAAAATTTGGTATTTTTGATGATTTTAATTACCTCTTTTTGATAATGGACAATTTGGCACACCTTGATTTGATTTCCACACTTTTCCCTTGGTGTCAATTAGGTCCATCGTCATTGTCTTCGACTCCCGGTGTTGGATTTTCCATTTCCTAGTTGTTGTCGTTGTATGCCCCCCATTTTTGGGATAATGCCAAAGGGGGAGAGATAATGATAATAAATAAGTCAAATGAAAATTTAACTCATTTTCCAAAAATCTAATTTGATGTGTTAGATTTAGGGGGAGTTAAGATATATATAAGGAATTTCAAAATCCGATATTTCAAAAATCGATTCTCATTATATATCTTACTCGTCTGATTGATGCAATTTATAAATATTCATTTTGGAATTAACGTGTCATCAATGCAGGGGGAGTAAGTATTTTACATTTGAATCATTATTTTTGATTATTATTTATGTTGTTTTGTCATCACCAAAAAGGGGGAGAATGTTGAATATTGGACTCCCCGGATTTGGTTTTGATGATGAGCAAACATAAATAATTCATGAACTAACAATTTGTGAGCGCAATATTGGAGATCATCGCAAAATTCACGAGAACAATCAAAGCGACATCTCAAGACTTCTCAAAGCACGTATTCATGCCTAAAGCTTCGTTGAAGCTCTTGCGCCGTTTTGGAAGTCATGAAGAATTAATCGAAGCTTTCGAAGACCGTTCATTAAGGTTTTATTTATAGTCTTTTAGCTTCGATCTATAGAATGTTAAGCCTTGAGTATATCTTACGATTCTATCTTCATAACGCTCATATCGTAGCTCTAGGATCTTAGTACAAGTTCATTCTAACTTCCTCGAAGCGTCACGCTTCGATTCGGACTTGTTTGTGCATATTAGTTGGTACAAGAAGAAGTACTGACCGACTAGATGGTGATCTAGTCGGTCAGAAGAGCTTCTTGGACCGACTAGTTTGCTTCCTTAATTTCTTGCACCTTACTGTTTACAGTTAGTCGGTCTACGTTGACTCACCGACCGACTAGTTTGTGAACTAGTCGGTCAGTGATGCTTCTTTGACCGACTAGTTGTGATTTACTGTACATGCTAAATTTCTCCTAAGCTACTGTTTATCGTTAGTCGGTCTAAGAACGTTTGGTGACCGACTAGTTGACAATCTAGTCGGTCAACTTTTGTTCTTGGACCGACTAAGTCAATTTGTATTCAGACTATTTCACTTTGCCTCTTAGTCGGTCTACGTTCACTGACTGACCGACTAGTTGTGAAACTAGTCGGTCAGAATGTCTTCTTGGACCGACTAGATTTCTAGGTCTGAATTTCTATCTCTTCTCAGTTCCTCACTTAGTCGGTCCATGTTGTTTGACTGACCGACTAGTTGATGAACTAGTCGGTCAGTGGTTGTTCTTTGACCGACTAGTTGCCTCAGATTTCTATCCGTTGGGAATTGACCTAACTTGTTTTTATGGGACCCTATAAATACGAACCTAGGTCATTTCTCTCTAGGTTAGAGCTGCCATTAAGAGATTCATTGAGATAGAAAGAGATAGCCATTCTCACTCATTTCTAAAGCTCTCTTCCTCACAAGAAATCCATTCTCTCACATTCTAGATCTAGAATCCATCTTGAGAGAAGTTTGTTCTTGGTGAGCCCTTCAAGCTCTAGCTTGATTCAAGTCTCCAAATCACTCCTAGGCACCTATTGCTGGTCATTTCCTTGGTGCTAGGTCTTGGTGACTTCATCTTCCTCAAATCCTTCCTTTCACCTATTTGGTAAGAAAAACTCAAGGTATAGGATTTTGTGGTAAGATTGTTTATTTCAATATAAACTCTTTTATATTGCTTGTTGATTCTCTCGGTTGTGAGAGAAGGTTGTGATCCCGGGTTGTGGGATTCACTATTGCCATTGCATGTATGATTTGATCTTGTGAATGTTTTTCACAAGATATTCATAGTCGAAATCTTGGGTTAGGGTTTCTAACCTAAGTATCCGGAGGGGATCCGGGTGGTTGGGACGTAGGATCACCGGGAACAAGTCGGGGAGACTTGGGTGGATCCGAACCCATTAACATCTTGTGTTAGCATTGTTAATTTCGTTGTTGTCATTCAATTTAAGCTTCCGCAAATTGTTTTGGTAGTTGTTTGCACTATAATTTGGAATTATACTCCTTGTTATTTTTAAAGTACTATTCACCCCCCTCTAGTACTTGTGCAGTAGCTTGTAGGGCATTACAAGAATTACAATAAGAATAGCCGTTAAAATTAACTTCAAGCCTCCCTTAAAACTACGAATAAAACTAGCCTTAAATACAAGTCAAAATCGTCCAGAAATTACTGACAGATTTGCCCCTGGCACAGCCAAAAACCCTAATTCGCGACACAGTCGGAATGCGTCAATCGGCCGAGTGGAACATATCACTCGGCCGAGTGACAGACCCAAATAAAAACAGAGAAATGGGGGGTTTCAGGGGTCTGTCACCCTGTTCCACTCGGGCGAGTGGTCTTCTTCACTCGGCCGAGTGAACTTTCTTGCTCGGCCGAGTGGGTCTTCTCCAAATTTCAGTAAGTCGGATGATTTTCGGGAGAGAAACCTTGTTCCACTCGGGCGAGTGGTCTTCTCCATTCGGCCGAGTGGGATTTCTTGGTCGGCCGAGTGAACTTTGAAAATTTGCAGTCATGTATCCGTTTCACTCGGCCGAGCGCTCTCCTTCACTCGGCCGAGTGAGCTCTCTGGTCGGCTGAGTGAGATGTTTCTGGGCTCTTTTCTTCTCCTCCTCGCTTCCTCGTCGATTCTATCGATCTTCTTCCTCTTCCACCCATCATCTAGCACTGCTAGCTTCCCAATAAGGCCGTGGGCGACGCTCCGATGCGCGTGAAAGTCCCTTGATCTCATTTTTGCTCCAGATCGCTCCATATTTCCTGAAATACAACAAAAACAAGAAATAGTGAAAAGTAATGCGATATCGTCGAATAATCGTGAAAAACGCAATATGGGCGATCGAAATGACATGAAAACATGCAGAAAAAAGGTGTAAAATAAGGAGCGATCAAAATCCCCCAAGCTTACCTCTTACTCGTCCTCGAGGAAGATGAGTAAAAGGCGAACCCGGTGGGTAAAAATAAGGAAAAAGGAAAAAGAAGATAGAAGAGAAAATGAAGAGAGAGGTGCTAGATCATTTTCTCAGGACGTGGAGCTATATACTCAAATAGCATACAATGAATAAAAGCATGCCAAAGATTTTCATCTCGATATAATGATCATCTATAAATGCATTTGATATAGGAACCTAAGAATACCAAAACGATATGAAATATGAAATCATTCTAGAATTAGCATCGTCTGAGGCGTCTAAAGTAATATACATAATCATAGATCGCACACTTTTCAATTGATCGATTTCTATTTGGAGTATAAGAGGTATCACACGATATGTAGCAGTAAGAATAGAAAGAAATGGTATTCATGAAATGCATGCCAAATTTCAATTCGTGGATTTCGTAATACTTCTAGTAATCTCCCTGAGAACAGAAAATTACCTAGCTTAGGTTGCCATGCACAGATAAGTAGTCACTCTCTCACACATCATTGGATCCTCTCCCCCAAGCTTATCTATAAGCGTGGTGGCATCAAATAGAACAATACAACCTTTCCCATTTTTGAAGCTCCAAGAAAAATAAAAGAGGGAAGAAAGAAAGAAAGAAATGGGATCGTGTATGAACTTCTTTTTGTTTCTCTCTTCTTTTTTTTGTTCTTTTTTATCTTTTTTTTTCTTTTTTTTGAAACTCATATACACAATAACAATCCCAAATCAAAAGATAGAGAGATATACATGTATTTTTTTTCCTTTTTGATTTTGGGGTGTTGGAGCATGGAATTTATAGCAAGGGGAAAATGCCAATATAAGAATTGCTAAAGGGAGATTCACCAATGATTTTAGGTATAGAAATGATGTTCAAGATATGTGGAGAAAGAAAAATATGTAACGCTCAATTCACTCTTTAGAATGTGCACGACAACTTTCAGCAGAGCAATGTAATCTACTCAGTTTGATTTCAGAAAGTAAACTAATCCAGTCATATCAAAATGGAATATATTCAATCAACCTGAAAGTCAAGCGTACAATCTTCAAGCAAAAAGAAGTGATAGCAGACAACGGACCGGTACCCTAAATATAGGCAATCAATGTGTGAAGCTTGGTGTGTTTTTTATGAAGGGTATACAATATAAATCATCAGACTCAGCTAATGGTAGAATTTCATTCACATTCATATAATAAAGATGCAGGTTACTATCTAGAATGCACAACAAAGTATAGCATATGCTATCTGAAATAAAAACGATGGCATGACAAGAGAATATGCATATAAAAGTAAACTAGCTCCATGTCATCATCATCACAGAAAATTCATCTCTAGCAAAAAGGATAAAAGAAATAAGCATAAAGGAAAAATAGAACTACTATACATATGCAGCACACACATAAAAATAAGAAAACGTGATGCATGAGAAAAAAATGAAAAAGTGGGTGAAAACACGTGTAAAGTAAAGAAAGGTGGAAAAATAAAAATAAAAATGAAGAAAATAAAAAGTGCGTGAGACACTTACTCTCCCAAGCTAAACTGCACAGTGTCCTCAATGTGCTAAGTGTGGCATAAGGAGAGATATGATATGGGAGGGGTGTGTGAGGATGCATGCATGATAAAGTATGAAAATGAAAGAAAATGATATGGATATGCAAATGATGCATGCAGAGATCAAGATGGTGCAATATAACTGTCCCAGAGATAACTCCTCTCACCCAAGATGATATAGACAAATACGAACAAAAAAGTGACCAAAATGTGTGGGGTGGAGGTGCGCAAAATTAGCAGAAAAAAAAGATAACCATCATAACTACGGCAAAAGTATGGTAGGCATCAAGTGTGTGCCTAAGCTGGTGGTGGAGTACCAGCACCGTCCTGTGGTGGAGGAGGTGGTGGTGGTGGCTGCTGGGAAATGGGATGGACTTCGGCAGGTGGAGGAGGCTGTGACAGTCACGCAAGAATCTGATTCAGGCTAGCTTGAATACCAGGGAGTAGAGCGACACGAGACTGCACAGCGCTGACGGTAGCTGAGAGGGCCCAAAAATCTCCTCTGAGCCCACTAACAGCCCCCTCTAGAGCACGCAGGTGCTGGACTAGGGTGTCAAGGGGAAGGAGGGGCAGCGGGTCGAACAGGTGGTGATCGGGGCTGCCTAGCACGGCTACCGTTGACTAGTGGTGCCACTACGGGGTGGGACCGTGGTACTGTGCTCACTAAAAGACACTCAGCCTCTGTGGGAGGCTGAGATGCTGGAATGCTCTCAGAAGCGTGAGCATCAACAGAATCAGAAGCTGTGACAGAGGACGAGAAGGGCGGAGAGGTCGCTGACACAGAAATGGTGACAGACGTCACGACACTCTCGGTGAAGACAGCGACAGTGGAGACGGTAGTGTCGATGACTGGAAAGGACATGAAGTCAATAGAGAATGACTCCCCAGGGGTCGAGAAATATAGAGTGGACAGGGTCTCGGCTGCGGAAACAAGGGAGGCTCGCCTCTCTCGAGAATAGTGGTGGGGGTGCTCTCAAAACTCACATATGAGATGGGATCAATGGCCAGTGGCACAGAGGTGGTGGTGGTGGTGGACTCAGCAAGTGTGCTCCTGACACCGACAGAAGTGTGGACAGAGGTGTCGGGAGGAGCAGACAAATCAGGAGCAGGCTGAGGGATCGAGATCTCGGGGTCCAGAGGTGGAAACAGGGGCTCCTGTTGAGTGCCCTCAGGCTCTAACACGTACGCAACTGGGATGAGGAGGTCCGTCGCTGGAATCTACATCCCTCCTATGGGTCCAATGTGTGTCCGAGCGGGGCTTGGAAGCACCATGTAATCTGCTCAAATGGACCGTGCAGCCAAACCCAGTGGTATTGACCATGAGGACGTAACATCCTCATGCGGGACAAAACATCAATAGAAAGGGAAGTGGGGCTCGTGGGTCGTAACAAACCAGCTGGAAGGTCAACCCTGCACATGGGAGCCAGAAGGGTAATCAGACCACCGTAACAGATAGGCACCCTGGCGCCGATAGAGATAATGATGCGGTCTAGGTACCAACTAGCTATATCGATCTGACTGCGGGGAGTAAGACGTCTCTACCTTCCTTGAAGGCTCTAGCTCTAGTCATCGCATAGAGCATGTAAAGCTCGGGCATCGACATCTTCCCTGGCTCATACCTCGCTAGGAAAGTGGTCGCCATAAGGCACTAAGCAATGCGAAGGCATGGGTGGAGGATAGCAGAGGCCTTGGCCCGACTAGGGTCAAAGGTGAGAGGTGATCCCGTGATGCATGTCCAGAAGGCGTGAGTGTCGAACGACAGTGTGGGGATGTGCATAGGACTATAGGCTCGGTCGGGGTTCGGTACGGGGGCCACTGAAAGTAGGCTCAGATCATGTCGAGGGTAAACTCGCACTCACGATCCATCAATCGAAATGAGCAACCCCCAGATGTCCTACGAATGGAACTAAGAACCTTGAGTGTCGGTTGGACGTAGGTGTCCGCCGACACCGACAAAAGTCACGCACCCCATGTTGTCATACAACTGGAGCAGGCACTCAAATACCCCTAGGCGCTCAAAATCTGCAATGTGCACGAACCTAAAGGGTACAATCAATCGATGTGAGATCCTCTCAAATCAGACGCGCTATGCGTAGTCTCAAAAAGTGATCCACATCGTGTCGAAAGCGGGGATGGCCTGTGTTGGTGGGGGAGGAATGGGTGCGGTAGGAGGCAGAAGTGTGGGTGAAGGTGGGCTAGGTGGCGAGGAGTCTACTCTAGCGGAGGAAGAGTCAGGCTCGCTAGTCTTCCTCTGCTTGGAGGCGGGCGCCCGCGACCGTGATCTAGTCCGTGGAGGCATGTGTGCCGTGAGACGTGCCTAACAATACAAAGTGCTATATAAAAGGAGTGAGTATACCCAAGCACGATGCGAATGCAAGCAGTGGATGCGTGCGGAGAAACCCCTCCTCCTAGAAGCTCCAAATCTACCCCTGATTCTCCTCCAAGCTAGCCTGAAACAAAAATTGACAAATTAGCAATGAATATCAATATATTTGGGGTAAAATCAAGAGTAATAGATGTGTATAGAGTTTAATTTTGATTTGGGGCGTAATAGGGCTTACGAAATGGAGAAATGGAGAAATGGAGAAAAGGGGAGACATTGGGCTAAACGGTGGATGATCGATGATGGGGGAGCGGCATCGGCGATGTGGGGTCGACGTGGAGGCCGGTGTGGGGTCGCTGACTCGTGCGGAGGGTCAGTGCAGCTCGGGTGAATGAAGGGGCGGTTCGGGCGAACAGGGGAAAGCTCGGGATGAATTTGGGAAATAATGGGATTTGAGATGCGAGTTTTCATATATATAAGATGAGTCACTCGCCCGAGTGGCTCGTCCATTTGCCCGAGTGGCTCGTCCATTCAGCCGAGTGGCTCGGTTTATAAAATTTTCAAAATTGTTGTAAAAGTACCGACTCGGGCGAGTATCACTTCCCACTCGGGTGAGTAGAACAAAGTCACTCACCCGAGTGGCAAGGCCACTCAGGGCTTTTCAAGTGCTGAAAGTGTCTGGTTCACTCGAGCGAGTGACAAAGTCACTCGGCCGAGTGGCAAATAAATGACAGAGAGGGGTTTTTCGAATCTTCCCTGATCAGTACCCTACTCGGCCGAGTAGGGTCTTCACTTGGCCGAATGAAAATTTCAGTCGGTCGAGTGGGCTGCTAATTTCAACTTCAACTCTATGTTTTTATTCCACTTTTTGATTTTCATTTCCTCGACAGTTACTTCCTTCTCTTGACGCCTGAGTGCATCCCTTGAGCACCCTCCTTTACCATGGTCGTCCTCCATTCAAATGGTTGTCTATTCTCCATCTCCTGCAATGAAAAATATTGCTCGTTGTTAGGTTTTTCTTCGACAATTGACTCTAAACACTAATAAAGATCTAAAATAAAAATAAAAGGAAAAATTCAACTACAAATAAGATAGAACCGTGGGGTTGCCTCCCGACAAGCGCTCGTTTAAGGTCTTGAGCTCGACCCCTTAAGATACGCATTTAAAGCTCGATGTTTGGCGCATGTGAGATGCGCACGTCAAACTTGCAGGGAGGGCCGCTTGGATTTATTTGTTGATGTTCATTGGCGTTTCTCAGCTCCCCTTCATCATGGGTGGTAGTTGGGGATGAGTCCCACAAGCTTGATCTTTTAACGTCCTTTTTCTTTGCCGGCGGCGAAGATGTATTGTCATGTGGGGCCTTCTTCATATGCTTTGTCGTAGAGAGCTTTCATAGCTCTCTAATCTTGACGACATCAGCGTCGTCCTTCTCTTCATCCGTAAGAGGGTCTAGCGGGTCTCCCATCATCTCGCCATTTTTAGCAAGTTGGCCTTCTTCGAAGCCGTCATCGTGCTGGGCTCCGATGGAAAATGGCATGGTGTCGTCAATCACCTCGTCGAGGAGGTCCACGTAGTCTACGTCCTCTGGCCAAGGTATGTGCTTCATCGCCTTTGGAATGTGGAGTTCAACTTCAATATTTCCGACGTTCAAGGACAATGTTCCTTCCCTCACGTCCACAATCACTCCGACAGTGGCCAAGAAAGGGCGTCCAAGAATCAGCGACGTATCACCTTCCTCCTTAATATCCATCACCACGAAGTCGCATGGCAAGCAAAGTCCGCCCGGTATTGTAATGGTATGTTTTCTGCAATCCCCACCGGCCTAGTGATTTGCCCATCGGTGAGTTGTATTTTCATGTCTGTCGCCTTTAGGTCGGTCCCCATATTCAATTTCTTAAATATCGTAAGGGGTATGAGGCTCACGCTTGCTCCCAAGTCTACCAAAGCTTTTTGAAGTGGGACTCCTCCAAGCGTGCAAGGAATTCGGAAACTACCGAGATCTTTAAACTTGGTCGGCGCTTTCTCCTTCCTAGTAAACCACGTACTTTGCTCAGGGAGCATGATCCTTTCTTTTCGCTTCTTTCCCGTGATCAAATCTTTTAGAAACTTAGCATAGGATGGGATTTCGGTAATTACATCCAAGAATGGAATATTCAAGCTCACACCTCGCAAATACTCCAGAAATTTGAGAAGCCTTTTCTCAATTCTTGCATTTGCCAACCGTTGTGGGAATGGTACCGGTGGCATATAAGTGTGCTCCTCTTGTGGCTTCTCAATTTCAGATTTTTCACCGTCGTTTGGCCCCTTTTGGCCCTCCTCTTCATTGAACGGTTCCTTATCAACCGAAATTTCTTTCCTCGGCTCCTTAGTTTGAATCATGGCAGAGGTAGTGTCCTTTCTGCCTCTTGTAGTTACCGCCACAACAGCATTGATATGACCGGTATTGCTCCGTGGATTTTGTTCCGGTTGAGCCGGCAATTGTTGGGTGTTCTTATTGAGCAATGCTAGTTGCTCCGATAATTGTGCCACGACGGTGTTGAGGGAGTCTTGTTGGGCCGCCAATCTTACATTTATCTTCTTTTATTCGGCCATGAACTCTTCAACCCTTGCTTCTTGTTCCGACATCGGTGGTGCTTGCAGTGGATTGGGTGCCCTCCATCCTTGATTGTACTCTGGGGGTCTATATGGCCCCGCTTGTTGCCTCGGTGGAAAGTTTTGTTGTTGGGGTCCTCTTTGTTGATATTACGATTGTTGTGGAGGCCGGGCTTGTGGTTGTTGCGGTGGTGGATTTAAGGATCCATCATTGTTCGCGTATGAAAATCCGGGGTGACCCCTTGTAGCCAGGTTCACCCAATAACCGGTACTTTCTGCAACATATTGAGCTTGCTATATGGCTCCGTCTCCTTGCTCCCCTCTAACAAACATAACATGGGCTTGATCTTGCCAGTCGCTCATGCTTCCCCCGGTGTAGAAATGATGGGGGCTCCAAGCGGTTCACTAACCAAATTCTCTAGTTTATCTACAACTTTGTGATGAGAGTCAAACTTTGAAGAGAGCTCTACCACTGCCTTTGCCTCATAAATACTTGTCGGCTTCAAGGGTATCGAAGAATGTCCCCTTTCGTCGGCCCACTGTTGATTATTCGAGGCCATCTCCTCAAGTAAAGCCATAGCGTCATCCGGTGTCTTTGACAAAATAGCTCTGTTGGCGGTTGCATCAATTATTTGCTTTGTGCTTGGTTGAAATCCGTTGTAAAAGCTATGCACAAGCTCCCATGGCTCAATACTGTAATGGAGTCATTGGTGTAGGAGATCCTTGAAACGCTCCCATGCCTCATATAAAGTTTCATGAGGGCCTTGCTTGAAGGACATGAGTGCGCTTCGTATCTTGATAGTCTTGGATGGCGGATAAAACTTGTTGACAAATGTGCTTGCCAGCTCACCCCAAGTGGTAAAGATCTCCTCCGCTTGCGTCCTCAACCAATACAATGCCTTGTCTCTAAGAATAAACGGGAAGAGGCGTAGTCGAATAGCATCGGCCGGTACGCCATGCATCTGGAAAGTGGCGCACTTAGATAAGAACAATTGAAGATGGTAGTTCAGGTTTTCTTGTGAGTTTCCATGAAATGGGTCTTGTTGCATCAACAATACTAGTCCAGTCTTTAGCTCAAAGTTCTTATCGGCCGCCAACTCCGGCATGACAATAGAAGAGGTGGTAGACGTGGTCTCGGGCCGTAGCCTATCTCGGATGGAGACAAGCCTAGCCATTCGCGCTGCTATCTCCTCTGGTGTTTCCGGTGCGGCCATATGATCTTCCTCTATAGAAAATCTCCTCTCAGCTCAAAGCCTCCTTGCCGTACGCTTGATCTCAGGATCAAATAATATATTTTCTTGTGACGCCTTCGATCTCGTGTACATGCACAGAAAAAGAGAGTCTTGATAGAATTGTTAGCACTATAGAGGAAAAAGAGTGAAAATAATAAAAATAAAAAGAAATAGCTGAGTAAAGAGAATAAAATACCGTCGCCTCCCCGGCAACGGCGCCAAAAACTTGATCGTGCCCAGATATACACCCGAAAAATGATTATAGTCTTACCGTAAGCGCACGGTGAAGTAGCGAGCGGGTATCGAACACAGGGAGGACAAATGACAGTACTCTATCTTGATCACCTAGCTATGGATGGTAGAATGGAATGATTTGGATAATAATGTCACTATCGTTCAAATAACAAATAGAATTCAATATAAGAAAAGCATCTAGGGCTAGGGAATCCCCACTACGGATCGTCACTTATCCTTGTGGATCATAAATCTCAATGTTGCAAGGCTTGAATTAAGGTGAACTAGCCGTAACTGAATATAGAACCAAGCTCACGCTCTCGCGCTATTGCCGGTCTATAGCAACCTAGATTTGGGCCCACTCTCGTGCAAACCCTAACCTAAGCCACTAGAATGAAGGTCGACATCATCGTCCAATCGCACCTTGAGCCCACTCTCGTGCAAACTCGAGCTATGATCTAGGTTATGATAGTTCGTATTCGTCCAATCTCTTGCAAACGAATATGGATATAGATTTATAATAAAAATCCTAGCTTTGGTCCAATCTCTTGCAAACCAAGTCTAGAGAATCTCGATTATAAACCTAAATCTAATATCTAGGCCTTCCCATCGATTAGAATACAATCTCTTGCAAACCCCAATCAATGGAAATTTCTAGCTATTTGTAATAAATCAATCACAACCTAACCATACATCAATCCTAGCAACAATTCAATTCATTCATCACAATTCTAAGATCGGGTCCATAGGGTTCGTCCCCATGCCTTAGAACAACGAAACTACTCATAATTCATCATAGTAATCTCAGAAATAACACATAAGATCATAGCACAATTCATTGTAGAGAGAAAACAATTCATAAAAACTAGAAATTTAGATAGAAAACTCAAACCAAATTGCGCGTATTCGATCTCCAGCTGAGAATTACAATAAGAATAGCCGTCAAAATTAACTTCAAGTCTCTCCTAAAACTAGGAATAAAACTAGCCTTAGATACAAGTCAAAATCGTCCAGAAATTCCTGACAGATTTGTCCCTGGCGCAGCCAAAAACCCTAATTCACGACACAGTCGGAATGCGTCACTCGGCCGAGTGGAACATGTCACCGGCCGAGTGACAGACCCAAATAAAAACAGAGAAAAGGGGGGTTTCGGGGGTCTGTCACCCTGTTCCACTCGGGTGAGTGGTCTTCTTCACTCGGCCGAGTGAGCTTTCTTGCTCGGCCGAGTGGGTCTTCTCCAAATTCCAGTAAGTCCGATTATTTTCGGGAGAGAAACCCTGTTCAACTCGGGCGAGTGATCTTCTCCATTCGGCCGAGTGGGATTTCTTGGTCGGCCGAGTGAACTTTGAAAATCGGCAGTCATGTATCCATTTCACTCGACCGAACGCTCTCCTTCACTCGGCCGAGTGAACTCTCTGGTCGGCCGAGTGAGATGTTTCTGGGCTCTTTTCTTCTCCTCCTCGCTTTCTCATCGATTCTATCGATCTTCTTCCTCTTCCGCCCATCATCTAGCACTGCTAGCTTCCCAATAAGGCTGTGGGCGATGCTCCGATGCGTGTGGAAGTCCCTTGATCTCATTTTTTCTCCAGATCGCTCCTATTTCCTGAAATACGACAAAAACAAGAAATAGTGAAAAGTAATGCGATATCATCGAATATTCGTGAAAAACGCAACATGGACGATCGAAATGATATGAAAACATGCAGAAAAATGTGTAAAATAAGGAGCGATCATGGGTAGAGACGTCGTGGCAACAAACATGGTGACAGATACCACGACGCTCTCAATTTTAATGGCAGTGGTAGGGACAGAAGTCCTGCCAGTATGAGGGGTAGACAGGGTAAGAGTGGACTCGGATGTGATAGGAGTGATAGTGATGGAGTCCACATATGCAGATGCAACAAAGGTAAGGAAATCAATGATAGCAGGCTCGGTAGGGACATGCTCATTATGGGTATGATCTAAGGTGGTTGCTGGAGTAGTAGATACAGAAATTCCCTTAGAGGCGTGCAGTGAGGTGATAGTGCAGTGACCTCGGGGATAGAAGTGGGAACTACCCAAGAACTCTCGGCTGGAATAGTGGAGGGTGTGGTGGTGGTAGGAGCACTAACATAAGTAGGGACATAAGTGCTCACTACTGGGGTGAAAGTGGTAGGGACATCGACTCTCTCTGGCTCCTCATCAGAACTTAGTGCCCAATCATCATCACCCTCCTAAGAGACATATACTCTAGGCTCCAACTCGTGTATGGGTGGAATGGGGAGCATGCCAGGAAGTAGCCAATCCAGATGGATGGGCTCAATATGTGTGAGTTCAGGGCGGGCTGGGACCATGTGCGGCTCTCGCTGAGGGCCCAGAAGATAGACCTAATGGCGCTCACCGTGGGGCCGGATGATATGAATCTGTGCAAGCACATCAAGTGTTAGTGTGGTGGTCCCGGTCACAGCCAAAAGGTCGGTAGGAAGGTCAAGTCCTAGCATAAGGGCAAAGAAGGTGAAGAAACTACCACAACAAATCTCTATGGCAGAGGTGGAAGTGGAAATCAGGCGATTGCACAGCCAACGGGCTATGTTTGACAGGAGATGAGGGCGGTGTGTACCATCATCATTGTGTCTAACTGGTCTGGTCATCCCACTAAGGTGGACCAACTCTAGATAAGAGATGGTGCCAAGCTCAGGCCTAGAGAATATAGTCGTGGTGAGATGGCACTGAGCGTAGTGAAGACATTGATGGATGATGGACGAAGACTTAGCCCTGCTAGGGCTAAATTGAGGGAGTCCAGCTATCCATCTCCAGAAACTCTCAGCACTAAAAGATAATGGATCAGTGTCGGGTGAAAAGGCCTGAGTAGGGTCTGGGATGGATGGCTAACTAAAGAAGGCTCGGATCGTAGCGAAAGTGACTACTACGTCACGGTCCAAGAGCCTAAACCTAATGCCCTGGTCACCCCATAAAATAGAGCTCATCGCATCATTGAAGAGTCGAACATAGGTGGTCATGGTCATGTGCAAACATTACTCCCAACATATGGCCTGATGTAGGCACTGGACCCCCTCTAGTAACCCTAGACTCTGCAGTGCTAGGATGTCAGCGAATTTAGTGAGGATGATGGGGCGTCGGGAAATGATCGCGAACCTATCACGGTGAGAATCATTCCAGAAGACAATGCCATATGTCAACAGGGTATCCTATGGTGGCTGAGATAGTGGTGGGTGAGCGGTCATGGGAATGGGAATGGCGGCACTAACCTGTGGTCCCTCTAGTGCAAGTGGTGCAGGGGATGAGAAACGTGGGGGTGGGGGTGAGGGGGTGGTGACGTCTAGGTGCTCAGATGGGGTGGGAGATTGACGTCGTCGGTGTGTTCGGTGAGAAGAGGAAGTGCCGGAGTCATCGGCTTTCCTCTTCTTCACCAGGGGCTTCCTACCCCGTGTCCTAGGAAGCATCATGTGTGGTATGCAAAGGAATGCGAACGCGAGATATGGCTGCACAAAATATATATAGGAACGAGTGTACCAAGTCTCGTGAAGCATGACGATCTCAAGTGAAATGTATGTGCATAGCCTCCAAGTAAATCCTCCCCCAAGCTAACTCCAGTCGGATATCATAATCCAATCCAAAGCGTAGTCTCATAGCACTCCAAATTTACCTGCACAATATGATAGGAAGAGTTATTAGTTGCAGATTAAAGAAATTAATAGAGTGTATAGTTCAAAATTAGAGAAAAAAATTCTAATTTTAGGGTTGAAATTGATGGTGAGAGTGAGAGGGTTGTGTGGGGAGAGGGATGTGGGTGTTCTGGATCGAAAGGGAAGCCGGGTAGACCGAGTGGTGGTCGGTCGGATTCGGGCGGCACGTGCGACGTTGGGTCGAGCGAGGGTTTTGGGGGAGAGGGGGCTCGGTTGTTGGGGATTGGTTGTGAGGGGGTATATGTGGGGTCGGATGTTTTATAGCGGGCAGACCGAGCTAAGGCTACTTGGTCGGCTCGGTTTCAAATTAAAATTTCTGGTCCCCACTCTTTTAGTCATTGCTCGGTCGAGTATGCATGACTACTCGGTCGAGCTGAAATAAAAACAGAGTGGTAGTTTCCCTCATTCTGTAGCCTCTGATACTTGACCGAGCTGCTTACTCAGCTTGGTCGAGCTAAAACATAATCAGAACCCCTATTTCACTTCTTTCTGCGGCTTCTCTAAGCTCGACCGAGTATGGAGGCTACTCTGTTGAGTTGAATTCAAAACCAGAGCTCAAAAATTGGCCTTTCTGCGGCTGCTCTGAGTTCGATCGAGCAGCAGATATACTCGGTCGAGTAGCTCTCCATTGCTTCTAATTAAAGCGTTGCTCCTCTCCTCTTCTCCGCTTGAGTCCTTCTTTGCTTCTTCATCGTTTATAGAGCTCCCTTCATTGGTCACATGCACATAAAAGTATGTGTCAGAATTTTTTATAATTTTTATAATTTAAGGACTTTCAAAGGAATTAAAAACATTTTTACTTGATTTTGAACTAGAATGAAGAACTAATTAAGAAATAAAACTAAAAATAATGAAAATTTCAGGTTGCCTCCTGATAAGCGCTTGTTTAAAGTCGTAAGCTTAACTCCTTTTGATTTTCACATGATGGAGCAACATGCAGAGAGACTATGTGTCTCTCTGCCTTCAATCGGCTCGCCTGCTACATAAGGCTTTAATCATTGCTCAGTTCACCTTGAATCTTCCATTCTTCCCCTCAATTTCTATTGCCCCATCAGGAGCTATACTCGTTATCTTGAAGGGGCTGGACCACCTTGATTTCAACTTCCAGGGCAGAGTCGTAGCCTTGAGTTGTAAAGAAGCACGAGGTCACAGACGTCCTAGCGCCTTATCTTGATTTGCTTGTCATGATAAACTCTGGTTCTATCCTTATAGATTCTTGTGTTCTCATAAGCATGTTGTCGGATCTCTTAGAGCTTATTAATATCTAGGAATCATCGCGTGGCAGTGCTCTTGTAGTCATAGTTTAACTTCTTGATCGCCCAGTAAGCTTTATGCTCTAATTCTACCAGTAGGAGGCATGCCTTCCCATATACTAGCTTGTAAGGTGTTGTTCCGATAGGGGTCTTGAAGGCTGTGCAGTATGCACAAAGTGCATCGTCCAGTTTTTGAGACCAATCCCTTCTTGATCTGCTCACCTTTTCTTTAATATGCTCTTGATCTCTATGTTGGAGATTTCAACTTGGCCGCTTGTTTGTGGATGATAGGTGAGTCCAATCCGGTGGTGGACTCCATATTTCATGAGCATTACTTCGAATTTCCTCTCAATAAAATGACTCCCTCCGTCACTTATAATTGTTCTTGGAACTCTGAAGCAGGGAAAAATCGTTTGCTTGAAAAACTTGGCTACCACCTTCGCGTCATTTGTTGGGGGTGGCTATGGCCTCTACCTACTCTGAAACATAATCAACCGCCACTAAAATGTATCTGTTCTTGTGGCTTGACGGAAAGGGGCCCATAAAATCGATCCCCCAGCAGCCAAATAACTCAATCTCCAAAATGCTTTGCAGATGCATCTCATTTTTCTTCGTAATGTTGCCCATTTTTTGACATCTGTCGCATGCTCTAATATAGTCGTTTGTGTTCTTGAAGATGGTGGGTCAATAAAATCCGCATTGGAGAATCTTTGTTATGGTCTTAGTGACTACTGCATGCCCATCGCAAGGTTGGTCGTGGCAATGTGAAATGATGGATCTAGTCTCTTCTTTCGGGATGCAACGTCTGATGATCCCATCGGTGCATGTCTTGAATAGATATGGATCATCCCAGAAGTAGTGTCTGGCATCATGGAGGAATTTCTTCCTTTGATAGGTCACCATCCAATGAGGCAATATACCGCTCACCAAGTAATTTGCTATATCGGTGTACCAAGGTATGTCAGAAGGAGCTGCCGCAAATAATTGTTCCCCGATGAATGAGTCATTAATTGGTAGATCATCGTCCCCATGCTTGTGGATTAACCATGATAGATGGTCCACCACTACATTTTCTACCCCCTTCTTGTCCTTGATTTCTATGTCGAATTCCTGAAGAAGGAGAATCCATCGTATCAGCCGTGGCTTTGCATCTTTCTTGCTCATCGGAACTTCAAGGCTGCATGATCTGTGTGTATAATGACCTTGGACCCCAAAATATAAGATCAGAGTTTCTTGATGGAGTACACCACTACTAGTAGTTTCTTCTCCGTCGTGGTGTAATTCTTTTGGGCATCATCCAGAGTTTTGCTAGCATAGTAAATAGCATGAAGCTTCCCCTCTTTTCTTTGGCCTAGGACGACTCCAACTGCTTGTTCACTAACGTCAAACATCAACTCAAATGGTAGATTCCAATCCGGTGGTTGTATGATAGGAGCTGATATGAGAGCTTCTTTTAACCTGTTAAAATATTGCAAACAAGCGTCAGAAAATACAAATGGGGTGTCCTTCACAAGGAGTTTGGTGAGAGGGCGAGAAATACTAGAAAAATCCTTGAAAAAGCGACGGTAAAATCCCGCATGGCCAAGAAAACCACGGATGCTCTTGAGGTTGGTAGGAGGCGGTAAATCTTTGATGACCTCGACTTTGGCTTTATCAATTTCAGTTCCCTTAAAGGAAACGACATGGCCAAGAACAACTCCCTCAGTTACCATGAAATGGCATTTTTCCCAATTTAATGTCAATTTATTATCATGGCATCGCTCTAGGACTTTGGTCAAGTTTGTTAGGCAAGCGTCGAAATCGGTGCCATAAATGGAAAAGTCATCCATGAAAACCTCCATTATATTCTCAATGAAGTCCGAGAAAATTGACGGCATGCACCTTTGGAATGTCGCGGGAGTGTTACATAGTCCAAACGGTATTCTTTGGTATGAGAATGTGACGTAAGGAACAGTGAACGTTGTCTTTTCTTGATCTTCACGGTGCAATGTAATTTGAAAGAATCCGGAATAACCGTCTAAGTAACAGAAATATTTGTGCTTGGCAAGTCGCTCAAGCATCTGGTCAATGAATGGGAGGGGGAAGTGATCTTTTCTAGTGGCCTTATTTAGTTTTCTATAGTCAATGCACATCTGCCAACCAGTGACAGTCCTAGTGGATATCAATTTGTTCTTATCGTTCCTCACAATTGTCATACCCCTTTCTTGGGGACAACCTGAACAGGACTAATCTATTTACTGTCGGAAATGGAATAGATAACGTCGGCTTCAAGCAGTTTCAGGACCTCCTTTTTACTACTTCTTTCATTTTAGGGTTCAATCGCCTTTGAGACTCAATGGAAGCAGATTCGTTATCCTGGAGGTGGATCCTATAGGTGCATAGAGTTTCGCTAATGCCTTTTAGATCTGCAATGCTATACCCTATCACCTTCTTGTGCGCTCTAAGGGATTTCAAAAGACACTCTAATTGCGGTTTGGTGAGAGAGGCACTAACAATGACGGGGTATGTGGAATTCTCCCCTGGGAAGGCATATTTTAAATTAGCAGGAAGAAGTTTTAGTTCTACCTGAGGGGCGATGTACTCCCATCATCGCTTGCATGTAATAAGGATGCATCCACGTTCGTTGGTTCATCAGTGGTAAATTCCTCCTCAGCAAATCCGTAGGATGAGCTTGGTGATGACGGCACATTGTAATGAACTTTTGCGAGGTCTGCTTCTGCAAGGCTAGATTCCACAGTGCACTGGATGATGTCTCTGTGAAGTTGCTCAGGTTCTACACACTCTTCGTGGATGGAGTCCTCACATGCCTTGGACTGGAGGATATTGTTGCCATAAAAATGCAGAGCGTATCCTTCGTACCATACGTAGACTCCATCAGAAATAGGGATGCCATCCAAGAATTCCGCACCCTTGAAATGAGTTGCAATGAATATTGAGAGCCCTTGCACAATAGGATTCTCTGCAGGAAATCAAACTGAACTGGTGGTCCAAATGTCAGTCACAATGTTCTTCAAGATATTCAAGAATTAGGAGTCACTCGGTGGTTCGTATGCTTTAGCTTGTGGAGTTTCAATAGCACAGAGGTGCATCACATCTTCCTCAAAACTAATGTGGATGTCATCCTCGATGATACCTGCATCAGAAATATTGTTCATGATATAATCCAAAATCATTTGTTGGGACTCATCACCTACCGTGTGGTTCCTGAACAGACAAACCGGACTGCATCCAGTAGCTCTCTTGCCGCGTCTTCGATTGTATCTCCCTCCATACGTGGATCTTGAAAGCTATAGGCCTGGTGTAGAGGAGAGACATTCCTGCCTAAGCTGCTATCGGAATCACTAATCCAACACACTTGCATCTCCATTGTGCCTGTTTATTTTAAGGAAAATTGACTGGAGGAATGTGTTAGTGACCAAAAAGAAAAATAATAAAAATGTGGATAGGTAAGGGATGATTAGAATAACTAACAAGTTCTTTGACTAGAAAATAACCCAAGTAAAAACCGTTTGCCTCCCCGGCAACGGCGCCAAAAGCTTAATGTGCTCCGAATGTAACTCCGAAAACGTACCGCAAGTGCACGGTGTCAAAGCTTTGTAATATAGAAAGATATCGATCCCACAGGGAGGCAGTTGATTTAAAGGTCTTGGGTTTATTCAGAGTCTCGAAACAATGTCAGTTGAGGGTGTTTAATTGGTTGTCACAAGTATTTCCTATCTCATTTAACAATATAATAAAGACTAGGGCAATAGGAGTCACCACTGAGATTGTCAGATGTCGATGCTAGGCTATAATTTCTAGGTTGAATTGGTTTTATAGGAAGAGATTGTCGCATCAAAAATGTGAAACTCATGGCCAACTATTGTTGTACCACTCATCTAATGTATCTCGTACTCAGCCCAACCATCGTGGATGGCCTTGCACGCGATCCGTGCATTACGAACGAAAACTATTCTTAATCTCTACTCATGCCACTATCATGTGTTAGAGCTTCCATCTGTGATTTGATGGCTCTCATTGATGCTACTATCGTAGATCATGAATTAGTAATATATGACATCGGTGGAAACCATTAAAGGCGTGCCATTACATGGATCATAAACTCTAACTGAATTCACTAACGAGCCTAATTAAGTTCATAGGATAGCATGTCTATGATGCATGCCATCATCATGGATCACAAACCCTAAATAGAATCTCCTACGAACTTGGTTGCATCAACCAAATCACATCCCTTTTATACCAAAACAACATAAAAATCGCAACTTTGCATCTAAATCCTAAGATCATATGGCTCATCCATTAGCCCTAGAAACGACTACTCGCGATTCATAGAAATATCAACAAAAGCAATAGAAATAACAATAGTAGTCAACTTCGCAAGAATATACATAAAAACTAAATAAGAGAGACGAGAAATCATTACCAAACCAATAGAGACGAAGCACTAACCTCTAGAAATTTAAGATCCAAATATTTCGAAGCAAAATGCAATAATAAAAACCAAGTCTTTGTCTCTAAACAATAACGACGGCTCTAAAACTCTCTCTAAAACTAAAACTAGAATAATAAAACAAGCTCCTCTAAAACTAGGGTAAAAATAGGTTTAAATACAAAGGGGGTGGAACCCCCAAAAATCTGGTAAAAGGCCCAACTTGGCCCGCAAAAAGTCTGCATGAGGTGCACTACTCGGTCGAGTAGTGGCCTGTCACGCCCCGCTTCCCAAATGGACGGAGGCGAAGCGTGACTAAGGCCCGCTTAGGCCGGAGCTGTGAAGCTCGGACCCAATAAGCGTCTGTAGGGGTACCATTTTAAAATATTTTCAGGTTCTTGCTTTAATATAGTTCGAAACAACAGAAAGTACAGAAAGGAAGTTGCATTCATTAAATTAGAGATATAATATCCAACGAGTACAAAGTCTAAAAAGAAGCCTAAGCGTGGCAACAAACTATCTAAAAGCAAACTAAAAGTAGTAACATCTGAAAGCGTCGACTAAAAAGACCTCAAGGTCTGGTCCTCATCAGGCACGTGTTCTGGGTCGACGTCCTCGGCTCCTCGTACTCCAGTGGGTCTGCCTCGTCCACGAACTCTGGCTGAACACCTGACGTACAGCACCCAAGAGAAAGGAACTGTACGTCAGGTAAAGTCTACAAGAAGGGTTAGACTTTACTGCAAGTGCACCGAACTTTAACAACGGTTTACTGGTTGATTAGCATGCTGAGGTTCTTTTACACAACAGTTTACTGGTTGATTAACATGCTGAGGTTCTAACAGGTTAACACGACAGGAAGTAACGCAGCAGGAAAGTAAAGCGTATCAAGTAGTAGTCGTAGCGTGTGCTACCAACTACGGGACTAACCTACAGGTGTCAAGACAAGACGGGACGTGACGGGACAAGACAAGACAGGACAAGTGAGACACGAAAGGGTTCACGCCTTACGGTTCGAGGGGGATCAGACCCTCTTGTCGTGCGCACGCTCAACCCAACCCCAAACCCAGGAACTCAGGACAAGATTTACAGGGATCATTTCCGCTAGGGAAACATCCGAAACGCCCGAAGGCTTTTTGTGTAACAGGGATCATTTCCGCTAGGGAAACATCCGAAACGACCGCAGGCTTTTTGTATAACAGGGATCACTTCTGCAAGGAAAGCATCCGAAATGCCCGAAGGCTTTTTGTATAACAGGGATCACTTCCGCAAGGAAAGCATCCGAAACGCCCGAAGGCTTTTTGTGTAACAGGGATCACTTCCGCTAGGAAAGCATCCGAAACGCCCGAAGGCTTTTTGTGTAACAGGGATCACTTCCGCTAGGAAAGCATCTGAAATGCCCGAAGGCTTTTTGTGTAACAGGACACGACATGACAAGTGTAGGGAGTTGTTATTCTAGGGTGTCCACATGCACGCACACACATGATAGCCCTACAATAACAAAAGTTGTTGTTGTCGTCAGGCTCAGACTTCGTCGTCAAGTCTGAGCCGTCAGGAGTCGTCCCGGACGCTATCATTTCACGTCAGGTTCTATTTGTTCACAGTTAACAATTCTAACCAACTAGGGCCTAAGCACGGCCAAAAGTGCAAGTGGATACACTTGCCTGTGATGGCGAGTGTGTCGTCCTCCCGAAGCGTCTCGTCCAAGCGTCTCGTCCGTGGAAGTCCGTCTGAAACAGGTCATGGCGACGGTGTCAGGTTGCGTTTTTCAATAATCCTATTTAGGCTCATTTCTAGGTTGTCGGGGCTACCCTATTTGTCAAAGTCCCAAATTGGTGTTCTTGTTCAGCCTAAATCGATTTTAGTTACAGTTGTCCGATTTTAGTTAGGTTTTCAGTTTCGCTACGGTGTGGGTTATGCTACGAGTTAGGGAAACCAACCTGGTGTGAGGAACGCGCGTTTAATCTGGCGTCGAGTCTGGGAATGGTGACGGTGCTCGTGTCCCCGACTGCGGGTAGCGCAGTGGAGGTCGTCTCGGGATCGCCTCAGGATTGTAACGGTTGCGGGTAGCGCAGCGAGAAAAGGTGATATCCATCTTCTTTACAGCATATCCACATCGACCTAGAACATCTCGAATAATCATCCAAGCTGAGCTTACAACCATCTCCAAGCATAGGAAAAGAAGAAACTCCTCAGTGTCCTTGTGATTGTGATCGAAATATTCTTCCAGTTTACTAGACCCAGTCTCAAGCTCGTCTAAAGACAATCCATTCACTTCAAGTTCCAATGGTTTGGTTGCATAGCATTATCCTCACCAAATGATTCTTTGGTTCTGTAGTTTTGACATAATTATCATTTTGATGTGCAACATTGGACTCGTTTTTTGACGTTGGCACAAAATCTCACTAGCCTTGCGTATATCCCTTCCTGCCCTGCAGTACGCTGAGGCTAACACTTGAAGAGTATAAACTAGATGAAAGATATCGAGCAAGGCTCCCAGCACTCTAGTCTCATCTTCAGTTTGCAATGTGTGCGAACAAGATGAATCCATATACAGAATATCCTTTAAACTGATAATCCTTCAGAATGGAAGTGGCCGAGGGAAAAAGACGAGACCCAATAATGCAACAGTGGGCTCTTCTTTAAGGGGGCGATTTGCTCGACGGCGGCGACCGGGGCTCAGGGGCGCCGGAGCGGCGTCGTGCGGAGGCGTCGGGATGCGAGGGCGGCGTTGCGAGGGGAGACAACTCTCGGGGGCGTCGTAAGTCGCTATGGCGAGGAAACGGTGCGTGGGTGGCTGATCGCGGCGGGGTTGAGTGCCGGAGGGAGATCGGAAGAGGGGACGCGGGGGCGGCCTCGTCGTGAATCGCGACGGCGATCGGGAAGCGCTGCACGGGGATCGGGGTCAGCGGTGATCGCGGCGTACGGCGGGGGCGATGACACTGCGGCGGGCTGAGATGGCGACACGGCGGCGCGGGGAGCGCAGGCGACGGCCGTCGGGGCGCAGCTCGGCGGAGGAGTGCAGGCGACGTCGCGGCTGTTGCGGCGGAGGCGAGGGGGCCGTGGAGATGGCGGCCGCGGGGCCGTGCGGTGCTGCGCTGCGGCGCCGGAGTAGATGGTCGTGAGAGAGGTCGGGAGAGGGAGGAAGATCGGGGTACGGGCGGCGGATCGCTGTGAGGAGAGAGAGAGAGATGAGGGAGAGATCGAGAATTGGGGGGGGATTTTCGGCGGCTGAGGGATTTTGCTTTAGGGTTAGGGTTTTAGGGTTAAGTTGGTTATTATAAAAGATTATATGTGATGATAGATAGCTATAGGATTATAGCTAAAAGGGGAGATATTGGGGTAGAGGATGTACAATCTAGGGGTAAGTCTAGGGGACCATAGAGGATAAGATTTGGAAATATATTAAGAAAATAATTGGGGGCTTAAAACAGATTTGACATCAAATTTCGAAATTTGAAACTGATTAGGCTAATCAACGGTCCAGGTTTATCCGGGCGATAACTCTCAAACCGGGCGTCGGAAAAATAATCCGAAAATACCGGGACGATCGTGGAGACAAGACGCACAGATCTACGAAACCTGATCGTGTGTAACACCTACCAAAAATTTACGTAAAATTGGGAACGGCGTTTTGAGTCAAATGACTAAAACGCCCCTATTGTTCAAAGTCGTTTTGCGAGAAAACGAGCCATGAGACGATGTTCCCAAAATTTACAATAAAATCCAACACCCCAAAACGATCGCAACGGCACATCGCATCGCTAAATTTGGAATCCAGAAATAGCCAAATAAAAAAATACGTGCACGATAAAGCACGTGCACACAGAACTACGATCGGTCGGAAAGCGGCCGTTACATTCTACCCACCTTAGAAATGATTCCGCCCTCGGAATCACTTATGCTAAGACTAAATATAAATTCTATAAATACTTAAGCTTACAACCCCCATCTCTCACACCAAGATCTCTAATCTTATAACTTCAATATCGTCCCTTAAATTATCCATCATAACCTTTCTTTTCACAGGACAATGCTACGACTAAACTCACCTCATAATACTTAGCTATAGACCCATCACTACTGTTCAAATTTCCAACTCCAAGTCCTCGTAAGGGAATAACAATCACCTTCTCTTACCCTACCACTCTACTAAACATCATCGCTCCATAACATCTTTAAATTTTCTCAATCTCTTCCCAATATTAATCAGTCGCTATAATGATGTTCTAGTCGATCACCAATCCAAGACGAAAGCTTTGTCTATCTTATAATACCTTCACAAATCAACAATCGCCGTGTCCTTAATGCATTCCTTGTCATATCTTCCCATAAATTTATCCGCCAAATTATTGAACTATCAAAATCACATCTCCTCCTACTTATTATAATTATTTTCAACCAATATTAAATCCGACAACCTAACCATCCATTTGTCTCTACACGTTGTGTTACTCCCAATGTCTTCTTACATCAACCCAACATTCAAGCCTTGATGCTAATAAAAGCTCTCCTCAATCTCACGATCATCCTAACTCATACCATACTCTGTAGCCATCCCTATCTCCATTCGTCTAAGCCTCAAATCTGATAAGTTCTTATCTTCACGCATTTAATCTCATTCAAACAGAATTCTCCATTGAGTCCACCACACTTCAGTTTTATAAATAAGTCTTGGACAGCCCATTCTTTTCATCCGAAAGAAATCTATTCCAATATCCTATTGTTCCAAAATCGGTTAATCATTGCTATAACAAATCTCATCTCTCCTTGAGCCTACCCGCAACGGAATCCTACAACAATAATAGCTAGTCCCAAAATTGTAACAACTATAACATAACATTTCTAAGTGGAGAGAGAGAGAAAAGAAAAGGGAAACTTAAAACCAGTGACACATTTTTAAAACATTTGGAAAAAACGTGTGGAGTCGTGATAATGGATGAGGAAGGATAATTGATTTGTGATCTAGTGAGCTAATTTCAAAAACTTTAAAGAGTTGATTTAAAAGAAAACAAAGTTTTGATACAATCACATACAGTCAAAGATAGGCTATTCTACAGTCGCGAAAAACTACGTTTAAGGAAATTGCCTGCTATGACGCTATTCATATACGTATGAATACCGTCATTCAGACAACTTCCAGCATACTATGGTTAACACTGAGTACACATTCAAGACTCAAAAGGCAATCGTCGGGATCCTAAAGAACACACATTCATACAGGTCTATGCACTCTATCTATGCTCAACCACCACGACGACATCACCTACCAAAGGGCCTACTCCTAAACTGGAGATAGCATGGATAACTACAAGATCTAATGTCTAAATAATAGAAGTAAAAGAAAACTAGATCAAAAGCGAAACGAAATAAGATCGAAAGGAACGAGCTCAAATAAGACGGAGTAAAGAGATAGTTGGTTGGATGAGACAAAAATATTTCTCAGAATAACTAGATAGATGAAGGAGATTTACGGGTAAAATATGATATCATATATTTTATACTTTTATAAAAATAAGTGGGGAAAAGGAGCAGATAGTAAAATTATTACGATTTTGAAAAAAAATTAGATGAAGGAATAAAAGTGGGATAATGTAGCGATTGTTTTGCAAATGAAAATAAATTTAAACAAAGGTTCTTGAAGTATGAGCACGATGAACATAGAGATGTTTATATGTAAAGAAATTTAAAATCCCCCTTTGTTTTAGAAAAATATTCTAAAGTACGTACGTAAATGGTTAAAAATAAATTTCGTAGGTTAGAAAAATGATATATTGAATTCCCGAAATGGTAACAACGTTTTAAAACTAAAATACGATGGATACTGATTCGAAAATAAGTACGAGGCCGTAACTTAATACTTTTACGACCGTAAGGTTTCAAAATTTGCGAAAGAATTTTAACTCAACCGAAAGTAAGAAATTTCAAATAATTAATAAAAGTTTTCAAAGAAGTCAAATTGGGCGAAGAATTTAATAATGAATTTCGAAAATACTTTTAAAGGAAGCAGGTTTTGGGGAAAGGGGAAATTTCGAAAATAATTACAAGATAGTAGAAATAAATTGTGTAGTTTATAAAAGTAATATATATATTTTGGAAACAAGGCAAATAAAACTGAATATGAGGAATAATGATTTGAAACGAGTGCGAGATATTGACTTAAAACATTTACGTCCAAGAAAGCTCCAAGTCAATTAAAAGTTTTAACTCGATCCAAAACAACAAATTTTAAATATATAATATAGGGGTTTCAAAGAAATCAAGCCAGAGCGAAAACTTAATAAGGAAAGTCGAAAATAATTTTAGAGGAGATAGAATTGGTCAAGGAAGGGATTCGAAAGATCGATGATAATCGTCAGGAAACGATCACGAGAATCGAGAGAAAGGAAAAATGATCGCATGAAGAGTACGCGTAAGATATGAATCATGAAGAGCTACGATGGGACTCTATGGTCGATAGCACAAAATTTTCAAGGATCAGAGGGGTGCTAAAGGACAAGGGTTCTAATCATCGGGTCGTCTAAAGATTAGGATAACTCAGCTCAAAGGCTTCCTATGGGCTAGACTATACCCAGGATCTAAAGAGAAAGTTCCTAAGAGAATCAAGGTTATGTTATGCTGGGCCTGAAGTCGATGGATCCGAGCGAACGACAAAAAGAGAGGGGCTCTAGAATCTAACATGGTCAGAGCCAAGTGGAAGAGGCTACTAAGGTATCCTAAGACGGGTACGGCTAAATCTTAACCAAGACGTTTAACTATCAAACTGGGACGTCTACCTAAGTCTTCCTACTATCTAAGACTGGGAAACTAATTCAGACTTGTACGTGGATATCAAATGAATACGGTACTTTTATTGTTCCGAACTTTTGCATGACCTGCATGGGCCACCACTAAAACCTGTCACGCCCCGCTTCCCAAAATGGACGGAGGCGAATCGTGACTAAGGCCCGCTTAGGCCAGAGCTGTGAAGCTCGGACCCAATAAGCGTCTGTAGGGGTACCATTTTAAAAGATTTTCAGGTTCTTGCTTTAATATAGTTCGAAACAACAGAAAGTACAGAAAGGAAGTTGCATTCATTAAATTAGAGATATAATATCCAACGAGTACAAAGTCTAAAGAGAAGCCTAAGCGTGGCAACAAACTATCTAAAAGCAAACTAAAAGTAGTAACCTCTGAAAGCGGCGACTAAAAAGACCTCAAGGTCTTGTCCTCATCAGGCACGTGTTCTGGGTGGATGTCCTCAGCTCCTCGTACTCCAGTGGGTCTGCCTCGTCCACGAACTCTGGCTGAACACCTGACGTACAGCACCCAAGAGAAAGGAACTGTACGTCAGGTAAAGTCTACAAGAAGGGTTAGACTTTACTGCAAGTGCACCGAACTTTAACAATGGTTTACTGGTTGATTAGCATGCTGAGGTTCTTTTACACAACAGTTTACTGGTTGATTAACATGCTGAGGTTCTAACAGGGTAACACGACAGGAAGTAACGCAGCAGGAAAGTAAAGCGTAACAAGTAGTAGTCGTAGCGTGTGCTACCAACTACGGGACTAACCTACAGGTGTTAAGACAAGACGGGACGTGACGGGACAAGACAAGACAGGACAAGTGAGACACGAAAGGGTTCACGCCTTACGGTTCGAGTGGGATCAGACCCTCTTGCCGTGCGCACGCTCAACCCAACCCCAAACCCAGGAACTCAGGACAAGATTTACAAGGATCATTTCCGCTAGGGAAACATCCGAAACGCCCGAAGGCTTTTTGTGTAACAGGGATCATTTCCGCTAGGGAAACATCCGAAACGCCCGCAGGCTTTTTGTATAACAGGGATCACTTCCGCAAGGAAAGCATCCGAAACGCCCGAAGGCTTTTTGTATAACAGGGATCACTTCCGCAAGGAAAGCATCCGAAACGCCCGAAGGCTTTTTGTGTAACAGGGATCACTTCCGCTAGGAAAGCATCCGAAACGCCCGAAGGCTTTTTGTGTAACAGGGATCACTTCCGCTAGGAAAGCATCCGAAACGCCCGAAGCCTTTTTGTGTAACAGGACACGACATGACAAGTGTAGGGAGTTGTTATTCTAGGGTGTCCACACGCACGCACACACATGATAGCCCTACAATAACAAAAGTTGTTGTTGTCAGGCTCAGACTTCGTCATCAAGTCTGAGCCGTCAGGAGTCGTCCCGGACGCTATCATTTCACGTCCGGTTCTATTTGTTCACAGTTAACAATTCTAACCAACTAGGGCCTAAGCACGGCCAAAAGTGCAAGTGGATACACTTGCCTGTGATGGCGAGTGTGTCGTCCTCCCGAAGCGTCTCGTCCAAGCGTCTCGTCCGTGGAAGTCCGTCTGAAACAGGTCATGGCGACGGTGTCAGGTCGCGTTTTTCAATAATCCTATTTAGGTTCATTTCTAGGTTGTCGGGGCTACCCTATTTGTCAAAGTCCCAAATTGGTGTTCTTGTTCAGCCTAAATCGACCACTACCCTATATGCACAGAAAATTTGTCTGATGGTCGATTTCTACGGTGAGCAGCGTTTTACCGATGCGAAAAAGTAAATTTAGTTACAGTTGTCCGATTTTAGTTAGGTTTTCAGTTTCGCTACGGTGTGGGTTGTGCTACGAGTTAGGGAAACCAACCTAGTGTGAGGAACGCGCGTTTAATCTGGCGTCGAGTCTGGGAATGGTGACGGTGCTCGTGTCCCCGACTGCGGGTAGCGCAGTGGAGGTCGTCTCGGGATCGCCTCAGGATTGTAACGGTTGCGGGTAGCGCAGCGAGAAAAGGTGATATCCATCTTCTTTACAGCATATCCACATCGACCTAGAACATCTCGAATAATCATCCAAGCTGAGCTTACAACCATCTCCAAGCATAGGAAAAGAAGAAACTCCTCAGTGTCCTTGTGATTGTGATCGAAATATTCTTCCAGTTTACTGGACCCTGTCTCAAGCTCGTCTAAAGACAATCCATTCACTTCAAGTTCCAATGGTTTGGTTGCATAGCATTATCCTCACCAAATGATTCTTTGGTTCTGTAGTTTTGACATAATTATCATTTTGATGTGCAACATTGGACTCGTTTTTTGACGTTGGCACAAAATCTCGCTAGCCTTGCGTATATCCCTTCCTGCCCTGCAGTACGCTGAGGCTAACACTTAAAGAGTATAAACTGGATGAAAGACATCGAGCAAGGCTCCCAGCACTCTAGTCTCATCTTCAGTTTGTAATGTGTGCGAACAAGATGAATCCATATACAGAATATCCTTTAAACTGATAATCCTTCAGAATGGAAGTGGCCGAGGGAAAAAGACGAGACCCAATAATGCAACAGTGGGCTCTTCTTTAAGGGGGCGATTTGCTTGACGGTGGCGACCGGGGCTCAGGGGCACCGGAGCGGCGTCGTGCGGAGGCGTCGGGACGCGAGGGCGGCGTTGCGAGGGGAGACAACGCTCGGGGCATCGTAAGTCGCGATGGCGAGGAAACGGTGCGTGGGTGGCTGATCGCGGCGGGGTTGAGTGCCGGAGGGAGATTGGAAGAGGGGACGTGGGGGCGGCCTCGCCATGAATCGCGACGGCGATCGGGAAGCGCTGCACGGGGATCGGGGTCAGCGGTGATCGCGGCGTACGGCGGGGGCGATGACACTGCGGCGGGCTGAGATGGTGACACGGTGGCGCGGGGAGCGCAGGCGACGGCCGTCGGGGCGCAGCTCGACGGAGGAGTGGAGGCGACGACGCGGCTGTTGCGGCGGAGGCGAGGGGGCCGCGGAGATGGCGGCCACGGGGCCGTGCGGTGCTGCGCTGCGGCGCCGGAGTAGATGGTCGTGAGAGAGGTCGGGAGAGGGAGGAAGATCGGGGTACGGGCGGCGGATCGCCGTGAGGAGAGAGAGAGAGATGAGGGAGAGATCGAGAATTGGGGGGGATTTTCGGCGGCTGAGGGATTTTGCTTTAGGGTTAGGGTTTTAGGGTTAAGTTGGTTATTATAAAAGATTATATGTGATGATAGATAGCTATAGGATTATAGCTAAAAGGGGAGATATTGGGGTAGAGGATGTACAATCTAGGGGTAAGTCTAGGGGACCATAGAGGATAAGATTTGGAAATATATTAAGAAAATAATTGGGGGCTTAAAACAGATTTGACATCAAATTTCGAAATTTGAAACTGATTAGGCTAATCAACGGTCCAGGTTTATCCGGGCGATAACTCTCAAACCGGGCGTCGGAAAAATAATCCGAAAATACCGGGACGATCGTGGAGACGAGACGCACAGATCTACGGAGCCTGATCATGTGTAACACCTACCAAAAATTTACGTAAAATTGGGAACGGCGTTTTGAGTCAAATGACTAAAACGCCCCTATTGTTCAAAGTCGTTTTGCGAGAAAACGAGCCATGAGACGATGTTCCCAAAATTTACAATAAAATCCAACACCCCAAAACGATCGCAACGGCACATCGCATCGCTAAATTCGCAATCCAGAAATAGCCAAATAAAAAAAATACGTGCACGATAAAGCACGTGCACACAGAACTACGATCGGTCAGAAAGCGGCCGTTACATGGCCGCTCGGTCCGAGCTAGGGTTTGGCTGCTACGGCTTCGTTCTGTATTTAACTTCAGGGTTTGGGTGCTCGGACCGAGTAGATGTCCTACTCAGTCGAGCTGCAGAGGGCCTCTGCAAGGCTCGAGATGTCGCTTTGTAATTGCTTCCGCTCGAGCAGCTCGGTTGCTCGGTCGAGCTGTAGAGGGCTGGAAGAGCCTCAAAAATGTTGTTTTGATGTGCGTTCCGCTCAAACAGATAACTGCTCTACTCGGTCGAGTAGCTTTAAACTCCTCGATTTTGGCTAAGTGCTTGGAATTGAATTCGGCCGCCGAGTCATATTGACTGAGTAGCATTCCTACTCGGTCCGAGTGAAGCATGCATTCTTCAGCCTTGGAGCTCTTCTTTGGTTTCAGCAGCTCGGCCCGAGTGGGCTGTTCCACTCAATCGAGCTGACTGGAAATCAGTGTTTAATGCATATATGAGCTTCTCTCCTCCTTCTCGTCTCTTCTTCTCCTACAATCTTCTCATCCACCTCGTCAAACACCTAGTGGACCTTGCTATTGGTTCTCTGGATAGCTCAGATGTGTCCACGTCTCGTAATTACTTCAAATTACTCCAAAGTTCCTGAAAATCCACAAATCTCTACAAAAATCAAATATATCATGAAAAGCGCGATAACATATAGAAAAGTGAACTTTGGATGATGAAAATGTTATGAAAATATGCAACAGGACGAGCTGTAGGATCCACATGTAATTCATGAGTGGTTACCTGAGGATCTACACCCGGCATATCTTCGGGGCTCTAGACGAACACATCAACATTAGCCCGAAGGAAAGTAACGAGCTTTGCCTTTAACTCTGATGGTAGTTGTGACTCGATAGGTGTGATCTTTCCCTCTTACGGTAACAAAGATATCAGTTCAGCCTCTTCCACGGGTGTAGGTCGTTGATCGACATATTCTTATCCACTATCAAGAAAATCTACTGGGAGAGCCTGTTCGACGTTCTTATTCTTCGTCAAGAGTAGATAGCACGATCTAGAGTGTTGCGGATTTCCCTTTACTTTCCCTTCTCCATTTGGGGTCGAAAATTTCACCATTATATGTAACAGAGAGGGGACGTCCTTGATATAAATAAGATATGGTCGCCCGATGATACCATTGTATGGAGATTTGAGGTTCACCCTTACGAACTTTGCCATTTTGGTGACTAATTACGGGTGATCTCCCAAAGTGACCGGAAGATTTATCATCCCTACAATGGGAACCAAATGGCCAGTGAATCCAATGATGGGGCATGTACAAGGCTGAAGATCGGAGGAATTTAAGCACATCCTCTCGATGGTTGACATAAACAAAATGTCACACGAACTTCCTGTATCAACCAAGAGTTTCACTACTTCGGCTGATCCTATGATGGCAGTTATGACAATGGCATCATTGTGAGGCATCTTGACCCTGTTCAAGTCTTCATCAGTAAAACCAATTATTGGCATATCAACTCTTAGTCGCTTTGGACCTGTACTTACCATTATAACTGGTCGTGCATATGCCTTCTGAGATGAGGATGACAGACCGCCCAAAGATGGTCCACCACATATCACATCGACCCTAACTGTTATCAGTTGTGTGGCTTCTGGTTGGTTTCTATCATTAGAACTTCCTCTAGCTTGATTCGTTTTTGGTTCGCCAAGAAATCTTCTTAGGTGCCCTTGCTGAATTAGCCGCTCAATCTCTTACTTCAAGGCAAGACAGTCATCAGTGTCATGACCATGATCTTGATGATATTGACAATATTTGCGTCGATCTCTTTAATCCACCGGACTTTTCAAAGGCGGATGGAGCTTTTCAAAATTTCGCTCTGCCTTTGCCACAACCATAATATCTGCCAAAGGAGCATTCAATTTGAGGGGACCGTCTGGAGCACTTTCTCGTCTAGTTCGAGGACTTCAGTCTCTTCTCTTTGGGTTTTCGGCTCTTTGGACGAAAATTCCTCTATCACATCGGTATGTGTCGAGAGCAGATCTATCTTTTGGGGTTGGTTCCTTCTTTGTCTCTTTACGCAGGGTGACCTCGTCCATGGTCACCAAAGCATCATCCCCAAGCATTTTTGCGCCCGAGTAAACAAGTCATCTAGATTGTTTGGAGGATCGTATTGTAAAGATTTGAAGAGTCCTCTATGACGAAGTCCTCTCTTGAATGCCGCCATTGCCATCTCGTCACTGCAACTCGTGACGTTCTGCCTCTCTTTTTGGAACCACTTAATGTACTTATGGAGGCTCTCGCCCTGCTTCTGTACCATTTCTAATATGTGGTCCGGGGTTTGCTTTCTTCGTCGGCTAGCCATGAATTCCCAACCAAATACCCGAGTTAATTCTTGAAATGAGTCGATAGATCGGTCGGGCAGACATTGTACCATTCCATTGCCGACTTTTCCAAAGTGGTTTGAAAATCTAGGCAAAGAAAGGCATCATTTGCCCCTAAAATCATCATTCAGCGCTTATACTACTGAACGTGATCTTTAGGATCTCCCGGTCCATCATATTGGTCCACCTTGGGAAATTAAAAATTTCGAGGAACACACGTCGAGGTAATTCTTCTCAAAAGGGGCACGTTTTCGTCGTCAGATCGACGAGATGCCAAACTTGTACTGCGACGATGGTGCCGATGACTTCTCCTTCTATGTTGATCATATGACGAGGCAGAGGATTCATCTCGACTGTCATACCGATCATCTTCTTAATTCCTTCTAAGCCGATGGCCTTGACGAGGAGTTCAATTCATGTCCCGTCGATAATTCCCGTTGTGATGATCATTACGACGAAGACTCCCATTTCTTGCACGCCTATCATCAAGGCAAAAACTTCTGCTTCTCCGACATCGATCATGATGACGTGGGCTTGGGCTCCTCTTACGCTGGTCCACGTGGTGAGGGCTGTGACTTCTCTCTCACCGACCACCGCGGCAAGGACTAGGGCTCCTTTCACGTCGATCACCGCGACAAGGACTCTGGCTCCGCACTCACCGATCAGGACGTTGAGGGCTTAGGCTTCTCTCCCACCGATCATTGTATATCAAAAATCCGATATTTCAAAAATCGATTCTCATTATATATCTTACTCGTCTGATTGATGCAATTTATAAATATTCATTTTGGAATTAACGTGTCATCAATGCAGGGGGAGTAAGTATTTTACATTTGAATCATTATTTTTGATTATTATTTATGTTGTTTTGTCATCACCAAAAAGGGGGAGAATGTTGAATATTGGACTCCCCGGATTTGGTTTTGATGATGAGCAAACATAAATAATTCATGAACTAACAATTTGTGATCGCAATATTGGAGATCATCGCAAAATTCACGAGAACAATCAAAGCGACATCTCAAGACTTCTCAAAGCACGTATTCATGCCTAAAGCTTCGTTGAAGCTCTTGCGCCGTTTTGGAAGTCATGAAGAATTAATCGAAGCTTTCGAAGACCGTTCATTAAGGTTTTATTTATAGTCTTTTAGCTTCGATCTATAGAATGTTAAGCCTTGAGTATCTTACGATTCTATCTTCATAACGCTCATATCGTAGCTCTAGGATCTTAGTACAAGTTCATTCTAACTTCCTCGAAGCGTCGCGCTTCGATTCGGACTTGTTTGTGCATATTAGTTGGTACAAGAAGAAGTACTGACCGACTAGATGGTGATCTAGTCGGTCAGAAGAGCTTCTTGGACCGACTAGTTTGCTTCCTTAATTTCTTGCACCTTACTGTTTACAGTTAGTCGGTCTACGTTGACTCACCGACCGACTAGTTTGTGAACTAGTCGGTCAGTGATGCTTCTTTGACCGACTAGTTGTGATTTACTGTACATGCTAAATTTCTCCTAAGCTACTGTTTATCGTTAGTCGGTCTAAGAACGTTTGGTGACCGACTAGTTGACAATCTAGTCGGTCAACTTTTGTTCTTGGACCGACTAAGTCAATTTGTATTCAGACTATTTCACTTTGCCTCTTAGTCGGTCTACGTTCACTGACTGACCGACTAGTTGTGAAACTAGTCGGTCAGAATGTCTTCTTGGACCGACTAGATTTCTAGGTCTGAATTTCTATCTCTTCTCAGTTCCTCACTTAGTCGGTCCATGTTGTTTGACTGACCGACTAGTTGATGAACTAGTCGGTCAGTGGTTGTTCTTTGACCGACTAGTTGCCTCAGATTTCTATCCGTTGGGAATTGACCTAACTTGTTTTTATGGGACCCTATAAATACGAACCTAGGTCATTTCTCTCTAGGTTAGAGCTGCCATTAAGAGATTCATTGAGATAGAAAGAGATAGCCATTCTCACTCATTTCTAAAGCTCTCTTCCTCACAAGAAATCCATTCTCTCACATTCTAGATCTAGAATCCATCTTGAGAGGAGTTTGTTCTTGGTGAGCCCTTCAAGCTCTAGCTTGATTCAAGTCTCCAAATCACTCCTAGGCACCTATTGCTGGTCATTTCCTTGGTTCTAGGTCTTGGTGACTTCATCTTCCTCAAATCCTTCCTTTCACCTATTTGGTAAGAAAAACTCAAGGTATAGGATTTTGTGGTAAGATTGTTTATTTCAATATAAACTCTTTTATATTGCTTGTTGATTCTCTCGGTTGTGAGAGAAGGTTGTGATCCCGGGTTGTGGGATTCACTATTGCCATTGCATGTATGATTTGATCTTGTGAAGGTTTTTCACAAGATATTCATAGTGGAAATCTTGGGTTAGGGTTTCTAACCTAAGTATCCGGAGGGGATCCGGGTGGTTGGGACGTAGGATCACCGGGAACAAGTCGGGGAGACTTGGGTGGATCCGAACCCATTAACATCTTGTGTTAGCATTGTTAATTTCGTTGTTGTCATTCAATTTAAGCTTCCGCAAATTGTTTTGGTAGTTGTTTGCACTATAATTTGGAATTATACTCCTTGTTATTTTTAAAGTACTATTCACCCCTCTCTAGTACTTGTGCAGTAGCTTGTAGGGCATTACAAGAATTACAATAAGAATAGCCGTTAAAATTAACTTCAAGCCTCCCTTAAAACTACGAATAAAACTAGCCTTAAATACAAGTCAAAATCGTCCAGAAATTACTGACAGATTTTCCCCTGGCGCAGCCAAAAACCCTAATTCGCGACACAGTCGGAATGCGTCAATCGGCCGAGTGGAACATATCACTCGGCCGAGTGACAGACCCAAATAAAAACAGAGAAATGGGGGGTTTCAGGGGTCTGTCACCCCGTTCCACTCGGGCGAGTGGTCTTCTTCACTCGGCCGAGTGAACTTTCTTGCTCGGCCGAGTGGGTCTTCTCCAAATTTCAGTAAGTCTGATGATTTTCGGGAGAGAAACCCTGTTCCACTCGGGCGAGTGGTCTTCTCCATTCGGCCGAGTGGGATTTCTTGGTCGGCCGAGTGAACTTTGAAAATTGGCAGTCATGTATCCGTTTCACTCGGCCGAGCGCTCTCCTTCACTCGGCCGAGTGAGCTCTCTGGTCGGCTGAGTGAGATGTTTCTGGGCTCTTTTCTTCTCCTCCTCGCTTCCTCGTCGATTCTATCGATCTTCTTCCTCTTCCACCCATCATCTAGCACTGCTAGCTTCCCAATAAGGCCGTGGGCGACGCTCCGATGCGCGTGAAAGTCCCTTGATCTCATTTTTGCTCCAGATCGCTCCATATTTCCTGAAATACGACAAAAACAAGAAATAGTGAAAAGTAATGCGATATCGTCGAATAATCGTGAAAAACGCAATATGGGCGATCGAAATGACATGAAAACATGCAGAAAAAAGGTGTAAAATAAGGAGCGATCAAAATCCCCCAAGCTTACCTCTTACTCGTCCTCGAGGAAGATGAGTAAAAGGCGAACCCGGTGGGTAAAAATAAGGAAAAAGGAAAAAGAAGATAGAAGAGAAAATGAAGAGAGAGGTGCTAGATCATTTTCTCAGGACGTGGAGCTATATACTCAAATAGCATACAATGAATAAAAGCATGACAAAGATTTTCATCTCGATATAATGATCATCTATAAATGCATTCGATATAGGAACCTAAGAATACCAAAACGATATGAAATATGAAATCATTCTAGAATTAGCATCGTCTGAGGCGTCTAAAGTAATATACATAATCATAGATCGCACACTTTTCAATTGATCGATTTCTATTTGGAGTATAAGAGGTATCACACGATATGTAGCAGTAAGAATAGAAAGAAATGGTATTCATGAAATGCATGCCAAATTTCAATTCGTGGATTTCGTAATACTTCTAGTAATCTCCCTGAGAACAGAAAATTACCTAGCTTAGGTTGCCATGCACAGATAAGTAGTCACTCTCTCACACATCATTGGATCCTCTCCCCCAAGCTTATCTATAAGCGTGGTGGCATCAAATAGAACAATACAACCTTTCCCATTTTTGAAGCTCCAAGAAAAATAAAAGAGGGAAGAAAGAAAGAAAGAAATGGGATCGTGTATGAACTTCTTTTTGTTTCTCTCTTCTTTTTTTTGTTCTTTTTTATCTTTTTTTCTTTTTTTTGAAACTCATATACACAATAACAATCCCAAATCAAAAGATAGAGAGATATACATGTATTTTTTTTCCTTTTTGATTTTGGGGTGTTGGTGCATGGAATTTATAGCAAGGGGAAAATGCCAATATAAGAATTGCTAAAGGGAGATTCACCAATGATTTTAGGTATAGAAATGATGTTCAAGATATGTGGAGAAAGAAAAATATGTAACGCTCAATTCACTCTTTAGAATGTGCACGACAACTTTCAGCAGAGCAATGTAATCTACTCAGTTTGATTTCAGAAAGTAAACTAATCCAGTCATATCAAAATGGAATATATTCAATCAACCTGAAAGTCAAGCGTACAATCTTCAAGCAAAAAGAAGTGATAGCAGACAACGGACCGGTACCCTAAATATAGGCAATCAATGTGTGAAGCTTGGTGTGTTTTTTATGAAGGGTATACAATATAAATCATCAGACTCAGCTAATGGTAGAATTTCATTCACATTCATATAATAAAGATGCAGGTTACTATCTAGAATGCACAACAAAGTATAGCATATGCTATCTGAAATAAAAACGATGGCATGACAAGAGAATATGCATATAAAAGTAAACTAGCTCCATGTCATCATCATCACAGAAAATTCATCTCTAGCAAAAAGGATAAAAGAAATAAGCATAAAGGAAAAAATAGAACTACTATACATATGCAGCACACACATAAAAATAAGAAAACGTGATGCATGAGAAAAAAATGAAAAAGTGGGTGAAAACACGTGTAAAGTAAAGAAAGGTGGAAAAATAAAAATAAAAATGAAGAAAATAAAAAGTGCGTGAGACACTTACTCTCCCAAGCTAAACTGCACAGTGTCCTCAATGTGCTAAGTGTGGCATAAGGAGAGATATGATATGGGAGGGGTGTGTGAGGATGCATGCATGATAAAGTATGAAAATGAAAGAAAATGAGATGGATATGCAAATGATGCATGCAGAGATCAAGATGGTGCAATATAACTGTCCCAGAGATAACTCCTCTCTCCCAAGATGATATAGACAAATACGAACAAAAAAGTGACCAAAATGTGTGGGGAGGAGGTGCGCAAAATTAGCAGAAAAAAAAGATAACCATCATAACTGCGGCAAAAGTATGGTAGGCATCAAGTGTGTGCCTAAGCTGGTGGTGGAGTACCAGCACCGTCCTGTGGTGGAGGAGGAGGTGGTGGTGGCTGCTGGGAAATGGGATGGACTTCGGCAGGTGGAGGAGGCTGTGACAGTCACGCAAGAATCTGATTCAGGCTAGCTTGAATACCAGGGAGTAGAGCGACACAAGACTGCACAGCGCTGACGGTAGCTGAGAGGGCCCAAAAATCTCCTCTGAGCCCACTAACAGCCCCCTCTAGAGCACGCAGGTGCTGGACTAGGGTGTCAAGGGGAAGGAGGGGCAGCGGGTCGAACAGGTGGTGATCGGGGCTGCCTAGCACGGCTACCGTTGACTAGTGGTGCCACTACGGGGTGGGACCGTGGTACTGTGCTCACTAAAAGACACTCAGCCTCTGTGGGAGGCTGAGATGCTGGAATGCTCTCAGAAGCGTGAGCATCAGTAGAATCAGAAGCTGTGACAGAGGACGAGAAGGGCGGAGAGTTCGCTGACACAGAAATGGTGACAGACGTCACGACACTCTCGGTGAAGACAGCGACAGTGGAGACGGTAGTGTCGATGACTGGAGAGGACATGAAGTCAATAGAGAATGACTCCCCAGGGGTCGAGAAATATAGAGTGGACAGGGTCTCGGCTGCGGAAACAAGGGACGGCTCCCCTCTCTCGAGAATAGTGGTGGGGGTGCTCTCAAAACTCACATATGAGATGGGATCAATGGCCAGTGGCACAGAGGTGGTGGTGGTGGTGGACTCAGCAAGTGTGCTCCTGACACTGACAGAAGTGTGGACAGAGGTGTCAGGAGGAGCAGACAAATCAGGAGCAGGCTGAGGGATCGAGATCTCGGGGTCCAGAGGTGGAAACAGGGGCTCCTGTTGAGTGCCCTCAGGCTCTAACACGTACGCAACTGGGATGAGGAGGTCCGTCGCTGGAATCTACATCCCTCCTATGGGTCCAATGTGTGTCCGAGCGGGGCTTGGAAGCACCATGTAATCTGTGCAAATGGACCGTGCAGCCAAACCCAGTGGTATTGACCATGAGGACGTAACATCCTCATGCGGACAAAACATCAATAGAAAGGGAAGTGGGGCTCGTGGGTCGTAACAAACCAGCTGGAAGGTCAACCCTGCACATGGGAGCCAGAAGGGTAATCAGACCACCGTAACAGATAGGCACCCTGGCGCCGATAGAGATAATCATGCGGTCTAGGTACCAACTAGCTATATCGATCTGAACTGCGGGGAGTAAGACGTCTCTACCTTCCTTGAAGGCTCTAGCTCTAGTCATCGCATAGAGCATGTAAAGCTCGGGCATCGACATCTTCCCTGGCTCATACCTCGCTAGGAAAGTGGTCGCCATAAGGCACTAAGCAATGCGAAGGCATGGGTGGAGGATAGCAGAGGCCTTGGCCCGACTAGGGTCAAAGGTGAGAGGTGATCCCGTGATGCGTGTCCAGAAGGCGTGAGTGTCGAACGACAGTGTGAGGATGTGCATAGGACTATAGGCTCGGTCGGGGTTCGGTACGGGGGCCACTGAAAGTAGGCTCAGATCATGTCGAGGGTAAACTCGCACTCACGATCCATCAATCGAAATGAGCAACCCCCAGATGTCCTACGAATGGAACTAAGAACCTTGAGTGTCGGTTGGACGTAGGTGTCCGCCGACACCGACAAAAGTCACGCACCCCATGTTGTCATACAACTGGAGCAGGCACTCAAATACCCCTAGGCGCTCAAAATCTGCAATGTGCACGAACCTAAAGGGTACAATCAATCGATGTGAGATCCTCTCAAATCAGACGCGCTGTGCGTAGTCTCAAAAAGTGATCCACATCGTGTCGAAAGCGGGGATGGCCTGTGTTGGTGGGGGAGGAATGGGTGCGGTAGGAGGCAGAAGTGTGGGTGAAGGTGGGCTAGGTGGCGAGGAGTCTACTCTAGCAGAGGAAGAGTCAGGCTCGCTAGTCTTCCTCTGCTTGGAGGCGGGCGCCCGCGACCGTGATCTAGTCCGTGGAGGCATGTGTGCCGTGAGACGTGCCTAACAATACAAAGTGCTATATAAAAGGAGTGAGTATACCCAAGCACGATGCGAATGCAAGCAGTGGATGCGTGCGGAGAAACCCCTCCTCCTAGAAGCTCCAAATCTACCCCTGATTCTCCTCCAAGCTAGCCTGAAACACAAATTGACAAATTAGCAATGAATATCAATATATTTGGGGTAAAATCAAGAGTAATAGATGTGTATAGAGTTTAATTTTGATTTGGGGCGTAATAGGGCTTACGAAATGGAGAAATGGAGAAATGGAGAAAAGGGGAGACATTGGGCTAAACGGTGGATGATCGACGATGGGGGAGCGGCATCGGCGATGTGGGGTCGACGTGGAGGTCGGTGTGGGGTCGCTGACTCGTGCGGAGGGTCAGTGCAGCTCGGGTGAATGAAGGGGCGGTTCGGGCGAACAGGGGAAAGCTCGGGATGAATTTGGGAAATAATGGGATTTGAGACGCGAGTTTTCATATATATAAGATGAGTCACTCGCCCGAGTGGCTCGTCCATTTGCCCGAGTGGCTCGTCCATTCAGCCGAGTGGCTCGGTTTATAAAATTTTCAAAATTGTTGTAAAAGTACCGACTCGGGCGAGTATCACTTCCCACTCGGGTGAGTAGAACAAAGTCACTCACCCGAGTGGCAAGGCCACTCAGGGCTTTTCAAGTGCTGAAAGTGTCTGGTTCACTCGAGCGAGTGACAAAGTCACTCAGCCGAGTGGCAAATAAATGACAGAGAGGGGTTTTTCGAATCTTCCCTGATCAGTACCCTACTCGGCCGAGTAGGGTCTTCACTTGGCCGAATGAAAATTTCAGTCGGTCGAGTGGGCTGCTAATTTCAACTTCAACTCTCTGTTTTTATTCCACTTTTTGATTTTCATTTCCTCGACAGTTACTTCCTTCTCTTGACGCCTGAGTGCATCCCTTGAGCACCCTCCTTTACCATGGTCGTCCTCCATTCAAATGGTTGTCTATTCTCCATCTCCTGCAATGAAAAATATTGCTCGTTGTTAGGTTTTTCTTCGATAATTGACTCTAAACACTAATAAAGATCTAAAATAAAAATAAAAGGAAAAATTCAACTACAAATAAGATAGAACCGTGGGGTTGCCTCCCGACAAGCGCTCGTTTAAGGTCTTGAGCTCGACCCCTTAAGATACGCATTTAAAGCTCGATGTTTGGCGCATGTGAGATGCGCACGTCAAACTTGCAGGGAGGGCCGCTTGGATTTATTTGTTGATGTTCATTGGCGTTTCTCAGCTCCCCTTCATCATGGGTGGTATTTGGGGATGAGTCCCACAAGCTTGATCTTTTAACGTCCTTTTTCTTTGCCGGCGGCGAAGATTTATTGTCCTGTGGGGCCTTCTTCATATGCTTTGTCGTAGAGAGCTTTCATAGCTCTCTAATCTTGACGACATCAGCGTCGTCCTTCTCTTCATCCGTAAGAGGGTCCAGCGGGTCTCCCATCATCTCACCATTTTTAGCAAGTTGGCCTTCTTCGAAGCCGTCATCGTGCTGGCCTCCGATGGCAAATGGCATGGTGTCGTCAATCACCTCGTCGAGGAGGTCCACGTAGTCTACGTCCTCTGGCCAAGGTATGTGCTTCATCGCCTTTGGAATGTGGAGTTCAACTTCAATATTTCCGACGTTCAAGGACAATGTTCCTTCCCTCACGTCCACAATCACTCCGACAGTGGCCAAGAAAGGGCGTCCAAGAATCAGCGACGTATCACCTTCCTCCTTAATATCCATCACCACGAAGTCGCATGGCAAGCAAAGTCCGCCCGGTATTGTAATGGTATGTTTTCTGCAATCCCCACCGGCCTAGTGATTTGCCCATCGGTGAGTTGTATTTTCATGTCTGTCGCCTTTAGGTCGGTCCCCATATTCAATTTCTTAAATATCGTAAGGGGTATGAGGCTCACGCTTGCTCCCAAGTCTACCAAAGCTTTTTGAAGTGGGACTCCTCCAAGCGTGCAAGGAATTCGGAAACTACCGAGATCTTTAAACTTGGTCGGCGCTTTCTCCTTCCTAGTAAACCACGTACTTTGCTCAGGGAGCATGATCCTTTCTTTTCGCTTCTTTCCCGTGATCAAATCTTTTAGAAACTTAGCATAGGATGGGATTTCGGTAATTACATCCAAGAATGGAATATTCAAGCTCACACCTCGCAAATACTCCAGAAATTTGAGAAGCCTTTTCTCAATTCTTGCATTTGCCAACCGTTGTGGGAATGGTACCGGTGGCATATAAGTGTGCTCCTCTTGTGGCTTCTCAATTTCAGATTTTTCACCGTCGTTTGGCCCCTTTTGGCCCTCCTCTTCATTGAACGGTTCCTTATCAACCGAAATTTCTTTCCTCGGCTCCTTAGTTTGAATCATGGCAGAGGTAGTGTCCTTTCTGCCTCTTGTAGTTACCGCCACAACAGCATTGATATGACCGCTATTGCTCCGTGGATTTTGTTCCGGTTGAGCCGGCAATTGTTGGGTGTTCTTATTGAGCAATGCTAGTTGCTCCGATAATTGTGCCACGACGGTGTTGAGGGAGTCTTGTTGGGCCGCCAATCTTACATTTATCTTCTTTTATTCGGCCATGAACTCTTCAACCCTTGCTTCTTGTTCCGACATCGGTGGTGCTTGCAGTGGATTGGGTGCCCTCCATCCTTGATTGTACTCTGGGGGTCTATATGGCCCCGCTTGTTGCCTCGGTGGAAAGTTTTGTTGTTGGGGTCCTCTTTGTTGATATTACGATTTTTGTGGAGGCCGGGCTTGTGGTTGTTGCGGTGGTGGATTTAAGGATCCATCATTGTTCGCGTATGAAAATCCGGGGTGACCCCTTGTAGCCAGGTTCACCCAATAACCGGTACTTTCTGCAACATATTGAGCTTGCTCTATGGCTCCGTCTCCTTGCTCCCCTCTAACAAACATAACATGGGCTTGATCTTGCCAGTCGCTCATGCTTCCCCCGGTGTAGAAACGATGGGGGCTCCAAGCGGTTCACTAACCAAATTCTCTAGTTTATCTACAACTTTGTGAAGAGAGTCAAACTTTGAAGAGAGCTCTACCACTGCCTTTGCCTCATAAATACTTGTCGGCTTCAAGGGTATCGAAGAATGTCCCCTTTCGTCGGCCCACTGTTGATTATTCGAGGCCATCTCCTCAAGTAAAGCCGTAGCGTCATCCGGTGTCTTTGACAAAATAGCTCTGTTGGCGGTTGCATCAATTATTTGCTTTGTGCTTGGTTGAAATCCGTTGTAAAAGCTATGCACAAGCTCACATGGCTCAATACTGTAATGGAGTCATTGGTGTAGGCGATCCTTGAAACGCTCCCATGCCTCATATAAAGTTTCATGAGGGCCTTGCTTGAAGGACATGAGTGCGCTTCGTATCTTGATAGTCTTGGATGGCGGATAAAACTTGTTGACAAATGTGCTTGCCAGCTCACCCCAAGTGGTAAAGATCTCCTCCGCTTGCGTCCTCAACCAATACAATGCCTTGTCTCTAAGAATAAACGGGAAGAGGCGTAGTCGAATAGCATCGGCCGGTACGCCATGCATCTGGAAAGTGGCGCACTTAGATAAGAACAATTGAAGATGGTAGTTCAGGTTTTCTTGTGAGTTTCCATGAAATGGGTCTTGTTGCATCAACAATACTAGTCCAGTCTTTAGCTCAAAGTTCTTATCGGCCGTCAACTCCAGCATGACAATAGAAGAGGTGGTAGACGTGGTCTCGGGCCGTAGCCTATCTCGGATGGAGACAAGCCTAGCCATTCGCGCTGCTATCTCCTCTGGTGTTTCCGGTGCGGCCATATGATCTTCCTCTATAGAAAATCTCCTCTCAGCTCAAAGCCTCCTTGCCGTACGCTTGATCTCAGGATCAAATAATATATTTTCTTGTGACGCCTTCGATCTCGTGTACATGCACAGAAAAAGAGAGTCTTGATAGAATTGTTAGCACTATAGAGGAAAAAGAGTGAAAATAATAAAAATAAAAAGAAATAGCTGAGTAAAGAGAATAAAATACCGTCGCCTCCCCGGCAACGGCGTCAAAAACTTGATCGTGCCCGGATATACACCCGAAAAATGATTATAGTCTTACCGTAAGCGCACGGTGAAGTAGCGAGCGGGTATCGAACACAGGGAGGACAAATGACAGTACTCTATCTTGATCACCTAGCTATGGATGGTAGAATGGAATGATTTGGATAATAATGTCACTATCGTTCAAATAACAAATAGAATTCAATATAAGAAAAGCGTCTAGGGCTAGGGAATCCCCACTACGGATCGTCACTTATCCTTGTGGATCATAAATCTCAATGTTGCAAGGCTTGAATTAAGGTGAACTAGCCGTAACTGAATATAGAACCAAGCTCACGCTCTCGCGCTATTGCCGGTCTATAGCAACCTAGATTTGGGCCCACTCTCGTGCAAACCCTAACCTAAGCCACTAGAATGAAGGTCGACATCATCGTCCAATCGCACCTTGAGCCCACTCTCGTGCAAACTCGAGCTATGATCTAGGTTATGATAGTTCGTATTCGTCCAATCTCTTGCAAACGAATATGGATATAGATTTATAATAAAAATCCTAGCTTTGGTCCAATCTCTTGCAAACCAAGTCTAGAGAATCTCGATTATAAACCTAAATCTAATATCTAGGCCTTCCCATCAATTAGAATACAATCTCTTGCAAACCCCAATCAATGGAAATTTCTAGCTATTTGTAATAAATCAATCACAACCTAACCATACATCAATCCTAGCAACAATTCAATTCATTCATCACAATTCTAAGATCGGGTCCATAGGGTTCGTCCCCATGCCTTAGAACAACGAAACTACTCATAATTCATCATAGTAATCTCAGAAATAACACATAAGATCATAGCACAATTCATTGTAGAGAGAAAACAATTCATAAAAACTAGAAATTTAGATAGAAAACTCAAACCAAATTGCGCGTATTCGATCTCCAGCTGAGAATTACAATAAGAATAGCCGTCAAAATTAACTTCAAGTCTCTCCTAAAACTAGGAATAAAACTAGCCTTAGATACAAGTCAAAATCGTCCAGAAATTCCTGACAGATTTGTCCCTGGCGCAGCCAAAAACCCTAATTCACGACACAGTCGGAATGCGTCACTCGGCCGAGTGGAACATGTCACCGGCCGAGTGACAGACCCAAATAAAAACAGAGAAAAGGGGGGTTTCGGGGGTCTGTCACCCTGTTCCACTCGGGTGAGTGGTCTTCTTCACTCGGCCGAGTGAGCTTTCTTGCTCGGCCGAGTGGGTCTTCTCCAAATTCCAGTAAGTCCGATTATTTTCGGGAGAGAAACCCTGTTCAACTCGGGCGAGTGATCTTCTCCATTCGGCCGAGTGGGATTTCTTGGTCGGCCGAGTGAACTTTGAAAATCGGCAGTCATGTATCCATTTCACTCGACCGAACGCTCTCCTTCACTCGGCCGAGTGAACTCTCTGGTCGGCCGAGTGAGATGTTTCTGGGCTCTTTTCTTCTCCTCCTCGCTTTCTCATCGATTCTATCGATCTTCTTCCTCTTCCGCCCATCATCTAGCACTGCTAGCTTCCCAATAAGGCTGTGGGCGATGCTCCGATGCGTGTGGAAGTCCCTTGATCTCATTTTTTCTCCAGATCGCTCCTATTTCCTGAAATACGACAAAAACAAGAAATAGTGAAAAGTAATGCGATATCATCGAATATTCGTGAAAAACGCAACATGGACGATCGAAATGATATGAAAACATGCAGAAAAATGTGTAAAATAAGGAGCGATCATGGGTAGAGACGTCGTGGCAACAAACATGGTGACAGATACCACGACGCTCTCAATTTTAATGGCAGTGGTAGGGACAGAAGTCCTGCCAGTAGGAGGGGTAGACAGGGTAAGAGTGGACTCGGATGTGATAGGAGTGATAGTGATGGAGTCCATATATGCAGATGCAACAAAGGTAAGGAAATCAATGATAGCAGGCTCGGTAGGGACATGCTCATTATGGGTATGATCTAAGGTGGTTGCTGGAGTAGTAGATACAGAAATTCCCTTAGAGGCGTGCAGTGAGGTGATAGTGCAGTGACCTCGGGGATAGAAGTGGGAACTACCCAAGAACTCTCGGCTGGAATAGTGGAGGGTGTGGTGGTGGTAGGAGCACTAACATAAGTAGGGACATAAGTGCTCACTACTGGGGCAAAAGTGGTAGGGACATCGGCTCTCTCTGGCTCCTCATCAGAACTTAGTGCCCAATCATCATCACCCTCCTAAGAGACATATACTCTAGGCTCCAACTCGTGTATGGGTGGAATGGGGAGCATGCCAGGAAGTAGCCAATCCAGATGGATGGGCTCAATATGTGTGAGTTCAGGGCGGGCTAGGACCATGTGCGGCTCTCGCTGAGGGCCCAGAAGATAGACCTAATGGCGCTCACCGTGGGGCCGGATGATATGAATCTGTGCAAGCACATCAAGTGTTAGTGTGGTGGTCCCGGTCACAGCCAAAAGGTCGGTAGGAAGGTCAAGTCCTTGCATAAGGGCAAAGAAGGTGAAGAAACTACCACAACAAATCTCTATGGCAGAGGTGGAAGTGGAAATCAGGCGATTGCACAGCCAACGGGCTATGTTTGACAGGAGATGAGGGCGGTGTGTACCATCATCATTGTGTCTAACTGGTCTGGTCATCCCACTAAGGTGGACCAACTCTAGATAAGAGATGGTGCCAAGCTCAGGCCTAGAGAATATAGTCGTGGTGAGATGGCACTGAGCGTAGTGAAGACATTGATGGATGATGGACGAAGACTTAGCCCTGCTAGGGCTAAATTGAGGGAGTCCAGCTATCCATCTCCAGAAACTCTCAGCACTAAAAGATAATGGATCAGTGTCGGGTGAAAAGGCCTGAGCAGGGTCTGGGATGGATGGCTAACTAAAGAAGGCTCGGATCGTAGCGAAAGTGACTACTACGTCACGGTCCAAGAGCCTAAACCTAATGCCCTGGTCACCCCATAAAATAGAGCTCATCGCATCATTGAAGAGTCGAACATAGGTGGTCATGGTCATGTGCAAAAATTACTCCCAACATATGGCCTGATGTAGGCACTGGACCCCCTCTAGTAACCCTAGACTCTGCAGTGCTAGGATGTCAGCGAATTTAGTGAGGATGATGGGGCGTCGGGAAATGATCGCGAACCTATCACGGTGAGAATCATTCCAGAAGACAATGCCATATGTCAACAGGGTATCCTATGGTGGCTGAGATAGTGGTGGGTGAGCGGTCATGGGAATGGGAATGGCGGCACTAACCTGTGGTCCCTCTAGTGCAAGTGGTGCAGGGGATGAGAAACGTGGGGGTGGTGGTGAGGGGGTGGTGACGTCTAGGTGCTCAGATGGGGTGGGAGATTGACGTCGTCGGTGTGTTCGGTGAGAAGAGGAAGTGCCGGAGTCATCGGCTTTCCTCATCTTCACCAGGGGCTTCCTACCCCGTGTCCTAGGAAGCATCATGTGTGGTATGCAAAGGAATGCGAACGCGAGATATGGCTGCACAAAATATATATAGGAACGAGTGTACCAAGTCTCGTGAAGCATGACGATCTCAAGCGAAATGTATGTGCATAGCCTCCAAGTAAATCCTCCCCCAAGCTAACTCCAGTCGGATATCGTAATCCAATCCAAAGCGTAGTCTCATAGCACTCCAAATTTACCTGCACAATATGATAGGAAGAGTTATTAGTTGCAGATTAAAGAAATTAATAGAGTGTATAGTTCAAAATTAGAGAAAAAAATTCTAATTTTAGGGTTGAAATTGATGGTGAGAGTGAGAGGGTTGTGTGGGGAGAGGGATGTGGGTGTTCTGGATCGAAAGGGAAGCCGGGTAGACCGAGTGGTGGTCGGTCGGATTCGGGCGGCACGTGCGACGTTGGGTCGAGCGAGGGTTTTGGGGGAGAGGGGGCTCGGTTGCTGGGGATTGGTTGTGAGGGGGTATAGGTGGGGTCGGATGTTTTATAGCGGGCAGACCGAGCTAAGGCTACTTGGTCGGCTCGGTTGCAAATTAAAATTTCTGGTCCCCACTCTTTTAGTCGTTGCTCGGTCGAGTATGCATGACTACTCGGTCGAGCTGAAATAAAAACAGAGTGGTAGTTTCCCTCATTCTGTAGCCTCTGATACTTGACCGAGCTGCTTACTCAGCTTGGTCGAGCTAAAACATAATCAGAACCCCTATTTCACTTCTTTCTGCGGCTTCTCTAAGCTCGACCGAGTATGGAGGCTACTCTGTTGAGTTGAATTCAAAACCAGAGCTCAAAAATTGGCCTTTCTGCGGCTGCTCTGAGTTCGATCGAGCAGCAGATATACTCGGTCGAGTAGCTCTCCATTGCTTCTAATTAAAGCGTTGCTCCTCTCCTCTTCTCCGCTTGAGTCCTTCTTTGCTTCTTCATCGTTTATAGAGCTCCCTTCATTGGTCACATGCACATAAAAGTATGTGTCAGAATTTTTTATAATTTTTATAATTTAAGGACTTTCAAAGGAATTAAAAACATTTTTACTTGATTTTGAACTAGAATGAAGAACTAATTAAGAAATAAAACTAAAAATAATGAAAATTTCAGGTTGCCTCCTGATAAGCGCTTGTTTAAAGTCGTAAGCTTAACTCCTTTTGATTTTCACATGATGGAGCAACATGCAGAGAGACTATGTGTCTCTCTGCCTTCAATCGGCTCGCCTGCTACATAAGGCTTTAATCATTGCTCAGTTCACCTTGAATCTTCCATTCTTCCCCTCAATTTCTATTGCCCCATCAGGAGCTATACTCGTTATCTTGAAGGGGCTGGACCACCTTGATTTCAACTTCCAGGGCAGAGTCGTAGCCTTGAGTTGTAAAGAAGCACGAGGTCACAGACGTCCTAGCGCCTTATCTTGATTTGCTTGTCATGATAAACTCTGGTTCTATCCTTATAGATTCTTGTGTTCTCATAAGCATGTTGTCGGATCTCTTCGAGCTTATTAATATCTAGGAATCATCGCGTGGCAGTGCTCTTGTAGTCATAGTTTAACTTCTTGATCGCCCAGTAAGCTTTATGCTCTAATTCTACCAGTAGGAGGCATGCCTTCCCATATACTAGCTTGTAAGGTGTTGTTCCGATAGGGGTCTTGAAGGCTGTGCAGTATGCACAAAGTGCATCGTCCAGTTTTTGAGACCAATCCCTTCTTGATCTGCTCACCTTTTCTTTAATATGCTCTTGATCTCTATGTTGGAGATTTCAACTTGGCCGCTTGTTTGTGGATGATAGGTGAGTCCAATCCGGTGGTGGACTCCATATTTCATGAGCATTACTTCGAATTTCCTCTCAATAAAATGACTCCCTCCGTCACTTATAATTGTTCTTGGAACTCTGAAGCAGGGAAAAATCGTTTGCTTGAAAAACTTGGCTACCACCTTCGCGTCATTTGTTGGGGGTGGCTATGGCCTCTACCTACTCTGAAACATAATCAACCGCCACTAAAATGTATCTGTTCTTGTGGCTTGACGGAAAGGGGCCCATAAAATCGATCCCCAGCAGCCAAATAACTCAATCTCCAAAATGCTTTGCAGATGCATCTCATTTTTCTTCGTAATGTTGCCCATTTTTTGACATCTGTCGCATGCTCTAATATAGTCGTTTGTGTTCTTGAAGATGGTGGGTCAATAAAATCCGCATTGGAGAATCTTTGTTGTGGTCTTAGTGACTACTGCATGCCCATCGCAAGGTTGGTCGTGGCAATGTGAAATGATGGATCTAGTCTCTTCTTTCGGGATGCAACGTCTGATGATCCCATCGGTGCATGTCTTGAATAGATATGGATCATCCCAGAAGTAGTGTCTGGCATCATGGAGGAATTTCTTCCTTTGATAGGTCACCATCCAATGAGGCAATATACCGCTCACCAAGTAATTTGCTATATCGGTGTACCAAGGTATGTCAGAAGGAGCTGCCGCAAATAATTGTTCCCCAGTGAATGAGTCATTAATTGGTAGATCATCGTCCCCATGCTTGTGGATTAACCATGATAGATGGTCCACCACTACATTTTCTACCCCCTTCTTGTCCTTGATTTCTATGTCGAATTCCTGAAGAAGGAGAATCCATCGTATCAGCCGTGGCTTTGCATCTTTCTTGCTCATCGGAACTTCAAGGCTGCATGATCTGTGTGTATAATGACCTTGGACCCCAAAATATAAGATCAGAGTTTCTTGATGGAGTACACCACTACTAGTAGTTTCTTCTCCGTCGTGGTGTAATTCTTTTGGGCATCATCCAGAGTTTTGCTAGCATAGTAAATAGCATGAAGCTTCCCCTCTTTTCTTTGGCCTAGGACGACTCCAACTGCTTGTTCACTAACGTCAAACATCAACTCAAATGGTAGATTCCAATCCGGTGGTTGTATGATAGGAGCTGATATGAGAGCTTCTTTTAACCTGTTAAAATATTGCAAACAAGCGTCAGAAAATACAAATGGGGTGTCCTTCACAAGGAGTTTGGTGAGAGGGCGAGCAATACTAGAAAAATCCTTGAAAAAGCGACGGTAAAATCCCGCATGGCCAAGAAAACCACGGATGCTCTTGAGGTTGGTAGGAGGCGGTAAATCTTTTATGACCTCGACTTTGGCTTTATCAATTTCAGTTCCCTTAAAGGAAACGACATGGCCAAGAACAACTCCCTCAATTACCATGAAATGGCATTTTTCCCAATTTAATGTCAATTTATTATCATGGCATCGCTCTAGGACTTTGGTCAAGTTTGTTAGGCAAGCGTCGAAATCGGTGCCATAAATGGAAAAGTCATCCATGAAAACCTCCATTATATTCTCGATGAAGTCCGAGAAAATTGACGGCATGCACCTTTGGAATGTCGCGGGAGTGTTACATAGTCCAAACGGTATTCTTTGGTATGAGAATGTGACGTAAGGACAAGTGAACGTTGTCTTTTCTTGATCTTCACGGTGCAATGTGATTTGAAAGAATCCGGAATAACCGTCTAAGTAACAGAAATATTTGTGCTTGGCAAGTCGCTCAAGCATCTGGTCAATGAATGGGAGGGGGAAGTGATCTTTTCTAGTGGCCTTATTTAGTTTTCTATAGTCAATGCACATCTGCCAACCAGTGATAGTCCTAGTGGATATCAATTTGTTCTTATCGTTCCTCACAATTGTCATACCCCTTTCTTGGGGACAACCTAAACAGGACTAATCTATTTACTGTCGGAAATGGAATAGATAACGTCGGCTTCAAGCAGTTTCAGGACCTCCTTTTTACTACTTCTTTCATTTTAGGGTTCAATCGCCTTTGAGACTCAATGGAAGCAGATTCGTTATCCTGGAGGTGGATCCTATAGGTGCATAGAGTTTCGCTAATGCCTTTTAGATCTGCAATGCTATACCCTATCACCTTCTTGTGCGCTCTAAGGGATTTCAAAAGACACTCTAATTGCGGTTTGGTGAGAGAGGCACTAACAATGACGGGGTATGTGGAATTCTCCCCTAGGAAGGCATATTTTAAATTAGCAGGAAGAAGTTTTAGTTCTACCTGAGGGGCGATGTACTCCCATCATCGCTTGCATGTAATAAGGATGCATCCACGTTCGTTGGTTCATCAGTGGTAAATTCCTCCTCAGTAAATCCGTAGGATGAGCTTGGTGATGACGGCACATTGTAATGAACTTTTGCGAGGTCTGCTTCTGCAAGGCTAGATTCCACAGTGCACTGGATGATGTCTCTGTGAAGTTGCTCAGGTTCTACACACTCTTCGTGGATGGAGTCCTCACATGCCTTGGACTGGAGGATATTGTTGCCATAAAAATGCAGAGCGTATCCTTCGTACCATACGTAGACTCCATCAGAAATAGGGATGCCATCCAAGAATTCCGCACCCTTGAAATGAGTTGCAATGAATATTGAGAGCCCTTGCACAATAGGATTCTCCGCAGGAAATCAAACTGAACTGGTGGTCCAAATGTCAGTCACAATGTTCTTCAAGATATTCAAGAATTAGGAGTCACTCGGTGGTTCGTATGCTTTAGCTTGTGGAGTTTCAATAGCACAGAGGTGCATCACATCTTCCTCAAAACTAATGTGGATGTCATCCTCGATGATACCTGCATCAGAAATATTGTTCATGATATAATCCAAAATCATTTGTTGGGACTCATCACCTACCGTGTGGTTCCTGAACAGACAAACCGGACTGCATCCAGTAGCTCTCTTGCCGCGTCTTCGATTGTATCTCCCTCCATACGTGGATCTTGAAAGCTATAGGCCTGGTGTAGAGGAGAGACATTCCCGCCTAAGCTGCTATCGGAATCACTAATCCAACACACTTGCATCTCCATTGTGCCTTATTTTAAGGAAAATTGACTGGAGGAATGTGTTAGTGACCAAAAAGAAAAATAATAAAAATGTGGATAGGTAAGGGATGATTAGAATAACTAACAAGTTCTTTGACTAGAAAATAACCCAAGTAAAAACCGTTTGCCTCCCCGGCAACGGCGCCAAAAGCTTAATGTGCTCCGAATGTAACTCCGAAAACGTACCGCAAGTGCACGGTGTCAAAGCTTTGTAATATAGAAAGATATCGATCCCACAGGGAGGCAGTTGATTTAAAGGTCTTGGGTTTATTCAGAGTCTCGAAACAATGTCAGTTGAGGGTGTTTAATTGGTTGTCACAAGTATTTCCTATCTCATTTAACAATATAATAAAGACTAGGGCAATAGGAGTCACCACTGAGATTGTCAGATGTCGATGCTAGGCTATAATTTCTAGGTTGAATTGGTTTTATAGGAAGAGATTGTCGCATCAAAAATGTGAAACTCATGGCCAACTATTGTTGTACCACTCATCTAATGTATCTCGTACTCAGCCCAACCATCGTGGATGGCCTTGCACGCGATCCGTGCATTACGAACGAAAACTATTCTTAATCTCTACTCATGCCACTATCGTGTGTTAGAGCTTCCATCTGTGATTTGATGGCTCTCATTGATGCTACTATCGTAGATCATGAATTAGTAATATATGACATCGGTGGAAACCATTAAAGGCGTGCCATTACATGTATCATAAACTCTAACTGAATTCACTAACGAGCCTAATTAAGTTCATAGGATAGCATGTCTATGATGCATGCCATCATCATGGATCACAAACCCTAAATAGAATCTCCTACGAACTTGGTTGCATCAACCAAATCACATCCCTTTTATACCAAAACAACATAAAAATCGCAACTTTGCATCTAAATCCTAAGATCATATGGCTCATCCATTAGCCCTAGAAACGACTACTCGCGATTCATAGAAATATCAACAAAAGCAATAGAAATAACAATAGTAGTCAACTTTTCAAGAATATACATAAAAACTAAATAAGAGAGACGAGAAATCATTACCAAACCAATAGAGACGAAGCACTAAACTCTAGAAATTTAAGATCCAAATATTTCGAAGCAAAATGCAATAATAAAAACCAAGTCTTTGTCTCTAAACAATAACGACGGCTCTAAAACTCTCTCTAAAACTAAAACTAGAATAATAAAACAAGCTCCTCTAAAACTAGGGTAAAAATAGGTTTAAATACAAAGGGGGTGGAACCCCCAAAAATCTGGTAAAAGGCCCAACTTGGCCCGCAAAAAGTCTGCATGAGGTGCATTACTCGGTCGAGTAGTGGCCTGTCACGCCCCGCTTCCCAAAATGGACGGAGGCGAAGCGTGACTAAGGCCCGCTTAGGCCGGAGCTGTGAAGCTCGGACCCAATAAGCGTCTGTAGGGGTACCATTTTAAAAGATTTTCAGGTTCTTGCTTTAATATAGTTCGAAACAACAGAAAGTACATAAAGGAAGTTGCATTCATTAAATTAGAGATATAATATCCAACGAGTACAAAGTCTAAAAAGAAGCCTAAGCGTGGCAACAAACTATCTAAAAGCTAACTAAAAGTAGTAACCTCTGAAAGCGGCGACTAAAAAGACCTCAAGGTCTGGTCCTCATCAGGCACGTGTTCTGGGTCGACGTCCTCGGCTCCTCGTACTCCAGTGGGTCTGCCTCGTCCACGAACTCTGGCTGAACACCTGACGTACAGCACCCAAGAGAAAGGAACTGTACGTCAGGTAAAGTCTACAAGAAGGGTTAGACTTTACTGCAAGTGCACCGAACTTTAACAACGGTTTACTGGTTGATTAGCATGCTGAGGTTCTTTTACACAACAGTTTACTGGTTGATTAACATGCTGAGGTTCTAACAGGTTAACACGACAGGAAGTAACGCAGCAGGAAAGTAAAGCGTAGCAAGTAGTAGTCGTAGCGTGTGCTACCAACTACGGGACTAACCTACAGGTGTCAAGACAAGACGGGACGTGACGGGACAAGACAAGACAGGACAAGTGAGACACGAAAGGGTTCACGCCTTACGGTTCGAGGGGGATCAGACCCTCTTGTCGTGCGCACGCTCAACCCAACCCCAAACCCAGGAACTCAGGACAAGATTTACAGGGATCATTTCCGCTAGGGAAACATCCGAAACGCCCGAAGGCTTTTTGTGTAACAGGGATCATTTCCGCTAGGGAAACATCTGAAACGCCCGCAGGCTTTTTGTATAACAGGGATCACTTCTGCAAGGAAAGCATCCGAAATGCCCGAAGGCTTTTTGTATAACAGGGATCACTTCCGCAAGGAAAGCATCCGAAACGCCCGAAGGCTTTTTGTGTAACAGGGATCACTTCCGCTAGGAAAGCATCCGAAACACCCGAAGGCTTTTTGTGTAACAGGGATCACTTCCGCTAGGAAAGCATCCGAAATGCCCGAAGGCTTTTTGTGTAACAGGACATGACATGACAAGTGTAGGGAGTTGTTATTCTAGGGTGTCCACATGCACGCACACACATGATAGCCCTACAATAACAAAAGTTGTTGTTGTCAGGCTCAGACTTCGTCGTCAAGTCTGAGCCGTCAGGAGTCGTCCCGGACGCTATCATTTCACGTCCGGTTCTATTTGTTCACAGTTAACAATTCTAACCAACTAGGGCCTAAGCACGGCCAAAAGTGCAAGTGGATACACTTGCCTGCGATGGCGAGTGTGTCGTTCTCCCGAAGCGTCTCGTCCAAGCGTCTCGTCCGTGGAAGTCCGTCTGAAACAGGTCATGGCGACGGTGTCAGGTCGCGTTTTTCAATAATCCTATTTAGGCTCATTTCTAGGTTGTCGGGGCTACCCTATTTGTCAAAGTCCCAAATTGGTGTTCTTGTTCAGCCTATATCGATTTTAGTTACAGTTGTCCGATTTTAGTTAGGTTTTCAGTTTCGCTACGGTGTGGGTTATGCTACGAGTTAGGGAAACCAACCTGGTGTGAGGAACGCGCGTTTAATCTGGCGTCGAGTCTGGGAATGGTGACGGTGCTCGTGTCCCCGACTGCGGGTAGCGCAGTGGAGGTCGTCTCGGGATCGCCTCAGGATTGTAACGGTTGCGGGTAGCGCAGCGAGAAAAGGTGATATCCATCTTCTTTACAGCATATCCACATCGACCTAGAACATCTCGAATAATCATCCAAGCTGAGCTTACAACCATCTCCAAGCATAGGAAAAGAAGAAACTCCTCAGTGTCCTTGTGATTGTGATCGAAATATTCTTCCAGTTTACTAGACCCAGTCTCAAGCTCGTCTAAAGACAATCCATTCACTTCAAGTTCCAATGGTTTGGTTGCATAGCATTATCCTCACCAAATGATTCTTTGGTTCTGTAGTTTTGACATAATTATCATTTTGATGTGCAACATTGGACTCGTTTTTTGACGTTGGCACAAAATCTCACTAGCCTTGCGTATATCCCTTCCTGCCCTGCAGTACGCTGAGGCTAACACTTGAAGAGTATAAACTAGATGAAAGATATCGAGCAAGGCTCCCAGCACTCTAGTCTCATCTTCAGTTTGCAATGTGTGCGAACAAGATGAATCCATATACAGAATATCCTTTAAACTGATAATCCTTCAGAATGGAAGTGGCCGAGGGAAAAAGACGAGACCCAATAATGCAACACTGGGCTCTTCTTTAAGGGGGCGATTTGCTCGACGGCGGCGACCGGGGCTCAGGGGCGCCGGAGCGGCGTCGTGCGGAGGCGTCGGGATGCGAGGACGGCGTTGCGAGGGGAGACAACTCTCGGGGGCATCGTAAGTCGCTATGGCGAGGAAACGGTGCGTGGGTGGCTGATCGCGGCGGGGTTGAGTGCCGGAGGGAGATCGGAAGAGGGGACGCGGGGGCGACCTCGTCGTGAATCGCGACGGCGATCGGGAAGCGCTGCACGGGGATCGGGGTCAGCGGTGATCGCGGCGTACGGCGGGGGCGATGACACTGCGGCGGGCTGAGATGGCGACACGGCGGCGCGGGGAGCGCAGGCGACGGCCGTCGGGGCGCAACTCGGCGGAGGAGTGCAGGCGACGTCGCGGCTGTTGCGGCGGAGGCAAGGGGGCTACGGAGATGGCGGCCGCGGGGCCGTGCGGTGCTGCGCTGCGGCGCCGGAGTAGATGGTCGTGAGAGAGGTCGGGTGAGGGAGGAAGATCGGGGTACGGGCGGTGGATCGCCGTGAGGAGAGAGAGAGAGATGAGGGAGAGATCGAGAATTGGGGGGGGGGATTTTCGGCGGCTGAGGGATTTTGCTTTAGGGTTAGGGTTTTAGGGTTAAGTTGGTTATTATAAAAGATTATATGTGATGATAGATAGCTATAGGATTATAGCTAAAAGGGGAGATATTGGGGTAGAGGATGTACAATCTAGGGGTAAGTCTAGGGGACCATAGAGGATAAGATTTGGAAATATATTAAGAAAATAATTGGGGGCTTAAAACAGATTTGACATCAAATTTCGAAATTTGAAACTGATTAGGCTAATCAACGGTCCAGGTTTATCCGGGCGATAACTCTCAAACCGGGCGTCGGAAAAATAATCCGAAAATACCGGGACGATCGTGGAGACGAGACGCACAGATCTACGAAACCTGATCGTGTGTAACACCTACCAAAAATTTACGTAAAATTGGGAACGGCGTTTTGAGTCAAATGACTAAAACGCCCCTATTGTTCAAAGTCGTTTTGCGAGAAAACGAGCCATGAGACGATGTTCCCAAAATTTACAATAAAATCCAACACCCCAAAACGATCGCAACGGCACATCGCATCGCTAAATTCGGAATCCAGAAATAGCCAAATAAAAAAATACGTGCACGATAAAGCACGTGCACACAGAACTACGATCGGTCGGAAAGCGGCCGTTACATTCTACCCACCTTAGAAATGATTCCGCCCTCGGAATCACTTATGCTAAGACTAAATATAAATTCTATAAATACTTAAGCTTACAACCCCCATCTCTCACACCAAGATCTCTAATCTTATAACTTCAATATCGTGCCTCAAATTATCCATCATAACCTTTCTTTTCACAGGACAATGCTACGACTAAACTCACCTCATAATACTTAGCTATAGACCCATCACTACTGTTCAAATTTCCAACTCCAAGTCCTCGTAAGGGAATAACAATCACCTTCTCTTACCCTACCACTCTACTAAACATCATCGCTCCATAACATCTTTAAATTTTCTCAATCTCTTCCCAATATTAATCAGTCGCTATAATGATGTTCTAGTCGATCACCAATCTAAGACGAAAGCTTTGTCTATCTTATAATACCTTCACAAATCAACAATCGCCGTGTCCTTAATGCATTCCTTGTCATATCTTCCCATAAATTTATCCGCCAAATTATTGAACTATCAAAATCACATCTCCTCCTACTTATTATAATTATTTTCAACCAATATTAAATCCGACAACCTAACCATCCATTTGTCTCTACACGTTGTGTTACTCCCAATGTCTTCTTACATCAACCCAACATTCAAGCCTTGATGCTAATAAAAGCTCTCCTCAATCTCACGATCATCCTAACTCATACCATACTCTGTAGCCATCCCTATCTCCATTCGTCTAAGCCTCAAATCTGATAAGTTCTTATCTTCACGCATTTAATCTCATTCAAACAGAATTCTCCATTGAGTCCACCACACTTCAGTTTTATAAATAAGTCTTAGACAGCCCATTCTTTTCATCCGAAAGAAATCTATTCCAATATCCTATTGTTCCAAAATCGGTTAATCATTGCTATAACAAATCTCATCTCTCCTTGAGCCTACCCGCAACGGAATCCTACAACAATAATAGCTAGTCCCAAAATTGTAACAACTATAACATAACATTTCTAAGTGGAGAGAGAGAGAAAAGAAAAGGGAAACTTAAAACCAGTGACACATTTTTAAAACATTTGGAAAAAACGTGTGGAGTCGTGATAATGGATGAGGAAGGATAATTGATTTGTGATCTAGTGAGCTAATTTCAAAAACTTTCAAGAGTTGATTTAAAAGAAAACAAAGTTTTGATACAATCACATACAGTCAAAGATAGGCTATTCTACAGTCGCGAAAAACTACGTTTAAGGAAATTGCCTGCTATGACGCTATTCATATACGTATGAATACCGTCATTCAGACAACTTCCAGCATACTATGGTTAACACTGAGTACACATTCAAGACTCAAAAGGCAATCGTCGGGATCCTAAAGAACACACATTCATACAGGTCTATGCACTCTATCTATGCTCAACCACCACGACGACATCACCTACCAAAGGGCCTACTCCTAAACTGGAGATAGCATGGATAACTACAAGATCTAATGTCTAAATAATAGAAGTAAAAGAAAACTAGATCAAAAGCGAAACGAAATAAGATCGGAAGGAACGAGCTCAAATAAGACGGAGTAAAGAGATAGTTGGTTGGATGAGACAAAAATATTTCTCAGAATAACTAGATAGATGAAGGAGATTTACGGGTAAAATATGATATCATATACTTTATACTTTTATAAAAATAAGTGGGGAAAAGGAGCAGATAGTAAAATTATTACGATTTTGAAAAAAATTAGATGAAGGAATAAAAGTGGGATAATGTAGCGATTGTTTTGCAAATGAAAATAAATTTAAACAAAGGTTCTTGAAGTATGAGCACGATGAACATAGAGATGTTTATATGTAAAGAAATTTAAAATCCCCCTTTGTTTTAGAAAAATATTCTAAAGTACGTACGTAAATGGTTAAAAATAAATTTCGTAGGTTAGAAAAATGATATATTGAATTCCCGAAATGGTAACAACGTTTTAAAACTAAAATACGATGGATACTGATTCGAAAATAAGTACGAGGCCGTAACTTAATACTCTTACGACCGTAAGGTTTCAAAATTTGCGAAAGAATTTTAACTCAACCGAAAGTAAGAAATTTCAAATAATTAATAAAAGTTTTCAAAGAAGTCAAATTGGGCGAAGAATTTAATAATGAATTTCGAAAATACTTTTAAAGGAAGCAGGTTTTGGGGAAACGGGAAATTTCGAAAATAATTACAAGATAGTAGAAATAAATTGTGTAGTTTATAAAAGTAATATATATATTTTGGAAACAAGGCAAATAAAACTGAATATGAGGAATAACGATTTGAAACGAGTGCGAGATATTGACTTAAAACATTTACGTCCAAGAAAGCTCCAAGTCAATTAAAAGTTTTAACTCGATCCAAAACAACAAATTTTAAATATATAATATATGGGTTTCAAAGAAATCAAGCCAGAGCGAAAACTTAATAAGGAAAGTCGAAAATAATTTTAGAGGAGATAGAATTGGTCAAGGAAGGGATTCGAAAGATCGATGATAATCGTCAGGAAACGATCACGAGAATCGAGAGAAAGGAAAAAATGATCGCATGAAGAGTACGCGTAAGATATGAATCGTGAAGAGCTACGATGGGAATCTATGGTCGATAGCACAAAATTTTCAAGGATCAGAGTGGTGCTAAAGGACAAGGGTTCTAATCATCGGGTCGTCTAAAGATTAGGATAACTCAGCTCAAAGGCTTCCTATGGGCTAGACTATACCCAGGATCTAAAGAGAAAGTTCCTAAGAGAATCAAGGTTACGTTATGCTGGGCCCGAAGTCGATGGATCCGAGCGAACGACAAAAAGAGAGGGGCTCTAGAAATCTAACATGGTCAGAGCCAAGTGGAAGAGGCTACTAAGGTATCCTAAGACGGGTACGGCTAAATCTTAACCAAGACGTTTAACTATCAAACTGGGACGTCTACCTAAGTCTTCCTACTATCTAAGACTGGGAAACTAATTCAGACTTGTACGTGGATATCAAATGAATACGGTACTTTTATTGTTCCGAACTTTTGCATGACCTGCATGGGCCACCACTAAAACCTGTCGCGCCCCGCTTCCCAAAATGGACGGAGGCGAATCGTGACTAAGGCCCGCTTAGGCCAGAGCTGTGAAGCTCGGACCCAATAAGCGTCTGTAGGGGTACCATTTTAAAAGATTTTCATGTTCTTGCTTTAATATAGTTCGAAACAACAGAAAGTACAGAAAGGAAGTTGCATTCATTAAATTAGAGATATAATATCCAACGAGTACAAAGTCTAAAGAGAAGCCTAAGCGTGGCAACAAACTATCTAAAAGCAAACTAAAAGTAGTAACCTCTGAAAGCGGCGACTAAAAAGACCTCAAGGTCTTGTCCTCATCAGGCACGTGTTCTGGGTCGACGTCCTCGGCTCCTCGTACTCCAGTGGGTCTGCCTCGTCCACGAACTCTGGCTGAACACCTGACGTACAGCACCCAAGAGAAAGGAACTGTACGTCAGGTAAGGTCTACAAGAAGGGTTAGACTTTATTGCAAGTGCACCGAACTTTAACAATGGTTTACTGGTTGATTAGTATGCTGAGGTTCTTTTACACAACAGTTTACTGGTTGATTAACATGCTGAGGTTCTAACAGGGTAACACGACAGGAAGTAACGCAGCAGGAAAGTAAAGCGTAACAAGTAGTAGTCGTAGCGTGTGCTACCAACTACGGGACTAACCTACAGGTGTTAAGACAAGACGGGACGTGACGGGACAAGACAAGACAGGACAAGTGAGACACAAAAGGGTTCACGCCTTACGGTTCGAGGGGGGTCAGACCCTCTTGCCGTGTGCACGCTCAACCCAACCCCAAACCCAGGAACTCAGGACAAGATTTACAGGGATCATTTCCGCTAGGGAAACATCCGAAATGCCCGAAGGCTTTTTGTGTAACAGGGATCATTTCCGCTAGGGAAACATCCGAAACGCCCGCAGGCTTTTTGTATAACAGGGATCACTTCCGCAAGGAAAGCATCTGAAACGCCCGAAGGCTTTTTGTATAACAGGGATCACTTCCGCAAGGAAAGCATCCGAAACGCCCGAAGGCTTTTTGTGTAACAGGGATCACTTCCGCTAGGAAAGCATCCGAAACGCCCGAAGGCTTTTTGTGTAACAGGGATCACTTCCGCTAGGAAAGCATCTGAAACGCCCGAAGCCTTTTTGTGTAACAGGACACGACATGACAAGTGTAGGGAGTTGTTATTCTAGGGTGTCCACACGCACGCACACACATGATAGCCCTACAAAAACAAAAGTTGTTGTTGTCAGGCTCAGACTTCGTCATCAAGTCTGAGCCGTCAGGAGTCGTCCCGGACGCTATCATTTCACGTCCGGTTCTATTTGTTCACAGTTAACAATTCTAACCAACTAGGGCCTAAGCACGGCCAAAAGTGCAAGTGGATACACTTGCCTGCGATGGCGAGTGTGTCGTCCTCCCGAAGCGTCTCGTCCAAGCGTCTCGTCCGTGGAAGTCCGTCTGAAACAGGTCATGGCGACGGTGTCAGGTCGCGTTTTTCAATAATCCTATTTAGGTTCATTTCTAGGTTGTCGGGGCTACCCTATTTGTCAAAGTCCCAAATTGGTGTTCTTGTTCAGCCTAAATCGACCATTACCCTATATGCACAGAAAATTTGTCTGATGGTCGATTTCTACGGTGAGCAGCGTTTTATCGATGCGAAAAAGTAAATTTAGTTACAGTTGTCCGATTTTAGTTAGGTTTTCAGTTTCGCTACGGTGTGGGTTGTGCTACGAGTTAGGGAAACCAACCTGGTGTGAGGAACGCGCGTTTAATCTGGCGTCGAGTCTGGGAATGGTGACGGTGCTCGTGTCCCCGACTGCGGGTAGCGCAGTGGAGGTCGTCTCGGGATCGCCTCAGGATTGTAACGGTTGCAGGTAGCGCAGCGAGAAAAGGTGATATCCATCTTCTTTACAGCATATCCACATCGACCTAGAACATCTCGAATAATCATCCAAGCTGAGCTTACAACCATCTCCAAGCATAGGAAAAGAAGAAACTCCTCAGTGTCCTTGTGATTGTGATCGAAATATTCTTCCAGTTTACTGGACCCTGTCTCAAGCTCGTCTAAAGACAATCCATTCACTTCAAGTTCCAATGGTTTGGTTGCATAGCATTATCCTCACCAAATGATTCTTTGGTTCTGTAGTTTTGACATAATTATCATTTTGATGTGCAACATTGGACTCGTTTTTTGACGTTGGCACAAAATCTCGCTAGCCTTGCGTATATCCCTTCCTGCCCTGCAGTACGCTGAGGCTAACACTTGAAGAGTATAAACTGGATGAAAGACATCGAGCAAGGCTCCCAGCACTCTAGTCTCATCTTCAGTTTGTAATGTGTGCGAACAAGATGAATCCATATACAGAATATCCTTTAAACTGATAATCCTTCCGAATGGAAGTGGCCGAGGGAAAAAGACGAGACCCAATAATGCAACAGTGGGCTCTTCTTTAAGGGGGCGATTTGCTCGACGGTGGCGACCGGGGCTCAGGGGCACCGGAGCGGCGTCGTGCGGAGGCGTCGGGATGCGAGGGCGGCGTTGCGAGGGGAGACAACGCTCGGGGGCATCGTAAGTCGCGATGGCGAGGAAACGGTGCGTGGGTGGCTGATCGCGGCGGGGTTGAGTGCCGGAGGGAGATTGGAAGAGGGGACGTGGGGGCGGCCTCGCCATGAATCGCGACGGCGATCGGGAAGCGCTGCACGGGGATCGGGGTCAGCGGTGATCGCGACGTACGGCGGGGGCGATGACACTGCGGCGGGCTGAGATGGTGACACGGTGGCGCGGGGAGCGCAGGCGACGGCCGTCGGGGCGCAGCTCGGCGGAGGAGTGGAGGCGACGACGCGGCTGTTGCGGCGGAGGCGAGGGGGCCGCGGAGATGGCGGCCACGGGGCCGTGCGGTGCTGCGCTGCGGCGCCGGAGTAGATGGTCGTGAGAGAGGTCGGGAGAGGGAGGAAGATCGGGGTACGGGCGGCGGATCGCCGTGAGGAGAGAGAGAGAGATGAGGGAGAGATCGTGAATTGGGGGGATTTTCGGCGGCTGAGGGATTTTGCTTTAGGGTTAGGGTTTTAGGGTTAAGTTGGTTATTATAAAAGATTATATGTGATGATAGATAGCTATAGGATTATAGCTAAAAGGGGAGATATTGGGGTAGAGGATGTACAATCTAGGGGTAAGTCTAGGGGACCATAGAGGATAAGATTTGGAAATATATTAAGAAAATAATTGGGGGCTTAAAACAGATTTGACATCAAATTTCGAAATTTGAAACTGATTAGGCTAATCAACGGTCCAGGTTTATCCGGGCGATAACTCTCAAACCGGGCGTCGGAAAAATAATCCGAAAATACCGGGACGATCGTGGAGACGAGACGCACAGATCTACGGAGCCTGATCGTTTGTAACACCTACCAAAAATTTACGTAAAATTGGGAACGGCGTTTTGAGTCAAATGACTAAAACGCCCCTATTGTTCAAAGTCGTTTTGCGAGAAAACGAGCCATGAGACGATGTTCCCAAAATTTACAATAAAATCCAACACCCCAAAACGATCGCAACGGCACATCGCATCGCTAAATTCGGAATCCAGAAATAGCCAAATAAAAAAAATACGTGCACGATAAAGCACGTGCACACAGAACTACGATCGGTCAGAAAGCGGCCGTTACATGGCCGCTCGGTCCGAGCTAGGGTTTGGCTGCTACGGCTTCGTTCTGTATTTAACTTCAGGGTTTGGGTGCTCGGACCGAGTAGATGTCCTACTCAGTCGAGCTGCAGAGGGCCTCTGCAAGGCTCGAGATGTCGCTTTGTAATTGCTTCCGCTCGAGCAGCTCGGTTGCTCGGTCGAGCTGTAGAGGGCTGGAAGAGCCTCAAAAATGTTGTTTTGATGTGCGTTCCGCTCAAACGGATAACTGCTCTACTCGGTCGAGTAGCTTTAAACTCCTCGATTTTGGCTAAGTGCTTGGAATTGAATTCGGCCGCCGAGTCATATTGACTGAGTAGCATTCCTACTCGGTCCGAGTGAAGCATGCATTCTTCAGCCTTGGAGCTCTTCTTTGGTTTCAGCAGCTCGGCCTGAGTGGGCTGTTCCACTCAATCGAGCTGACTGGAAATCAGTGTTTAATGCATATATGAGCTTCTCTCCTCCTTCTCGTCTCTTCTTCTCCTACAATCTTCTCATCCACCTCGTCAAACACCTAGTGGACCTTGCTATTGGTTCTCTGGATAGCTCAGATGTGTCCACGTCTCGTAATTACTTCAAATTACTCCAAAGTTCCTGAAAATCCACAAATCTCTACAAAAATCAAATATATCATGAAAAGCGCGATAACATATAGAAAAGTGAACTTTGGACGATGAAAATGTTATGAAAATATGCAACAGGACGAGCTGTAGGATCCACATGTAATTCATGAGTGGTTACCTGAGGATCTACACCCGGCATATCTTCGGGGCTCTAGACGAACACATCAACATTAGCCCGAAGGAAAGTAACGAGCTTTGCCTTTAACTCTGATGGTAGTTGTGACTCGATAGATGTGATCTTTCCCTCTTGCGGTAACAAAGATATCAGTTCAGCCTCTTCCACGGGTGTAGGTCGTTGATCGACATATTCTTATCCACTATCAAGAAAATCTACTGGGAGAGCCTGTTCGACGTTCTTATTCTTCGTCAAGAGTAGATAGCACGATCTAGAGTGTTGCGGATTTCCCTTTACTTTCCCTTCTCCATTTGGGGTCGAAAATTTCACCATTATATGTAACAGAGAGGGGACGTCCTTGATATAAATAAGATATGGTCGCCCGATGATACCATTGTATGGAGATTTGAGGTTCACCCTTACGAACTTTGCCATTTTGGTGACTAATTACGGGTGATCTCCCAAAGTGACCGGAAGATTTATCATCCCTACAATGGGAACCAAATGGCCAGTGAATCCAATGATGGGGCATGTACAAGGCTGAAGATCGGAGGAATTTAAGCACATCCTCTCGATGGTTGACATAAACAAAATGTCACACGAACTTCCTGTATCAACCAAGAGTTTCACTACTTCGGCTGATCCTATGATGGCAGTTATGACAATGGCATCATTGTGAGGCATCTTGACCCTGTTCAAGTCTTCATCAGTAAAACCAATTATTGGCATATCAACTCTTAGTCGCTTTGGACCTGTACTTACCATTATAACTGGTCGTGCATATGCCTTCTGAGATGAGGATGACAGACCGCCCAAAGATGGTCCACCACATATCACATCGACCCTAACTGTTATCAGTTGTGTGGCTTCTGGTTGGTTTCTATCATTAGAACTTCCTCTAGCTTGATTCGTTTTTGGTTCGCCAAGAAATCTTCTTAGGTGCCCATGCTGAATTAGCCGCTCAATCTCTTACTTCAAGGCAAGACAGTCATCAGTGTCATGACCATGATCTTGATGATATTGACAGTATTTGCGTCGATCTCTTTAATCCACCGGACTTTTCAAAGGCGGATGGAGCTTTTCAAAATTTCGCTCTGCCTTTGCCACAACCATAATATCTGCCAAAGGAGCATTCAATTTGAGGGGACCGTCTGGAGCACTTTCTCGTCTAGTTCGAGGACTTCAGTCTCTTCTCTTTGGGTTTTCGGCTCTTTGGACGAAAATTCCTCTATCACATCGGTATGTGTCGAGAGCAGATCTATCTTTTGGGGTTGGTTCCTTCTTTGTCTCTTTACGCAGGGTGACCTCGTCCATGGTCACCAAAGCATCATCCCCAAGCATTTTTGCGCCCGAGTAAACAAGTCATCTAGATTGTTTGGAGGATCGTATTGTAAAGATTTGAAGAGTCCTCTATGACGAAGTCCTCTCTTGAATGCCGCCATTGCCATCTCGTCACTGCAACTCGTGACGTTCTGCCTCTCTTTTTGGAACCACTTAATGTACTTATGGAGGCTCTCGCCCTGCTTCTGTACCATTTCTAATATGTGGTCCGGGGTTTGCTTTCTTCGTCGGCTAGCCATGAATTCCCAACCAAATACACGAGTTAATTCTTGAAATGAGTCGATAGATCGGTCGGGCAGACATTGTACCATTCCATTGCCGACTTTTCCAAAGTGGTTTGAAAATCTAGGCAAAGAAAGGCATCATTTGCCCCTAAAATCATCATTCAGCGCTTATACTACTGAACGTGATCTTTAGGATCTCCCGGTCCATCATATCGGTCCACCTTGGGAAATTAAAAATTTCGAGGAACACACGTCGAGGTAATTCTTCTCAAAAGGGGCACGTTTTCGTCGTCAGATCGACGAGATGCCAAACTTGTACTGCGACGATGGTGCCGATGACTTCTCCTTCTATGTTGATCATATGACGAGGCAGAGGATTCATCTCGACTGTCATACCGATCATCTTCTTGATTCCTTCTAAGCCGATGGCCTTGACGAGGAGTTCAATTCATGTCCCGTCGATAATTCCCGTTGTGATGATCATTACGACGAAGACTCCCATTTCTTGCACGCCTATCATCAAGGCAAAAACTTCTGCTTCTCCGACATCGATCATGATGACGTGGGCTTAGGCTCCTCTTACGCTGGTCCACGTGGTGAGGGCTGTGACTTCTCTCTCACCGACCACCGCGGCAAGGACTAGAGCTCCTTTCACGTCGATCACCGCGACAAGGACTCTGGCTCCGCACTCGCCGATCAGGACGTTGAGGGCTTAGGCTTCTCTCCCACCGATCATTGTGACAGGGACTCTGGCTACGCCCATATTGATCTAGACGAGGAGGGCTTCACCTTTTCTCACGTCGATCTTCACGAGGGGAATTATGAATTGCATGGTTTGCCACTGCGACCATAGTTTCGTCTCCAATCACTCCTCCAAGAACCCTCCCATGAGGTTCTTCCGTCTCCGTTGCGGTATTAACTTGAAATGGAGAGTTCAAGTTTCATGCCACACCTCTAACAGCAGATGTGCCCACCATTGGTGGAGGTCGGGAGCCTATCAGTTGCTCTATCACGGCACCAAGTGTTTGGTAGCCCGTATGAACTTCCTGGGCAAGATCTTCAAACTGCTCCATTGGTACCATCTGTTGCAGAATGGAGACGCTTGACGCCTTGCCTCATCTCGAGATGATGACTCACCAGATTGCACCGTAGTGACATCGGTAGAACAGTGATCTGTCAACTTGTCTGTTGAACAGTTTGTGGTGTGATCCTAATACCCTTACCCCTTGTGGATCGACGAAGCTGTGTGGATGACGTCATGGGTGTAACATCGTTCCCACAGACAGTGCCAATTGTTGATGGGAAAATCCACCAAACAATAAATTTGTAGTATTGGAAACCAAGGTTATAATGGTCGATATATGATGACAATGAGTTGATATGTCGTCGATTGAGGTTGAAGATTGATCAGTCACTGGATTAGTTCAACGAGCTGCCGAAGTATCTGCGACACGAGGAACCTGTCCAAAGTGGGTCGGGCCTGGGTTCGACCTAAAACCCCTCTGACGCTCAAGTTAGTATTAAAGTCGAAGAAAGCTCGAATAGTTAAGAACGAACTTCATGAGTAGGAGTGGAAATATTGCGGGTCGGGTTGGGTATTTAACTACCCAAGCTTGCCCCGACCCATCTGCAGGCCGGGGCGGGGCGGGTCATGGGCCGGGGCGGGTACTTTCTTACCAAAACTGGGTCGGGCCGGGTAGGGCCGGTCGGGTCAGGTAATAACTGTCATCCATATGAATCCCAAATAAAAATTTTATTTGTGAATTGGAAGAATTTTGATTTATTTGGTAATTTGGAATTGGGAATTGGCCCAATTGGGAGAACAGTGGAATAGAGTATGAGTTATGGGTTATTCGCTGACTGCATGGTCCACATCAAAATAGTAAGGTTTTTTAGAACCTCTATAGTTCACCGGGTCGGGTCGGGTCGGACCGGAGCGCATACAAAGCCCAAGCTTGCCCCGACCCGGCTGCTGGCTGGGTCGGACCGGGTCAAAACCGGGTCGGGCCAGGTCGGGCCGGGCGGGTCAGGCCATACTACCATCCATATTCATGAGTCCGAACTATCTATGTTGAACTATAATTTAAGTGGAGAATGATACCTGGCTTCTTTAGGTGGAATTATTACCAACCCTTCTTCTGTGGGAGAATCCTTCCTTTTATAAGAGTCGGGTGATTGATGACGACTCCTCGTCTTCTGAACACTCGTCATAAAGTAGAATATCAAGAGATTGTACGTAGCAATCATTAACGACATGGATCATTAATGGCCACCATCAAATGTTGTCTTTGGATGCTGGTTTTATTTGACAACTGAAGAGCGTGTATTCAAAGGGTCATAATGGTTTTGTCATTGATTGCTTCAGAGTCCCAAGAGTCGGGCTCATTAAATGAGGTAACACCAGCTTTCATAACTTGCCGAAGTAAAGGCTTTGTGTCTGGCATTGGCGATCTGATGAATGTCGATCTGATGAAGATCCGATCTTGTTTAGAAGCTTTAACTCCTAAATTCTAACTGCTGACGTAGGAATATAGATCGTCATTATTGGTCGCAATGATCACATACGATCTACATTTTGGTCGTAACAGCCGGTGTACATTATGATGGGATTTAAGGTAGTTTCACTAAATAAGGTTACCCTAAAAGTACCAATTAATTTTGCTAAATTTAACTTAAAATTTAAGGTGGTTTTTATTAAGAATTATATAGTTCAGATGGTTTTGACGAACATCTGTAAAAATCTTAACAAAACATTGTTAAGGATAGTTTAAATGAAAACAAAGTCAAAGTGGGCTTCGGTGAATTTCTTAGGTTAAAAGTAGTATTTAAAAACGCGAATGGTTTAAAATAATTTACATAAATTAAGCATATTCCTCCTAGAACCAGTGTCATAGTGTACCATTGATGATATGTGGTTTTTGTTACCCCAATTCTACGTAAAGTTGGTGGGAAAAGCTATACACCCAAACCCTAATTGCTTCACACACACCACCTCTAATATTTTTAAAACTCAATGTTTTGCTTTACGCATACATCTTAATTCTTAGAATACCCCTCTATTCTCTTCCTCTATCTAAAAAACCTCCAGCTTTAGTTGCAGCTCCACCACCACTGTTGCATGTTGGTCTCCGCCTTTCACCCCTCTTCTCCTCATCATCCTCATTCTCATCGTCACAATTGTGCATTGTTTTTTAGTTGAAGAAGATGAAGAAAATGAAGAAGATGATACAACAATGGCGGTGGCAGCATAAGGAGGAGGGAGTCACATTGCCGTTGCCTCATCATCATCATCATCATCATCATCTCCTCCTCATTGATTTCAATTGTACATGGTTTTTTTAATATTAAGATGGGAGGGGGAGGGGGCCCACCGTTGCCGCATCACCCCGCCACTTCTGCCTCCTCATCTTTGACGAAAGAAGAGGAGATGTGGAGGATTTGAAGAGGATGAAGCGGAGGCCGCGATGATGGGAAGCGATTTTACGAGGAATTGTTTTGAATGGCAAACTTGAAAATAAATGAGATGTGTGTGTAAATCAATTTGGTATGTATGGGTAGCAACTCCCGGGTCGGTTTAAGTCGTGCTTAGCTCACAAGGAAGCGAGATGGGCTTTATATGGGCCTAGCGTGGGTCGATCCCTTGAGTGTGCCAGATATAGGCCTAACTAGTCACTTAATCCTCAAGAGATGCTGTTTTTAGTATGTTGATATGATCTTTCAAGCATATAGTCTATTTTTCTTCGTGTATACGGAACATCTTTACCTCACAAAATTGTATGTGCTTGAAACTTGGGCTGGCCTCCTAAGATCTCCATTTCAACAAACAAGGCCCAAGGTGATGGCCAAAGTGGGCCTAAATGTAGTGGGCCAGAATTCGCTCCTAGACACGGAAGCCAGCAAAGAAAGATAACGAACCAAATGATGGGGACACAAATTATTTATATCACAAATAATAAAAGAAGGTAACAAATAAAAGAACGGATGAGGTACCCAAAAAATACATAACACATGGTATGCGTTTCAATGAGAACAATCCATCGTAAAAGCATCATGGCCTAACCCAAGCCTAAGGTCAAGTCCAAACCCTTGATGCTCGGCGTGGTCACCGGGGGGCGCCAAGTTCAAATCCAAGGACAGCACCCTCTTCCCATTGGATTTCCTCTCAACAACCCCAAACCCCTCGGCAGTAGCCACCCTATGTCTCCTCATGTGTCCACCCAATGCCTGCCCGATTGCAAACTCGAGCCCGCATATCGAGCACACGTGAAACTTGGGCCTCGCCGCGGCACTCTCCGACAGCCTCGGCTTCTTGTGGCTCGCCCTGTGGCCACCGAGGGCTTGAAACGAGGGGAACCGCCTGTCGCATGTCTTGCACTCGAACACTCGCTCGTGACGACGGATCACCGGGATCTCGCCGCCGCCGCCATGGGACAGCATCGTGAGGACGCTGGCCATGTCGACGGTCTCCCCTTTCTCTCCAAATCCAAACATCTTCGTGTCGACCATGTTGGCTACAGGTGTATGGAGTATGGATGCTGGCAAGCTTGTTTATTTATAGGCTTAATGGTTCGACGGAGACAATCAATCAAGGAATTGTATAAGGGAGGGAAGTTGATGTGGGAATTGACATTGGCTTTCGAGGAAACAGAGGCCACTTTAATACTTGAAATGATCAATTTGTGTGGCGTGGGTTGCTGTTTCGTCGACACTAAAAGGTGCGTCGTGTTCACAAGTGAGAAATCTTTAATGGTATGAAAGGGATCGTTGCAGTCTATCTAGGATTTTGTACGAGTCAGCGATGCAGTCTATCTATATATCTGCGTCCAGCTGCTTCTAGTAATAGATGTTTGCTTAGCATCGAGGGAAGCTGTTAACGAGCTTCCGTGTGCTGCAGAAAACGTAGACTAGTTGACCAAACTAACATGTCTGAGGAGCAGTCCTGGGACTTGTGTTCCCATAAATTTTCGCTCATTTTTTCCTCAAAGGAGTTAATAGCCATCCTTTCAGGCTGATCGTTGGTCAAGGATAGATTTAAGATGGGTCGCCATTTGGCAAACCACTCATCTTTCAGATCCCTTCGCGCATGTAAAAAAGATAAAAATGGTTTGAACACGCTTACCTTTAACATATCCATCTATTCGTATGCAACCCTAGTAAATTAATATACTAGTCATAACCCGTGTCATCGGACACGGTTCATTTAAAATATCTGTTTCCCCCAAAAATTATTTCCCCTACAAAATTTTGGGACATATAATATTCCACTTCACAATTTAAAAGAACAAAAATTTAGCGGGCGCCTTCGACGCGAGACATTATTCTCATCTTGTTGCAACAGGCGTCGAAGAGACGGTGGGCCCCGCATTGAGGGAGAGATCATGTGTTCTGCAGCAACATTCGATCTGCAGCATTAAGTGCAAGTTAAAGTTTTTTCCCCAAATGCATTAATTGTGTACACTCCCCAAATGCATTAATTGTGTACACTCTGCTATTCCCCAGAAACTTTCATATCCCCGGAAATGTTTTTCCCTCGAAAACTTCCCGCAAAATCTCATCTCAACCATTCATTCCTCACGATTAAATCTCAGCCGCTCTTCTATCAACCCTTTTGACCTAGCTAGTCAGCCCTATAATTCAAAAATAGTCATCAAAAGTAATATAGATATGTGACGCTAGGAAACCCCTAGTCATCACTCTTTCTTGGAGACTCTTCATCTCTCAACACGTTATCAGCACGAGTTATGCTCGTAGAGAAGGAAATGATGCGACGAAGCTCTGACAAATTTTTTCGTGACGGCTTGAGAGAGAAGCCGATGTGCGGATCGTGCCGAAAAGCGTCGTAGGACGACTGATTTAGAGGTATTTTTAGATTTGCGCAAAAATTCCAATTTTTTCATGCTCATGACTATATAGATCCAATTTTGTATTTAGATCAAAATCACATTTTTATATGCCTATATCTAGATCCAATTTTGTATTTAGATCAAAATCACATTTTTATATGCCTATATCTAATTTTCTTGATCTAAAACATGATTACGTCTAGAGATTTAATTACAAAATAAAAATAAAAATAAAAACAAATATCTTGTGCAAAATTCTTGTTGTTGATGTCCTTCGAAAAATATTTTAATAGATCTGTCAACCGTAGAAAACAAATATCTTGTCCTCGGCCGTGAGACCCTGTACCGTCAATTGGCCGTGGGATGGTTAGTCCCCCATATGCTTGACCCATCAGTGTTGTCCATGACTGCCTTTGCTTCGGTCAATGTTGACTTGTGGAGAAGATCGTACATCCTTGGTGGAGGATGAATCTGATTGTTTTAGTAAACTGATGGGCAATAGTTTATTTTAGTAAACTGATTTTTTAGAATGGGCATGTGATAATCATACGAAGTCCACATTTATTTAGTTCCTACATTGATTGATTGGGCAGACCCTTGTATATTAATATTTTCTGCTTGTTTAGGCATGCACAGATCCGAACTTTTTTGGTATCAAATATGTTGTGCTTGGTTAATTTTATAATTTTATTAATTTGATTAGTTAACACCACTGCAAGTGTTAACCACGTTGACCAGAATTGATTTTTGTAAGAATGATTGGCTATATAATTGGATATATTGGATGATACATCCATGTGATACCAAACATATATCTCACATAGCAGTCTCACATATATCAAATTTTGTACATATATCTCTAGATGTTTGGAGAATCAGTTTGAGATCATTCATGAAATATATGTGCATCCATCTCAAGTGTGATATTGTATATTTGTTATACAAATACAAACATTAATATACCCATAATGAATATATGGATATTGTGTAATGATGTGAGTACAAATATAGTTTGACCACTGGATCTCTCAATGTTTATTTGATGAACTTGAATAGATTCTGCATACTGACTTCGCAGATGAATTTGATTCATATTCTGTATACATAAATGTGTAATCATGTATATATGTGTATACGTGATAATGTACTCAAAATATGTATAAGTTACATGTTAATTTTTTTTTGGCAAATTTAGTTTGCTTAATGTTATATGTTAACTTTAATAATTTAAATTGGTAATTTTAGTTTGTGTTAAGGCCAAAAATGACGGAAACAATATAAGGGCTAACGTGGACTTCTCCTGCGGAGGTGGAGTCTCGTCAGCTAGTTGTGAAGGACCCTAGTTGGTAGAATCGGGGTCGTTGGTGCCCTGACTCGGAGAATGATGGTCACTCAACCTGCTGGATAGGTCAAGTCTCGAGTGAACAACTGTAAAGGTATGGCCTTCTTGTTAAGATGCTCTATGACTTTCCTATATCACAAAGGAGTGTCATGGGATCAGATCTGGGTTCCAACCAAATCCCCTCCGATGCTTAAGTTAGACAGAAACTTGTGAAAAAGCTAGGAGCCGCTAGGATCGACCCAACGAGGCTCGTCTCAGGTCGGACTGTGTAATCTCTTAGGAGGGAGAAATATAAAGTGGAGGATAGAATGTTAGAGTATCGGATCTCGTACCTTTAGACCCTTTTTACATTGTCCTTTTGAGTATTTATAGATGATGATCTACTGATTATGAATAATCGTCCCTCATTGATCAGGGCGGGATCTTCTCCGGGATTGAAGGTAATGGATGTCCATTTACAAAGTCGCATTAACTCCTCCCTGAATATCAGTGAAAGTCCAATGGTTGAATTAGTCATTCTTTTAACCGAGTATTATTCAGTCTCACTGGCGGGTTTCGGGTTACGGTTCCGAGGTTGTAGGCTCTAATTGGGAGGTGTACCTTAACACCATTTCGTGGGCCGTACTCGTGCACCAACAATGGCCCCACAACATTCGTGTTTCAGGAACAGGGCTAATTAAAACCGCATGATGTGTATTCTCATTAAATGGGCACGACATTCAAAGTGGTTAATTTGATTTATACCGCCAAAACCCTTCATCTCTTAATCAATCCTCACCGTTTCTTGAGACCAGGCCCAGACACGTGTCGATCATCGAACAACTGCTTGTTGGGCTCCTCTGTGTAAAAGAAGGGGAGAAGAACAAGAAGCTTTCTTATTCCGCCTCCAGATTTTCGAAAGCTTAATTCCTCCATCGCTTCCTTTGGTGTTTGCCTGACCTCGATAAGGTATCTTCCTTGACTGATCTAGACTCCTCTTTTAATCTATATGGGCGAATTTCCACCGGTAAGGATACATGAGCCGACCTACGAAGAGCTCGTGTTGTGCCTTCGGCCTCCTTAATACGACAAGGTTCCCGGCAAGGGAAAATGGCTACGAATAGAACCGACACCTTCAATTCGTCAAAGGGATCTGAACTTAGAGGTTTCCTATGTGATTCTGGAAAAAATGCCAGAGTGCTCTTATGAGCTGGTTACTAGGGTTTGGTCTAATTGCCTGTGTCCCCCCTAGAGGGTTAGGTTGCCAGAGTTCGATGAGAGAGTTTGCTTTCCTCAGAGGATCAAGGTGGGAGTGTACCCATGAACTTTCCATCTTGGTCTTTGTTTTCCTCTTCACCCCTTTATCATAGAGATTATATGCTCTTTTGGACTTTCTCTCTGTCAACTTGCACCTGAGGCCATTCCTCTCATGGTCTGCTTCGTTGTCTTTGTGAGATTTGTGGGGTTCAACCATTCATTCGACTGTTTAAGCACTTCTTCCAGGTAATAATTGACCCTCGCAAGGTGTGGTATCATATTGTCGCTTGCCCCGTAAAGAGACTCATTTACCACCTTCCGATCTCTGACCCTAATTGGGAAGACACTTTCATGTTTGTTTTTCTCCCCGACATAGGACCGATGCTTAACAATTGGAGTTCTCCTAACCCTGATATCAGTGAAGAATTCAGGTTATTACCAAGAGAGTTCGAAGTGGCTAAACTTATTTTGAGCCGACTGAGTCAGGAGAGGTCAACCTCGTATTTGTTGGACAACCATCGCCTGAAGGCCGTTTTGTGGAGTACGGGTAATGCATACTGCTTCTGTGCTCCCACTGTAACCACTTACGATAATTATATTCGTTGTTTACAGACATGGCTTGTGGAGCTCACAGAAGCATGGACCCTGAATTGGGTCAAATCTGGAGGGAACAACACAAGAAGAAGAAAAGCCTGAGGGATCAAGTGCTCATTCTCCTCTTTCCCTTAGTCAGAGATCCTCCTCTGAGGGAGGTGAGGCCATGGGACCTCGAGGTCATCCTCCCTGCCTCATCGAGAAAGGTTCCGAGTCGAGCTATCGCTCACTTAATCCCGCCCATTACTTCCATCATTGTTTCGGAGCCTCTGGTGGTGGAGGGTGTAGACACTGTTGCAGCTCTCGAGCCTACCGAGCTCGTGTTGGATCCTGCCAAAACAGAGTTAGGATCGATAAATGAAGTTTAGACTTACGCTTGCGTATGCGGCACGGTAGTCTACGAACTTCGCCTTCGGATTCGCCACGACGGATCGAGTCTTCTCACGAACGGAGTAAGGCTACTAAATCCACAATCTAAATCTCTACTTTTAGATTAAGAACTTGGATAAAGGGAGAGGACGTATTTCGACAGAGCTTCGCTAGAATGAAAATGCATGCAAGAATGCCATGCAAAAGTGTAAGTAAAATGGCTAACCCTGGGGTCTTATTTATAGCCCCCAAGGTAGTTATTTTAGGAGTAATTGTTCCTTTGAAACAATTTAACTAAGGTGTACCATCGTACATGGCATATTATAAGCTTAAGTTTTACCATATGCATGGTACAACATAAGCTTAAGATATTACCCCTTTATTAGCCATATGTCGCATGCACTTATGCACATATAATGCGACTTTCCCATCATTCTAGAGATCCTCTCCGCAAGGGAACATATTCCCTTTGTACACGACTTCATGTACGCGACGTTCGAGGTCCGTATTCCCTCGTACATCCCCTACAAGGGTGTACTAACGTCTTCCATATCCAACATCTCCCACTCACACTTGAGGGGATTGTAAGAGAACGTCATTCTCTTAGTTCTTTCATCTATCATACCGAGAAATAGACCGTGCGACCATCATGCGCGTAGAGTCTGTTGTTGTGCACTTGTTAGAGATACACAACGACCTCGAAGGTGCAAAGTTGAGTAGTTCAACGCATGTTTTACCCGAGATTATTTCTTCACATTTCTTATACTTTATATTCAACAATTGAATCCCATCTGGATCACAATTGGCTGGCCAGCTTTGAATCATTAAAGTCCAAATGTGAATATGAAATCAATCTTCCTCTTCTTGCGAACCTTCTGATCTTGACTGGACTCGTTTTTCTAACGTGCCCCGCCGAGCCGAATTATCATAGCCCATAAGTAACACGCTAAGATAGCGATCATCTTGTCAAATCTAAAGGAACCAATTGGAGTCCTTGAGGGTAAGAGTTAAGGCCTATATGGCCTTTGAGTCTCACATAATAGCAAACACTATTGCTACTAACTCAGTGGTCGTAATGCATACGTGGTATGAACACGTATTACAACATCGCTCCTTTCCCAGGGAGTGTATGTCTCAATGATGTTGTAAGGATGATGATCAGACACCACAATGTCTGACTTTGAGTCCCTTATTCTACTCAAATTAATCCTTTGGACTCACATCCCGCATTTAGACAGATAGGAAAAAAAATCCTCTTAGATCTTTTGTAAGCATCCATATGATGCAGATCTTTCATGCGACCATTTTGTTTAAGTCATGACTCTTAAATCATCCGTCTGATGATTTTGACTTTAAACAGGTCTCATCTCTATTCCATCCGTCTGATAGAATAAGGCGGTTGCTCATGTGAGAGAGCCAACCTCAATCTGTCCGACATACTAGAATTCAGCTGAGATTTCAAAAAATGTACACAAACATTTCTTAAGAAATTCATATGCAATGTTTGAAAAAGAACTTATTCTTTTATTAAATTTGATCTTTCTTAGACATGGGAATATATATTGGTACAACTCAGCTCTTACGCAATCCTTGGGATGATAAGTGTTTATAAAACACATTTCTGGGGATCGCTTTCGTAAGCTGATCCTCTATCATCTCATGCGTAGATATGTACCTTATGTCTACCTTCTTGGTTTTATCATAGTCTTTTGCAAATTCGTATCGGATATCAATGTGTTTGATCTTACAAGACACATTATCCTCTTTAACCGCTTTCCAGTGTACTTGCCCTGTGTTGGATTGGTAACAGCTTACCATTTCCAACGGAAAAAACAGATGTCCGGTCTCGTACACACCATAGCGTACATAAGACTATCAACTGCACTGGAATATGGAACTTTTTCCATAATTTCCTTTTCCTTTTGGTTCTTTGGACACGATTCCAGATATAAATTATCGCATATGCTTATATGAATATCAATGGACTTGCAGTCCTGCATATTAAATCGTTCTAGAACCTTCTTTATATAAGTCTCCTGTGAAAGAGAAAGAAGTTTCTTCGAACGATTCCTTGAAATCTTAATTCCAAGGATATATGCGGCTTTTCCTATGCCTTTCATCTCAAATACTGATGAAAGCCAAGCCTTGATACTCATCACAAAGCCCTTGTCATTTCTGGTAATTAAAATGTCATCTACATATAGAGACATGATAATATACTTGCTTTTAATCCTCTTGATATATACTCAGTTATCTTCATCAAGCATGGTAAAATCCATTTGATAAGACAACTTCTTGAAATCGTATATACCATTGCCTCGAGGATTATTTAAGACCATATATGGACTTACGAAGTTTACAAACCTTATGTTCGTTTCCTTCTTTTACAAACCCTGTTGGTTGTTCCATACAGATCTCCTCGTCCAATTCTCCATTGAGAAAGGCAGTTTTTACATCCATCTGATGTAATTCGAGGTTTAAGCAAGCTACCATAGCCAGAATCAGGCGAATCGAGGTAAAACGCACAACAGGTGAGAAGGTCTCTTTGTAGTCTATCCCTTCCTGTTGTGTAAAACCTTTCGCGACAAGGCGAGCTTTATATCTATTTATAGAGCCATCAGCCTTATGCTTGATCTTGAGAACTCATTTGTTCCCAATTGCTCTATATCCTCTGGGTAAGTTAACTAAGTCCCAGACTTGGTTAACTTTCATGGATTTCAATTCCTCCTTCATCGCTTCCATCCATTTGTCTTTTGCAGGGCATGATACGGCCTGTTTGAAAGTAGCAGGCTCTTCATCATCTTGTAGTAAAGTCATAAAGGTTTGCGGAAATTCATTCTCAAATCTTAGAGGAGCCAACCTTGTATGACTACTACGTTGTATTTGAGATTCTTCAAGTCCTTGTTGACTCGAATTTAGATCAATTCTAATATCACTCCCACTTGGAATGTCGTTAGAATTGCTCCCACTTGGATCATTATTCCCGTATGGAATAGGATAATCGTCATTCGTATAATCCATTGGTGAAGGTTGAAACGTATTTTCGTTTTCACCAAGAATTCTCCCACTCGAATGAGGTAATCCTTCTTGATCATAAATCTCAAATAGAGATAAGTCCTGACTTATCTCGCCCTGTCTTGGAAACTCATTTTCCAAGAAAGTGACATCCCTCGACTCAAACTCAATTAGCCCACCATTGTCTTCCTGACTAACAAAAAAACATAACCTTTGGTGTTTTCTGCGTATCGTATAAAGATACATTTCCGTCCCCTTGGCCCAAGTTTGCCATACTTATGGGAGGAAATATGTGCGTAGGATGCACAACCCCAAGGTTTCAAAATGTTTAAATCAGGAGACCTTTGGTTCCACAACTCATAAGGAGTGGAGCTAACTGATTTCGAGGGTACGCGGTTCAAAATGAAAGCGGCCGTCAATAATGCATCACCCCAAAAGGTGATTGGCAAGTTAGCTTGCGCCATCATTGAACGGACCATTTAAAGTCATATACCTCCTTTCTGCAACACCAATTTGTTGAGGAGTATAAGGCATAGTTACCTGATGTACTATGCCTTTTTCATCACAAAGTTCCTTTAAACTTGTTGATTGATATTCACCGCCCCTATCGGTTCGCACGACCTTAATCTTGCGATCTAATTGATTCTCCACTAAACTCATATAGTTTTTAAAGCAGGTTTAGTGCTTTCACTTTTGTGGGATATCAAATAGATATGACCGAATCGGGTGAAATCATCAATAAAAGTGATGAAATAGGACTTCCCGCGTCTTGTCTTGACATTCATCGGACCACATATGTCCGAATGGATAAGCTGTAATGGAACCTCGGCCCTTGTGCCGGTTCCAAACGGCTTGCGACAAGATTTCCTCACAAGGCAATGTTCGCAGGTCGACATTTCAACCTTTGAAACATTGGATAGAAGGCCACGTTTGGCAAGTCTATCCATACGCGTTGGTCCAATATGACCAAGCCTTGCGTGTCAACAAATTATATTAGACTCATTAGTCAAAGAATTTGTCACAAGGAAATTTTCATTACATGAGGAATCATACATTGTACTTATTACAATAAATCCTTTGAAATACAAACCCAGTACCAATAAAGGATTTATTACAAAATAGGTCCATATTACAATCATGAAAGAACCAACTATAACCAAGACCCATTAAATTGACCACAGTTTTAATATTCCTTTGAATATATGGAATGAAGAGGACATCATGAGGTAGGAGAGTGCGGCCGTTGTCCAAGACTAGCTTGCGAATCCCAACGCCTTTCACTTCAACACGTTTGTTGTTTCCTACATTGATCCACTTCATTCCTTGGGGTATCCGGTGATACTCCACGAAGGACCGTCTGTCCTTTGTTATGTGGTTGGTGGCACCTCGTCACTTCCACTCGTACACGAACGAGCATAGTGACCGAGCTTGTTGCACTTGAAGCACTTGATCCTTTTCAAGTCTTTCTTCTTGTGCCATTTCTTGTGCCCACCCTTATGTTTGGGTTCCTTGGTAGACTCAGGTTGCTTATTACGTTCATTAGAAGACTTCGAACGATCTTTACATTTCTTTCCCCCGTGTGAGGAACTAGCAACCATGTGCACTTCTGCACTTGGCTTGGCAGCCGCAAGCCGCTCTTCCTCTAATTTGAGGTGTTTGGAAACATCGTTGAAGGTCTTGATGCTCTCATTATGAGTGAGATGCATCTTCATCTGATCCCACCCATTTGGTAGGGAACGTATGACTGCTTGGATTTGTTGCTCATCAGTGAGCACATGACATGCGTCCTTTAACTCCGAGATAAGGTTCGACATATGTCACAGATGTTTCCCCAAGGAATGATCTGGACGTTTCTTATATGTATCGAACCTTATAGTTAAGGCGCGAAGTTTGGACACCGATGTGCCACCGAACTTCTCCTCTAGCTTGGACCATATGTCCATGGCTAGGTCATGTTCTCGGAAGATGCGCATTATGTCATCAGCCATACTGCTTAATAACGTAATGCGCGCTATCTTGTTCTTCCGAGACCAAGCATCAAAAGCTTCCTTGTCTCGTCGGTGTTGGGCCGTAGTGCCCAACTCGGGTTCAATCATAACGTTCTTTAGAGTTTCGAGCACTTCTTGCTCCTCTAAAACGTATTGTATCTTGATGGACCAAAGTTTGTAATTATCGTCGTTGAGTTTTTCACCTCTGTTTAACTCAGCGACGATATTCTTTGAAGCGGAAGACATTTTACTTTTAAAATGCTGCAAAAGACAAAAACCGAAGGTTTGATCAAAACATTGCATAAAAATTCTTAAAATATAACTCCCACTTGAAATGATAATAGAATATCCCATTTGGATAGTTCTAAAAATTCAAATCCCACTTGGAATTATATTATATTTGATAAGTTACTTTCGAAAAATATTGAAGATATTGTTCTAGAATCGAAAAGGTCTCTTCGATTCCAATCACCATCTAGAACAACCTTCAATATTCCCCCATCACTTATCAAACAATAGTACTCTTATAGTACTAGCAGCGGAAAACGAGTTTGAAAACGTATTTTTCAGATATAACTCCCACTTGAAATGATAATAGAATATCCCATATGGATAGTTCTAAAATCAACTCCCACTTGGAATGATATTCATAATTTGATAAGTTACTTTCGAAAAATATTGAAGATGTTACTCTAGAATCGGAAAGGTCACTATGTTTCCAATCACCATCTAGAGTAACTTTCAATATTTCTCCCTCACTTTATCAAATGTTAGTACTCTTATAGTACTTTGCAGCGGAAAAGCGTTTTTGAAAACGTATTTTTCAAAACGTATGAAAACGTATTTTTCAAAAAAAATGTATATTTCAACTTAGTACCCTTATGATACTAGTGAAATATTCGGCACTTCCTGACCATTTGTCGGGAATGAGCCGTAGCCGTGCCAAGGTCGGATCCCCCTTTTGGGGATTTTTCTGCAAACTATCGTCGTTGGCTCCCGTATGGATCCAGGCGTTTCCCCCCGTATGAGAGAATTTTGGCTCAGACGACTATCGTTTGGCCCCGTATGGGCTAGTCGGCACGTTCATGTTCGACCAAGGCCTTTTGCCGAATTGGTCGACCAAAACACCCAAATTGGTCGACCAAAATTTGGTCTTCTTCACTCCCGGCCATGGCCCCTGCCCTGGCCGAGGCTGGCCAAGGGCCTCTGCCCTGGCCGGCCAGGGGCGGCCTGCGACAGCCCTGGCCACTGCCAGGGCCGGCCGGGCCACTGGCCTGGCCTCGGCCAGAGGCCGGCCAGGCCTCTGCATGGTCTGGCCTCGGCCAGAGGCCGGCCAGGCCTCTGCCTGGCCCGGCCTAGGCCAGAGGCCCCAGGCCGGGGCCAGGGCCCCTGCCCTGGCCTTGGCCAGGGCGGCCAGGCCCTGGCCTGAGGCCAGGGCGGCCAGGCCCTGGTCGGGGCCAGGGCCCCTGCCCTGGCCTCGGCCAGGGATGCCAGGCCCTGGCTGAGGCCAGGGCGCCAGCCCTGGCCACTGCTAGGGCCGGCCAGGGCCGGCCACTGCCGGCCTGGCCATGGCTATTTTTTGCCTTGGCCGGCCATGGCCCTTTGGCCATGGCCGGCCTCCCCTTGTGTGGGGTGGCCGCACACCCCCACCGGTGGGGGTTGCCGCGGTGGTTATTGGCCGTAGCCAACCACCTCCGCATGGGGAGGGGGGTGCATGGCCTTCATAGCCCATTTGGCCATGGTGCACATGGACTAAAATTCATCTTCCCCGATGGGAATAACCACCACCTTCTTCTCCGGTGAAGCACCCGTTCGTCGAGAAAGTGGTTATTTTCTAATGGCCGTGTGCCAAAAATGAAAAATAACATACTACGTGAACGGTCGGTTCTTCCCGTCACGGAGAGTTCCTACCATATCAGTAATGATAGGAGACCCTAACGTGAAAAGAACAACCGCTGCGTTCTCTCCGTCACGAAGCGTTCCTACCATATCCGTAATGGTAGGATACCCATTCGTGAAAAAGACAACGACTCGTTCATAGTTTCGACGGGGCGGCGGTTTGACCGGGGCGAACCCGTATGGCTCTGATACCAATGTTGGATCCTGCCAAAACAGAGTTAGGATCGATAAATGAAGTTTAGACTTACGCTTGCGTATGCGGCACGGTAGTCTACGAACTTCGCCTTCGGATTCGCCACGACGGATCGAGTCTTCTCACGAACGGAGTAAGGCTACTAAATCCACAATCTAAATCTCTACTTTTAGATTAAGAACTTGGATAAAGGGAGAGGAAGTATTTCGGTAGAGCTTCGCTAGAATGAAAATGCATGCAAGAATGTCATGCAAAAGTGTAAGTAAAATGGCTAACCCTTGGGTCTTATTTATAGCCCCCAAGGTAGTTATTTTAGGAGTAATTGTTCCTTTGGAACAATTTAACTAAGGTGTACCATCGTACATGGCATATTATAAGCTTAAGTTGTACCATATGCATGGTACAACATAAGCTTAAGATATTACCCCTTTATTAGCCATATGTCGCATGCACTTATGCACATATAATGCGACTTTCCCATCATTCTAGAGATCCTCTCCGCAAGGGAACATATTCCCTTTGTACACGACTTCGTGTACGCGACGTTCGAGGTCCGTATTCCCTCGTACATCCCCTACAAGGGTGTACTAACGTCTTCCATATACAACAGCTCGTTAGCTAGAAGCGGTGTCCTTCATCTCATGAAGGGGAGGACTTTGAAAACAGAAGGAGGGTCGTGGAAATGAACCATCCCCTTTTGCTCATGGTGAAAGGTTGTAGCTTTTTGATCCAGGCTTTGGTGTGTCGGTAGGTGGCCCATCTCGATCCTGAGCGCCCCCCCTCCCCCCCCCCCCCCCCCCCCCCCGTGATTCCTCCTCTAGATAAATGGCCATGGGGCATATCGACCCACCTGCTCCCATGGTCAGCCACATCCCTTTGGAGTTCGACCGAGCTCTGATGTTGAATCTGCTCTTAGCTAGTTCCTCGGGATCTGTTCGAGGCAAACCTCATCAACCGCCATTTATTGTTGGGAAGGGAGAGTTGGTCCTGTTGGACTTTGGGACTCCTTCTAGATTGGTGGAAAACTCCATTCTCCCTCGAGATTTGGAGCTCCTTCAAGGATTGGACATTGAGAAGGTGGCAAATTTCTTCGTGGGTTGCGGCTATCAGGTCAGTTATTCGCCATTTGTCTCTCGACTTATAATATGGAAGCTGCTGATCGATGCTTTCCACAGGTGTCCATCTTTGGTATAGTTTTACACCGCCAGGTCGTCGACATAATTGAGAGACGACGTCGGGCAGAGACCGACGTACACAAAGCTTCTGAGATCGAGGCCCGGATGAAGAAGATGGAAGAGGACTTGGGGAGAGCACTTGCGGCCAAGGCTGAGGCCGAGTGTGTAGCTTTGGAGGCCAAGACTAGCTTCGCTTCTATATCTTTCGTCAAAAAATTGGCTGAGGTCCAACAGGGGAGGAAAAGGTCCCAGCTCCAGGCCGACGTTGAAGCCTCGAAGAGGGAGATAGTCGAGATTCAAGCCAATGCTACTGAATCAGAAAAATCAGTTGAGGCTTACAATGCAGAGATGGTCGAGCTTCGAGCCAAAGCTGCTGAATCGAAAAAGTCTGCCGAGGTTCATAAGGAAAAGCTTACGGCGAAGTTCATCGCGGTGATGGAAGCATTCTAGAACGTCTTTATACTGAGGAGTGCCCATCCCTCTTAGGCTGTTAGATTTTTTATGCAGATTTCATGTAATCATTTTGAATGAATAAAAAGAACTTTCGAGTTTCTTCTATCTTCATTTGAGTATGTGAATGGGGGCGTATGGCCCCTCAACGACTCAAATTTTAATTTAAGAACCAATTGAAACTTGGGTCATGGATGTGTTAGGCATTTTCACCTGATAGTGATGATCCTAAGATCGTAAGCCATGTGGGCCATTGTCGAAGGGTATCATTCGATTGTGACGTGCACGAACCCTTCAGATTATGGCTGATGATGATCGAAGGTCGTTCAATGGCGAGGGTCGACCCCTTGGCTGACGACGAGGGTTGTTCGGTAGCGAGGGTTGTGTCCCCTACAACTTACAGTCTATGACGATCGCGGGTCGTTCAGTGGCAAGGGTCGGCCCATTGGCTTATGGCTGAGGACGAGGGTCGTTCGATAGCGAGGGGTATGACCCCTTCGACTTACAGTAGACACGATTGATTTGGGGTAAATATTGCATATTTAGCCCCTCAATTAGTGTCATTTTATGCATATATGATTTGTATTTGGCCTCTAATGCAATCGTTTTTAGAACTCTGATTCATTAGGGCAAACCTTTGATTTGTGCACAAAATATGATTTTATTGAGAATTTATGTCATTCTCATATTTTTCATGTGTAGATCTCGATCTCACGATTCTAACGGCTATTTATTTACATTTTTCTAAGATATGTGCTAATTTCAATGAATTTTTGAATAGAGAACACCAATTAAAAGGAGAAATACGCAAGAAATGCGGTCGTAAATACAAAAAACGGCCGCCCGTACAGTAGTCGTTGCTGCTCATCTACCTCGCCACGTGGCTCCCATCCAACGATCACAACTGTAATCCAACGATACAAAATGAGGGAGACACGTCTGAACGAGAGCCGCCGATCCGTTATCCAACGGTCGGAAAGCAATGAGGAGCTGTCGGTGACTTTGGACACTCGGCGTGTTCCTATTTCATCTCGCATGTAATGAACATCTCGTAGAAAAGTTCGATTCGAACTTGGATTTGATCGACACAAGCAGAGGCAGGCAAGATTCTCGGGCCACGTGGCTGCACAAAAACAAATCGTGCCCCTATCCGATGGTCATGGACGAATGCAGGCAACTGATCGGGTTTTTGAAGTGGATTTGAAGCGGGTTGAGCGAAGAATTTGCATCCGACACCAACTATATATAGCAATAAATACGGCTATAATCCAAAGCGTATTTAGCTTGGTTTTGGCTGTATTCTTTGTGTATTCTGAGCTCTAGAGAGCGTATTTTACCGTGGGATATGGATGCCCTGGAGACAGAGGTAGGTGCTATCATCTGAAGGAGATATATGGTCTATTTGGAGAGAAATGGTGATAAATTCCCAATCTTTGGCCTTGTATTTTGCATATTTAGCTTGTATTTGGAGTATTCTTCACGTATTTTGAGCATTTGATGATGTATTTGTCTACAAATATTGAATCTTTTCTCTCCATGTGCGGTTAATCTTCATATGTGTTGGTTGTGATGTAGTTAGGGTGTTATAAACTTTGATTTCGATATATTTTCGCCCTATATTCATGTTATAATCATGTATCTTGTCGATTTCTACATATATCTTATTTGGGTATGTTATACGGAGACGTGGACATGCTTTAATCGAATATGATCTGAGTAAGACTTATTCGTGATGCGATCCGAGAGGACATATCGTGACCCGAGAGGGCACTTGTGCGTATTTTTTTTCCATGAAATCGATAATATACGTGATTACTCTTTGGCACTATCTTACGTGCTTTATCGCCACACCTTCCGACGTTCTCGTGCCCTAGCCAGACGAAACGTTGAGTTATAGAAAAGATATTAATAATCATTAATTGCAATCGCCCTAAAGAAACCACAACCGACACATTCTCTCCACATTAGCACCCTATTATCGAATTCACCGTAATTATCGTAGGATTTCTCTTTCGTATTTAAAACCCTTTCACGATTACCCTATCTCTGAAAAGTGGTTGGTTATTATCATTTTATTGCACTTTATAAACTAAAATTCATGATTTTGCAGGTCAGTTGTCACGTGGATACGATACCTAGACTCACCAGGATCTCCTACAGTTGGGAGTAGCGCTCACATCTTTTGAGACGAGTCAAGTTTTTGGTGCCGTTGCCGGGGATAAAGTACTTGTGATCTACGATTTTAGTTCGTATGGATAAACATTCGGTGAGATCCTTCCATCTAATAGCTTAGGGGTTTTATTAGTTTTTTTGTTTTCTTTTCGCTTAAAAAAATTCAAACAATGGAGTGCATGAAAATATGTGGCACAGATTATTGGCATGATGCAGAGTATGCTATTGCACATAAGCATAGGATGGAGAAGCTTAAGATCGTTAATTTCAATCAGAGAGACTGTGAAACGTTCTATCAGGCCTGGAGGAAGTTCACAGACATAGTATTGAGCTATCCACAGCATATGTACATAAAGAAAGAACTTATGGAGTCCTTCTTATTTGGACTACAACCACAGCTACAGGAATTTTTGGGGGTCATGACGCCGACAGAGGCGTGGAAGTCCATGGAGTCTTTACAAGAGAATGATCAAATCACGAAGGTTACTTCAGATGGTGATTCAACGGAACCTTCTTGCAACGACACTGGGACATGCCTTGATCAAGGAGAGCAAAGCATAGACGTACCATTGCAACCCTTGAAAGAGAAAGTTTATTTGCTCATTCAGACACAGGAGGCTACATCCCATCAATTCCAAAAAAACTTTCTTCCTCGGAATCGGTAAATTCAAAAATAAATTAAAAATCTTACTTTGATTGCCACTTGCTTAAAAGAAAGTAATTCTTTTGAAATTCAACCTCAAGAATCTAATATGATTTCATCTTCTATTGCAATTATATCGAGCGAGCTATGTCATGATGAAAGCACAAATCAGAATATTAATATGGCTGGAAGTGGGTGCAAAGGAGAGGACGAGCTAGAAATATTGGATGAACAGGAGTAGGAGACAACTAGGGACTTGAGCTTAGAGATAATCAATAAGGAGTCTGAACCACTCTCTCCCCTAGTTTTATTTTTCCAAAAATCATTCATTCCTCTTCCCCATGGCTGAGCGTCATACCGAGAGCAGTGCAAATTTTTCAGGGAGTAGTCATCAACATGCTTTATTTTATTTTACTTACTTAGATGACTATATTTGGAATATGTTTATGGCAAAGAATTTTAGGCTAAATTGGACTGACATAACTTATCTCTTACAGGACATATGTAATCACTTTATAGATATGCTTGGAGTTGTGTTGTTGGGGTCCAATTTAGCTGTTGGAGGACGATTAGTCGCCAAGAAGCGTAAGGAACAGATAGAACAACTTCCTCCGCCATTAAAGATCAATGATCCACCATTTAACCACGGTGTGTTCTTTACTAATTATATGCTTTCAAGGATAGTATTATATGGTTTTGAATAAACTCGCTCCATTTTCGACATTGAGGACAATGTCCATCATTAGTTGGGAGAGTGTATGAGACCTTAAGATTTTTTAATAAAAGAGAGAAAAAAGAATAAATCACCATTACTCATCATCTTATACTCCTTCAAGCACCATACATCGGATGATTATGCATTGATCGTATTCTTGAAGTTATTTATGGCTTGAATTAATTATTTTCCTTCATGAAATAAATCATCAATATGCCATTTATGAAAACTTTCAATTGCCATGATTAATATCTCGAAATAGTTTGAGTTTATTTCATACAAGTTATTGTGATGCTTAAGTTTAAAGTGTACATGACTAATTGGATTAGTTTTTGAATTGAAGGGGAATTTGATCATTATTCATGCTGATTTTAATTTGGTTTGATGAATGGGTGTTCAGTTGCTTGCAAAAAAACTGAAGAAAAGAAGAAATAAAGGAGAAAAAAGAATAAAATGCACCATTCCCTTGAGTTTATTAATTTGTCGGGTCTTCGTGCCTCAGGAAGCATTTGAGATTCGCATCGAAAGATGGACGATAGGGAGTGCATTAGAAAAAAAGAGATAATAAAAACTTAAATGATTCGAGTTATTAGGTTCGAGGGGCTCTTCTAAGCCTAATGCCTGAAGGTCGTCTGACCTAGGAGTCATTAATCGAAAGCTCACTATATGAATCATTCTAAGTCGTTAAAAATATATACAAAAAAGAGAAAAAAATGGATGCATAAATAAAGAAACTCAACACCCACGAGTCGAACGATCTTTATATGATACTAATTCCTTGGAAATAAGAAGACTAGTATATGACGTCATGTCTTGCTCTCACTTGCGCAAAACGAAACTTATATGTTATTTATTCAAATTAAATTAGAGAAAATATCATGTGATTGAGCTTCTTCATGGATTGTGTATATTGATGGTCAAAATCATGTTGGAAACTGTATTATTGAGCCATGCCATAAACGATCGATAGAATTTATTATTTTTACTAATCATTCGACTTAATCGCTCTTTTTGCTAGGGACTAGCAAATTGCTAGTTGGGGGTGTGACTCGGGGTAAATATTACATATTTAACCCCTCAATTAGTGTCATTTTGTGTATATATGATGTGTATTTGGCCTTTAATGCGATCGTATTTAAAATACTCTTATTCTTTAGGGCAAACCTTTGATTTGTGCACAAAATATGATTTTATTGAGTATTTCTGCCATTCTCATATTATTCATTGTAGATCTTGATCTCATGATTCCAACGGATATTTATTTATATTTTTCTGAGATCTGTGCTAATTTCTATGAATTTTTGAATGGAGAACACCAATTAAATGGAGAAATACGCAAGAAATACGGTCGTAAATACGAAATACGGCAACCCGCACAGTACGCGCTACCTCTCATCTGCCTCGCCACGTGGCGCCCATCCAACGATCGACTCTCTAATCCAACGATACAGACCGAGGGAGACGCGGCTGAACGAGAGCTGTTGATCCGTTATCCAATGGTCGGAAAGCAATAAGGAGCTGTCGGCGACTCTGGACACACAACGTGTTACTATTTCATCATGCAGGTGATGAACGGCTCATAACAAAGTTCGATTTGAACTTGGATTTGATCGATGCAAGAGGAGGCGGGCGTGATTCTCGGGCCATGTGGCTGCCCAGAACAAATCGTGCCCCCATCCGACAGTCAGGGACGCAAGCGGGCAACGGATCGGGGTTTTGAAGTGGATTTGAAGCAGTGTTGAGCAAAGAATTTGCATCTGCCACCGACTATATACAGCTATAAATACGGATGTAATTCAGAGCGTATTTAGCTTGGTTTTAGACGTATTCTTTGCGTATTCCGAGCTCTAGAGAGTGTATTTTGCCGTGAGATTTGGAGGCCATGGAGACAGAGGCAGGAGCTATCATCTGAAGGAGATCTAGGGTCTATTTGGACAGAATTGTTGATAAATTCCCAATGTTTGGCCTTGTATTTCACGTATTTGGCTTGTATTTGGAGTATTCTTCACGTATTTTGAGCATTTGATGATGTATTTGTCTATGAATATTGAATCTTTTCTCTCCATGCATGGTTAATCTTCATATGTGTTGGTTGTGACGTAATTAGGGTGCTATAATCTTTAATTTTGATATCTTTTCACCCTATATTCATGTTATAATCACGTATCTTGTCGATTTCTACATGTATCATAGTTTGGTACGTCATACGGAGACGTGGACATGCATGAATCGAATATGATCTGAGTAAGACTTATTCGTGATGTGATCCGAGAGGATGTATCGTGACCTGAGAGGGCACTTATGCGTATTTTCTTCATGAAATCGATGATAGACGTGATTACTCTTTGGCACTTGTAACGGCCGCTTTCCGACCGTACGTATTTTAGCGCGTACCTTTGTTGTTTCGTATGCATGTTTCCGTATTTGAATTTTTATCGTTCTCCGTTGTTTAGACGCGCGACTGAACCCCCGTATTCTCGACCGTATGGGAGGTGCGATCACTCCAGTGTTTTCTTTACGATTTTTGGATACCGAGAAGCGAGGTTGTTTTATCTTATTATTATTATTTATTAATTTTTCTAACTAAACTTTTCATTCAAACTGTACGTTGGTCCTAAATAATTACATGCTTTCTTTTAAAAAGAGATTGTCCTATATATCTGGACGTTTAAAGAATTTATATTTTAGAAAAGGGGGAAAACAAAAAGTTTTCTTATCTAATGGTATTTGTTTCAAAAACAAACCTAGTTTCAATACACACATGTATTTGCAACTACCGTATCTTTTCATATCTTTTTAAATCCTATCCTAACAATTTCCCCCTTAATATCCTACTGACCCTATCTCTCTCTCCCATGTATATCTCTCCCCTCTAACAGTACAACCTCTCTCTCCCCCACGTTCTACTCTCTCTCTCTCTCCTAATCACCGAACTCTATGGCTAGTGAAAAGATGGGAAGGCAACTCTCTTATATATATATATTTTTAAACCTACACTATACCCTACGCTTAGGCTTTTAGTTCCCAGCCGCATACAACCCATGCCCACGTAACCACCTCCTCTTCTTCTTCTTCCTCGTGTCGACCCACAACCGCACAAAGGCTCGCCCCTCCAGCACCGCCTGCAACCATCTCCTCTCCGCCACGAACACAGCCGTTCACACTACAAACCCCCTCCCCATTCGAAACCTCCTCCTTGCGGCCACCGTTCTTCATGCTCTGAGAATTCTCAGGCGCACCTCCTGCCTTTTCTTCTCTTCCCTCGCACTGCTCCGACGCCGCCGTCCACCACCTTCGAAAGCCGCCCGAAGCCCTGTCATCTTCACCTCCTCCCCCTTCCATTCGATGTACGATCACCTTATCACCGGTAATCAATCCGCACGACAACTTCGCCCGCTTCCCGATCTCCGTTCATCACCCACGCCCCAACGCCGCCCTTCACTTCCTCGCCGACGACCACCTTTTTCCGACAGCCTTCCTGCCCCCTCGCCTCGCAGCTGCGTCACCCATCTGACTTCCAAGGGCTCATCTTCGAACCTTCGCTCTGCCAAGCCGCACGTCGCTTTCTCCTCGCTCCACCGCAACCCCCTCATGCCCCCCACATCGACAACCCTCGGCAGCGCAGCACGCTGGAGCTCAACTCGCCGTGGCCTCTGCAACTACAAGCAACGAGAGCAGAATCCATCACTTTAACTCAGTGAGTGAAACTTTACAATGTGATGAACAGTAACTTATTTTAGGATGTCACAGTACCTATATTGGGTAGCATGTACGTATCACCTAAGAACAATAATTTATAATGCAACTAACAAGTATTCTAATATGTTAATGAACAGGACTTGTATATCTATATGTAAATTATATAGTTCATATGTAGTATACTATTATTTAAGCCTTATAATCATATGCTTATATGAGTTGGTGTATGTTATAAGCATTGCCCTGTTATGTTAGTTCACAGAATATTATATATTAGTTGTAATATTATTTTATGGTAGTAACTTATGTAGATATTATAGGTGACACGGTTTAATCCCTTATACATGTAACAATGCTAGCTAAGAATAGTTTTATTATTATTTCTTTAAGGGTTGATGGCTTAATGTCACACATTTGGATGACGCAGCGCATCTCTTTTTGTGAAACACCTGGGTTTTTCCAAATCTGTCCCTTGCTACACAAAACAGCCCGGTTCATCGCCGCCGATAGTTGCTCCAACCATCCCATAGGTGAGCACGACTCCTGCTGACCTACTTCAATCACCGACAGCCCCCTTGGACTCTCGGAGTTCACGTGCGTTGCCGCACGCACGTACTTTTAGCCGACGTCGTCGTTATCGTGAAGATCCGTTGGGCTACTCGCAACGGGAGGAGAATCAATGTTAGCTCTCTGATTTCAAGCCACCACCCCACTGTCCAGAGGTACCTCGCTGCGCTACCCGCTGCCGAGGAGTTCAGACGATGCCGACGTTTCGTCGTTCAGACCCGACTTCCGCTTGTTGGACGACATCACAAGGTTGGTTTCCCTAACGAGTAGTAAAACCCACATCGTAGCTAACCAAAACCTAAACTAAAATTGGTCAACTTGAACAAAATTTATTTTCAGCATCTGTAAAATGTTGCCACTTTAGGAAAGATCGACGATCGAACAAATTTTCTGTGCACATAGAGTAGACGTCGATCTAGACTGAACAAATATCAAAACGTGACTTTTTGACTGTCAGGATAGTCCCGCCAATTTTAGAAACAAACCCTAATAGGATTTGTTGAAAAACGCGACCTGACACCGTCGCCGTGACCCTGTTTCAGACGGACTACCGCAGACGCGACGCTTGGACGTGACGCTCCGGACGGACGACACACTCGCCACCGCAGGCAAGTGTACTCACTTGCACTTTTTGGCCGTGCCTAGGCCTTAGACTGCTAGAACTATTAAACTGTGAACAAAGAGAACCGGACGTGAAATGATAGCGTCTGGGACACCCCTTGACAGCTTAGACTTGACGACGAAGTCTAAGCGCAACAACAACAACTTTTGACACCTTAGGGCTTTTTCCTGTGTGTGCGTGCGTGTGGACCCCCTAGAAGAACCATCCCTGTCTTGTCATGTCGTGTCTTGTTTTGCACAGCCTGCGGGCAATAGGGCACTCACCAGTGAGTGGGTGATCCCTTGTACGGATACACAGCCTGCGGGCAATAGGGCACTCGTCAGTGAGTGGGTGATCCCTTGTACTGATACACAGCCTGCGGGCAATAGGGCACTCACCAGTGAGTGGGTGATCCCTTGTACGGATACACAGCCTGCAGACAATAGGGCACTCACCAGTGAGTGGGTGATCCATTGTACTGATACACAGCCTGCGGGCAATAGGGCACTCACCAAGCTAGAGTGAGTGATCCCTTGTACGGACTTGTCTTGTGCACTTGGGTTGGGGTAGGGTTGAGCGTGCGCACGGGGAGAGGGTCTGTTCCCTCTCGAACAGTAAGGCGTGAACCCTTCGAGTCACACGTGTCTTGTCGTGTCTTGTCGTGTCTTGTCTTGTCACGACTTGTCTCATCTTGTCCTGACCCGTTTAGGTTAGTCCCGTAGTCGGTAGTACACGGTACGGCTACTGCTTGACGTGTTTACTTTTCCTGCTCCGTTTACTTTCTATAACTTCCTTGTATAACCTCAGCATGCTAATCAACCAGTAAAATGTTGCTTTAAATTAAAATACACTTGCAGTAGAGTCTAACATTTCTGTGTAGAATTTACCTGACGTACAGTTCTTTTCTCTTGGGTGCTGTACGTCAGGTGTCGAGCCAGAGTTCGTGGACGAGGCAGACTTAACGGAGTACGTGGAGCCCGAGGACGTCGACCCAGAGTACGTGCCCGACGAGGACCAGACCCTCGGGTCTTTTCCGTTATTGCCTTTCAGAGGTTACTACTTTTAGTTTGCTCTCTTTTGGTAGTTGTTGCCATGCTTAGGCTTCTCTTTTTAGACTTTTGTACTCGCTGGATATTATCTCTCTATATTAATGAATGCCACTTTCTTTTTGTACTTGCTATTGTTCCGAATCTTATTAATGCAAGAACCTGAAAACTTTAAGATGGTACCCCTCCCCCTACAGACGCTTATTGGGTCCGAGCTTCACAGCTCCGGCCCAAGCGGGACTTAGTCACGCTTCGCCTCCGTAGTTTTGGGAAGCGGGGCGTGACAGCACTATCTTACGTGCTTTATCGCCACACCTTCCGACGTTCTCGTGCCCTAGCCAGATGAAACATTATGTTATAAAAAAGATATTAATAATAATTAATTGCAATCGCCCTAAAGAAACCACAACCGATGCATTCTCTCCACATTAGCACCCTATTATCGAATTCACCGTAATTATCTTAGGATTTCTCTTTCATATTTAAAACCCTTACACGATTATCCTATCTCTTAAAGGTGGTTGGTTATTATTGTTTTATTACTCTTTATAAAGTGAAATTCATGGTTTTGTAGGTCAGTTGTCCTCTGGATAATGATACCTAGACTCACCAGGATTATTACTTGTTCAATCTCCTACACTTGGAAGTAGCGCTCACATCTTTTGAGACGAGTCTACGATCGAGGGTCGTTTAATGGCAAGGGTTGGCCCCTTGGCTTACGGCTGACGATGAGGGTCATTCGGTAGCTAGGAGTGTGGCCCCTTCGACTTACAGCCGATGATGATTGAGTGTCGTTCGGTGGCAAAGGTCGGCCCCTTGGCATACGGCTGATGACAAGGATGTTTGGTAGCAAGGGACATGTCCCCTTCGACTAACAGCCGATGACGATCGAGGGTCATTTAGTAGCAAGGGTCGGCACTTTGGCTTACGGCTGTTGACGAGTGTCGTTCGGTAGCGAGGGACGTGGCCCCTTCGACTTACAGCCGACGACGATTGAGGGTTATTCAGTAACAAGGGTCTGCCCCTTGGATTACGGCTAACAACGAGGGTCGTTCGGTAGCAAGGGGATGGTCCCTTCAACTTATAACCAACTACGATCGAGGGTCGTTCAGTGGCAATGGTCAGCCCCTTGGCTTACGGCTGACGACGAGTTGGGGACAAAATTGACAAGATAAATGATCAGCCTTGCATTTAAGAATTTGTGTTAATATAGGAAAATTTCGATCATCACAGTGCCTCTTCTCTTGTTGGTACAATCATTGATGGTACTTTCACAAATGCTCAGCATTCCAAGGATGAGGTAGCTCACTATCCTCCATTATGGCAAGTCGATCGGTGGCCAGGCCGAGGGTATCAACCACTTGGTAGGGGACCTCCCACTTCGCATTGAGCTTTCCTTGTTTATGGATCTCAGGGGTGAAGATAGATTTACGTAACACCAGGTCGCCTATAAGGAAACTATGCCCCCCAAACTTTGGAGTTGAAATAATGAGACATACATCGCTTCTGTTCAATGAGGGTAAAAAGGGTGCATTCATGAACCTCATCGAGAAACTTTAGGTTGAGCCCGAGTCCTTCCGAGTTTCTCTCCTCATCGAAGTAACGGTAATGGAGTGGCCGTTCATTGACTTCCACCAGGACAACTACTTTATAACCATAGGCAAGCATGGAGGGTGTTTCACCTGTAGAGGCTTTATGGGTCGTTCTGTACGACCATAGGATGCCTGAGATCTCGTCTGGCCATGTCCCTCGAGTCCTTATATCCTCTTCTACAGGGGCCGAGGATGCACTTGTTTGCAGCTTCTGCCAGACCATTGGATTCGGGGTGGGCGACAAAGGCAAAATGTAATTTGATTTTCAACTCAGAACAGAAATCCCTGAAGCTAGTACTATCGAATTACGTCCCATTATCTGTCACAATGGATTGAGGGATACCAAATCGACAGATAATGGATTTTCACACGAAGCTTCGGACTTCCTTATGTTGGATCTAAATCCTAGCTTAGAGGGGGATGAATATGCTTATAAAAATATTCTCGCGCAATCTACGAGAAATCACACGCAGTAAAATCACAAGCAGAGTAAATAATGGGTAATTACAAAGTACGCACAGATTTACCCTGGTTCGGTCGCATCAATGACCTACGTCCAGCCCCCAAGCAAATACTGGCATTAATAAGTTCCTTTTGTACAACTACAATGGGGTCCTAGCTCCAATTCCCCACCTAGATTGTACCACACTCAACAAAGTACAGAACACTATCAACCTAGTAAATACGTATCTTGACTGCTACAACACGTCAAGACCCTCTTGTCTTGCCCCAACCAGACAAGTCCCAAATAATGCAATAACGGTAAAGTTTCCCCTACAGAGATCTACGCACAATCACAAATATAATGATAAAGTAAAGGGTTCAGAAATGCTCAGATTGTGATGGTGCATCGTCTCTGTGGTTTAGCATGGCGTCAGCTTCAGTCTGGCACAAACGGTGTCGCGATCTGACTCCTGGATCTCAAGTTGTGGCTCAAATAGCACTCTGGTTTGTGCACAAAGAAATTCCAGTTCAACCTCAAATTAACTCGGTCTGTGCGCACATCAACCCACTTAAAAATTATTCCATGTCATCAGCTCCCATTCTTTTCGTTTGTGTGCACTTCTATCCCATTCTCTTCGTTCGCTGCTCGGAGGAGATGATCGGAACTCGAGTTCACAGCGACTCGATGGGGGGGTGCGAAGGTGGAACCTCGACTCCGATAGAGAAGACGACACGCACGGCGGAGTTTTGAATGGCAGCAAGGTGGAGTTTCGATGTCAACTCTCCTTCACGACAGCGAGCTCTCTTCGACGACAACGACAGCTTTGGCTTCTCCGACTTCGACACCGACAACTCCGACGGTGGGATTCGTAAGGAAGGCAATGGCAGCAAGGTCTTCTCTGACAACTTGGCTCCTCTTCGATGACAGTGAGGTAACTCCGGCGACGCTCAGAGAGCACGACTTCGACTCGACTACGATGCGGTAGAAGCACGTTGATCTTCACGACAGCAAGTACTTCGGCAGAGACACAATGAGTATTGACGACGTCGCATGAAGTCGGTGACTTGTTGAGGAGGTCATGTCAGCTCCTAGATGAAGAGTACCGAGAGGAAAGTCGACGTCGTCGATGGCAACGAGGGAGGAGATGACGTATCGAAGGCTGGATCTCGGCAGCACATTGAAGGGACTCCTCTCGGTGGGATGCTCAATGATGTTGCTGACGGTTGAAGGAGAATGGAAACGAGCTGCTTGATTTTGATGTTGCTCATGTTGTAGATTGAAGATGGCACGTAGGGCATGCAGGTGACTCGGTGGCCTGATGCTTTGGTGTTTGTTGATGCCCGTGGATGTTCTTGAGTGCTGCAGGATATTTTGCAATGGAGTCTTGGATCACTTTTGACCTTGGTCTTGGGGCAAAGAGAAGATAACTTTGGACTTACGGCTTATATGTTAAAGATGATGGGAACTCTTCATAGTAGCCGCAAGAGAAAATTGATGAATTGCTTTGCCTTGGAAATATATTTTTGGTGGCCAACTTCTGTTTAATTTGTTGCCGCATGTTTTATAGGAGACCCTAGGGTTAGGGTGCAGCATGTGGAGAGCTATGGGATGAGATTGAATCGGTAATTGAAGATTTATTAGGAGATTGAGTATTTGTTGGGATTTTGTATCGGAATAGGATATGGAATATAGTTTGAGCAAATCCCACTTATTGATTTCAATCAATCCCATGAGATACTCTTCATCCCATCTTCTATTTGACCAAGTCCAATTGCTTTGTAAATTGCACTTCCTCTCTCTTCCAATTTGCTATATGATTAGCAATTTCTCCATATCTTGGACTAAGTCATCAAAAGAAGATTTACCGCTTTGTCATTTCTGAAAACACACTTAGCACACACGTTAAATAGTTTGCACACGTTTGTTATCATCAAACTAGAGATCCTAGATCGTCGCTTCCAACAATCTCCCCCTTTTGATGATGACAAACCCATAAAAGATTTGAGCAAATAGTTGTGTGTGTGTGAAGTGTGATGAAGGATATAATGCATATGAGTAATATAATGAGATGTAGGCTTTACTAGCATGCACACAATATAGCAATGATGAACATCATGCTCCCCCTTTTCCAAGCTCCCCCTATACATGTGTTTCTAATGCTCCTCCTCCATCAAATAATACCATTTGATGCCAAATCTTTTCGACTCTTTTCAACTCTTTTCTCCCCCTTTTGTTATCATCAAAAACGTATTAATGAAGTCAAACAATTATCACATGCACAAATAAAGTATTATAGATTATATCCATCACTTGCATGTCGTTTTCCATAAAGTAGGCAATTCAAGTTCATTGAAAATCATAATTTAGACTTCACCACCAATGTGTAAGTGTAATAATATAAACATTAAAGTACAAGGGGAGATTCAATTTAGAATACCAACCAAATCAACCCACATTTTCATTTAAACATTGTTCTTTTAAATTTTGGCTGTGTAAATAATTTTTCAAGGATCAACAATTTCGCGAGGGAAAATCTTAAATGAACCGTGCCGGCGGGCACGGGTTATGACTAGTATAATTACAATAGAGGGAAAATGAGTAAAAATTGACAGTAAATAAAATACAAGTCAGAAAAATACACGGTAATGTCCTGAAAATCCAAAACGATGAAACGGATCTATTGGCGCTGGTTTCATCGCCAAAAGGCAAGTACATCTCCCATAATGATTTTTCAAAGTCAAAATTCAATACATCAATATTCGCTTTAAAATTCCTATCATGAGATTTTCACATACATTGATACACGAAAAATATATGTTGTAGTACTACATAATACGGTCGTTTTGACCCTTGTTGGAAGAATTCTGACGTATGCTTTGCCCTAGAGAAATCTTTGAAAAATTTAATGAAAAATCGTTTTCTCGTTTTTAATTGATTTTAAAGCTTTTAAAAATTCTGAAAAATACATATAAGCTTTAGAAAAATATTTTCTTCACATATAAAATTATTTATCTCACTTCTAGCCTATCTAAAATTATTTAGTACGTATTTTGATGGGTTTCAAGTTATAATAAAAATACGAACACGTTAAGAAAAATAGATAGAAATGGTATAGGAATTAACTAATGATTTCGTGTGTTTGCAGGTACCGATTCTCGTGCACCAGCTCCCTTGGAAGCTCTAGCTCCAACCTCGTCTTACTACGATCTCGATAACTGTAAGTCACTCTAATTCTAGTGTTAGAACCTAAGCAAGTGTAATAACATGAAATTAGGATTTTATAAGTAGTCTCAGAACAACTACTGATCGAACGAATGACTAGAGACTTAAGTAACTAAAGAAATAATCAACTATAGAATGACTAAATCACTTAAACAAACAATTTTTGTATTCCATGATTGTTGGACTTGTCTTTATCCTCAAATTTCTTAGCATTAGCTTTTCTTTACTTTCTGGTATTCAATAAGTAAGTCAATCTGTGGTCCTGGTTTAAGTATCATAGTGGTAGAGACCTAAATAAATATGGGACTCTAAATAAACATGAACTACTCTACTTTTGGTTAATATAATCGATGGAACAGATGTGATTATTGGCATTCTTAATATTGGTATCACTCGGTTTCTAGGATTGTTTGCGCCAAAGTTTAGATCACCCCGCTTGCGGGGATAGTGACCTGCTTGGCCAAACCTGACTGGTCGTGTATGCATGAATCAATGTTAGAATTCAATTATCATCTGTTTGCAACTATTGATTCTAAATACCTTCAAATAAGTTTCTTTAACCTTTCATCGCATGTAAACTCATATTCACCATGATAACTCTTGTTCACTCTTGTCCATCATGTTCTGACACTTATCATTTGAAAACTTTGCATGGACTTTGTATACACTTGTTGCATGATTGCTTACATTTAAATAATCACATAACCTACTGCATGCCATTTATTATACAGTGAATGCTAATGAATTATTGTATGGAATATCATATGTGGAACATCTTGTGGAATATCTTATGGAACAGCCCGTAAGAAACATATGCATATAGCACATGACACGCCAATGGGGTTTGGGGTAACTCATAGTTTGAGAGAGTGTGGGAGTGACTGGAGTTCATCTACCTGCTGCCTGCGTCAGCAAACATAGATGCATGTGCCGGCAAAACCCCTACATGCTGTCTGTGTCGGTAAAACCTTACATGCTGCCTGCGTCGGTAAAACTACTACTAACTATGTGTCAGTCCCATCTGCGTAGAGCGCACCCAGGCAAGAGATGAACTCAATGGTTGCATATCATACTCTCCAAATTAAGTCACGTAAAACAGTTACTACATTGCTGCATATTTGTTTTATTGTTGTTACTACACATGCCAGCTTACCTTACTATTGTTGCTACCTTACCTGCTTTATTACTATGTCATATATGTCATGTCATCATTGTTGCTCTCATACTTTACTTATCGCACTTGCATATGTGACTGATGTTCCTTTACTTGTCGCACGTAGTTAGTTTCATAGTCTGTTCATTCTCATGCTTGTACACTGCTTTTACTATTATTGCTAGAATTGTTGTGACTTACCTACGGTTCCATTTTCGTGGCACCGTAGACGACATACATGTCGAGGTAGATGTTCCTAAGTTGCAGAGCCAGAGTTCGACCCTGAGACCGCAGCTTTTAGAGTTATTTTCACATATGTACTTCCTTTCTTTCATGTACCTTTGTTGGAGCGTATTATACAGTATGGATTGTAATAAATGAACACTATTTGAGTATTTTTGTACATCTCTGCATCTTGGCTATGTTGTTTTTGCTGATAATCTGCAGACCTGCAAATGTAATCAAATAAGTAATGGCCCCCCGAAAGTGGGTCGTTACAGGATTCAATCCAAAGACTTCGACGCGGATCGCTCCCAAAGTGAAACTTTCTTCGACGGTTGGTTGGCTCGGAGGCACAGTGTCAGCTCGCTTCGGGTGGAACAGTTTGGAGGTGCGCAGGCGGCTAACTTCGGGGGATGCCAAAGTCCGTTGCTGAAAACGATGCTTTATTCTCTGCGGAGGCAAAGTTCCGGGTATGTGTTTTTCTTAATGCATTTTATTTATTTCATTGTAGTAGTTTAGATCTATTTTGAGGCTAGTCAGATCCACCCCAAGATAGTAGAGATCCGGGTTAATGTCTTTGACATTCTTAGGGTTCATTATTAAATAGTTTAATAATATTTTTCCTTTGCTGTTTTAATTCTTTCGTCCGTCTGACGTAGGACGGGTGTAGAATTATGCCTTAAGGGTCCCTAAAAACCCATCATGATGTACTATCTACAATGAAGTCTGCCAAGACTTGCCTTTTGATGGTCGTCCTTGGCTTGTAATAGATGTCAAACTCACTCAGCTCGACTTTCTAATTTAGAATTCTGCCTGACCGCTCTAGGTTTTACACATTTTGTTCTAAAGGGGTATCAGTCAAGACTAGAATAGTATGATGTGTAAATACAGTAGGAGCTTCCTTACCGATAAGACAAGGGCGTAAGCCAACTTCTTTATCTGACTATATCTGACTTCGGACCCACTAAGAATTCGGCTAGAGTAATAGATCGGTCGTTGTACTCCCGATTCTTCTTTGACCAGGTTTGAGCTAACTGCTTCTTGGGTAGCCACTAGGTAGATGCTCAGTGGTTCCCCTTCTTCAGGACTCGTTAGAAATGGGGGGCTACGGAGGTAATCTTTCAGCTTGGAGAAAACTCGAGTACAATCTTCATCACATTCAATAACCTTCTTTCACATTGGCTATAGCCTTCCTCGAGACTTTGAAGAAAGGAATGGATTTCTTTCCTGATTTGGACAAAACGTTCCCGAGAGCAGCGATCCTCCCATTTAAGTTCATGAGTACCTTAGTGGTATTAGGCTCCTTCATGTTAACTAGTGTTGTGATCTTGTCAGGGTTGACCTCAATCATACGTTTTATGCTCATGAAACCAAGAAACGTTCCAGATCAGACAAGAAAGGTACACTTAGAAGGGTTCTGATTCGTAGTGAAAAGTGTATATTTATACCCCCTAATTACCCCTATTTTGTGCTAAAGATTAGGCTTAATATTGCTCTTTTGGGTATATACTCACTTTATGCTTCATATTAGGGCTTATTTGCATTCTTTGCACAAAACAACATTATATGGGCTAATTTCTCCTTCTCCTATTGTTCAGGTACTCCTTGAAGTCTAGGGGATTTTCCAGAATTTTCTGGGATTTTTCTGGGATTTCTGGATATTTTTGATGAATTAAATGGAGGAGAAATGCAGATTAAATGGGGGAAAAGGAATTATTAGGGGCGCCGTGTGGCGCGATCTAAGGGCGCCACATGGCACCAATCTGACTGCCCATCGCCCTATTGCAGCTGAGCCCTGCAATTTTGAGCGGACCAAGCGGGCAGCCGGCTTACTTTGATGCGGGCCGAGGGCCCGCTTGATTGAATAAGAGCAGGCGGATCCCACTGGTGCGGGTTGGGTGCTGCCCGACCTGGCCCGCATGGCTGAGAGCGCGTGCAAGGCATAAGTGGGCAGGTCGAGCGTAAGAAACCTGACCCGCAAGCCCGATTCCGACCCAAAACTGCGAATTTGGGGTATTTTGCGCCCTGGTTCAATTTACAGTGAGGATATCGCATTTTTGGTCGAGAACACTGTTCTTTTGGGGCTAGGAGAGCCCCTTCTTTATCCTAGGGCTTGGGGGTGGCCATTGAAGCTTGGTGGAGCTTGGAGGAGGAGCAAGAGATGGAAAGCTTGGGTTTTAGGGTTCTATTTGGTGATTTCTTCCACTCTCTTGTAGTTATTGGTTTCTATTGCTTTGTATGAATGTTTATGAATTATCGTTGAATGAAAGTGAGATTCATTGGATAATTGTTTGCTTAATGGCTTGTAATGAATATCTATTAATGTTTATCATCTTGTTTTCATTATGATGGGGTAGAGCCAATGGTGAGTGGAATTGGAGTTGCTAGGGTTTGTGAGCTTGATTAGTGATGATTCATATCTTGCATTTAATTGGATTAGCATACCTTGAAATGGATGCTAGTAGTGTTACTTGATGGGTTGTGCCCTAGATTTCATTGAATCGTGCGCTACCCTTGGCGGGGCCGTAGAACAGTGGTGTACCCTAAGGGTTACACCTACGTGCACGATCCGTGCATTTTATTGACAATGATGCAAGGATCGATTCATGAGTTATTGTTAGGGATTCCAACCCACTAATCAACACATGAATAAATCGTGCATTACCCTTGGAGGGGTCGTAGAACGGCAGTATGCCTTAATGGCATTATCTACGTGCACAACCCCGCATACCTTGAAATGGATGTGATGGTTGATTCATTTGGAGTGAACCCATTGCTAATCAATTCACAACCCTAATGACATCCCATTCCACACACTTCTCCTTGTTTGACTAGCTCCACACCTGGGTCTCCACCCTACCTACCTTGGGTTTGGCTCGATCGTATCACACCACACTTCCACTCACCGCACTTGTTGGTTTAGTTGGTTGTACCAACACCTTTAACATTCCTTAATCAATTGAGATTGTGATTGTGAAACGAGTTGTCTCTGTGGATTCAACCTCGTACTCACGGTTTATATTGCATTGGACACTCCTTCTCTTGGGAGGAGGACGTGTGCATCCTACTTGGATTGTGCATACCCTCGGTTGCAATCATTTGGCGCCGTTGCTGGGGCCAATAGTTTTCACAGCCACATTTTTGGTTGGTTTTGGACACTTTAGGTGTAGTACTTCCAGCTTAGTGTTGAGTGTTTTTGATCGTTTATTTTATGCTTTTTTGAGTTATTTTTCTTTCTTTCTCTCTTTTATTTTAAAAATATTTTGTATATAAAATTTTTTTATGGATTCATTTTCAAAATTTAGCGATGCTATTATGGAGGACTCCCAACCACCATCGTTCTTTCACGGTATGGGGTTGAAAAATCCTAGTTCATTTATGCCAAAGTTTCAAAAATGGTGTAGAGAAGAGTTTTGGGATTTGTTTGATGAGAACACTTATGCAGATTTTATTTATTTTAAAGTGTTCCCACATACTTTGAGAGATGATGCTAAAATTTGGTTTGATGCTTATCCACGAGATTCTTTTTCTACAAGGCTTTCTTTTCAGACTGATTTCCTTCGAGCTTTCTTTCCTATTTATTACAGGAATCGGATACAGATGCACAGGCATTCGAGCAACAAATGGCGATCTTTGTCTAGTTTGACGGTGAGACTTACTGTCAGGTTTTGGAGAGGTTCGCTAATTTAGTGCTTGGGTGTCCATGCCATGCTTTCAGCACAGAGGATCTACTTCGGATTTTCTACACAGGGTTGCAGCCGTCGACGCAAGACTTTGTGTAGATGAGCAGCAGTGGAGATGTCTTTGCATACATGACAGATGATGCATTGTTGTACTTGAGGGACCTTGCAGAGTCGAAGCAGGCTGTGCCATCTGGAGAGCCATCTCTTGGATATGAGGATGATGACCATTCCCCGGTTCCACTTCAGGATTCAGAGTAGCAGGTTCAGTGTCAGTTTGAGGAACCATCTTTGGGCTCTTTTTCTTGCGACCCCATGGGATACAGAGAAGAGCACGATGATGGGTTGCAAGAGAGCCAGGTAGAGGACGTTGAGAGATTACATATTGAGGATCAGGAGGAGATGGATGATGGAGTGTGTGTCACCCATGTTGGAGACACAATGCAGTTTTGTTGGGTTGGTGGTGGTGATGAGATGGAGAAGTGTCCAAGCGAGAGTGAGATAGATGACATCGGAGTGCCTGAGTCACATTGCCTATCTGATCCATTACCACAGCTGGAGGTGTGCGAGCATCCTGGGTGGACTGCTAAGATGGTTTACTATGATGGTATTGAGGGGGATGAGTGCACGGGATACATCCTACAGACTACTTTGAAGCCTGAGCCCTCACTCCCTACAAATTCAGTTCTGCAGCCATCACTTCAGACACCTCAGGACACACATCAGTCCATCATCTTGGACGATGATATTCAGGGTGGACCACAGAGTCCAGGGATGACTGCAGAGGCCATCCTTCGATGGCGAGGATTTGGGAAGCGAAAGTGACTACGATATGACCTACACTGAGCTTGCGCTGCCTTCTCCTCCATATTTTCCTCTACAGCCATTTCGCCCTCCTTTTGAGGATTCACATCAGCCAGGCAATAACATCGCCATTCAGGAAAGTTCGCATCACTCTTTTCCCTTCATTTCTGAATCTCAATCTTCATTTCCATATATATTAGATTTAGATTATCATCATACATATTCATCTCCTTATTTTTATTATGACGACCATGTTTGGACTTCCTTCATTGGAAGTCTTACTTATTTTCCGTGGATTGACACAGCTTGTCTCCTGCATGACACATGAGTACATTTCAGGGAGATGCTGGGAGCTGTGTTGCTAGGATCTAAGGAGGTTGGAGGAGCTTCGTTTCCAAAGCAGCTGGCTGAGGAACGAAAGGAGATGTTAGATCAACTGCCTCCACCATTACATATTCGGGATCCGCCTTTTTCTAAGGTGTATTCCTTCCTTTACTTAGTGTAAATAAAATTAAATAAAAAAATTTAGTTTAGTTTGCTTTTGCATGTTTGCTTAGTATGTGTGGTTTTCCTCTAGCATCCTTGAATAATATCTAGTTTCACTTCAACCATTGAGGACAATGCTCATTTCTAGTTGGGGGGAGTGAACAACGAAGTTGGATGCTAGTTTTGGGAAGTTTTGAAACTTTTGATGTTAATAAAAATTCTCATTCGTCATCATTATCATTCATTCATCTTGAGCATATCATTTTGATGCCTCCATCCTTGCCTCTATCACATTCCTTTTGCTTATTCCCTACATGCTTAATGCCATGCAATTTTTTCGAATTATTATTTTGGTATCAACTTTATTGATGTTTGATTGGCATGTTTTAATTTCTTTTCCATTTTGGAGTCAAATGTTAATATGCCATGTATGAAAATATTTTATATGTTGTGATACTCTCTTTGAAATAATTCGGGAATAGTTTGGTGTAAGTGATTGCATGAATTGGGATGAATGGCTTAGTTTTTGATTAGATAGGATGTGGCCAATGATTTATGTTTTGTTTTCCTCCTAAGGAGTGGGTGGATGAGTTGATAATTCATGTTGCTAATTCTTTCATTTATTCATTCATTTTTTTTCTTTTTCTTTTATTTCTTTTTTTGTATTCTTTTTGTTTTTGGTATGTTTATGTTCATGTTTTGCATTCACGCAATAATGCTATGAAATGCAAACACCGCCACCTTTTGCATACACGCGATAACACTATATAGGCAAAGGGATGGAATGATCCCCTAAATCTCATCTTTGGAGTCATCCCCAATGTTTCGTGGGGCACTGGCTACTCAATTTGATTAGAAAAACCATTCACTTATATTAACTCTCTTTCTCATTCTAAACATGAGTTATCAACTCATCCACCCACTCCTTAGGATGAAAACAAAACATAAACCATTGGCCGCATCCTATCCAATCAAAAACTAAGCCATTCATCCCAATTCATGCAATCATTTACACCAAACTATTCCCAAATTATTTCAAAGATAGTATCACAACATATAAAATATTTTCATACATGGCTTATTAACATTTGACTCCAAAATGGAAAAGAAATTAAAACATGCCGATTAAACATCTATAAAGTTGATACCAAAATAATAATTCGAAAAAATTGCATGGCATTAAGCATGTAGGGACTAAGCAAAAGGAATGCGATGGAGGCAAGGATGGAGTCATCAAAATGATATGCTCAAGATGAATGAATGATAATAATGGCGAATGAGAATTTTTATTAACATCAAAAGTTTCAAAACTACCCAAAACTAGCATCCAACTTCATAGTTCACTTGTTTAGAATGAGAAAGAGAGTTAATATAAGTGAATGGTTTTTCTAATCAAACTGAGTAGCCGGTACACCACGAAACATTGGGAGGATGCCAAAGATGAGATTGGGGAGCATTCCATCCATTTGCCTATATAGAGTTATCGCATGTATGCAAAAGGTGGTGGTGTTCACATTTTATAGCATTATTGCGTGAATGCAAAACATGAACATAAACATACCAAAAACAAAAAGAATACAAAAAAAGAAAGAAAAAGAAAAAGAAAAAAAATGAATGAATAAATGAAAGAATAAGCAACATGAGTGATGCAATCTCATCTCCCACAACTTAGAGGAAATTCTTTTGTTGTGGCTATTTCCTTGAAAATTGGAAACTTTGCCATTTGTGATATATCCCGATATATGTGATACGGTGCTTATTACTTCACTTTTCTTTGAATTGGATTGATGAGAATGTCATTTGTTATTTCATTTCATACATTGTGTATATTGACTTTGAAATCACTTCGAAATAACATTTGGATTATGCCATGATAATATTTTGAGTTTAATGCATGTTTTCACTTTAATCCAAAATTATCGCATATTTTGCTTGGGACTAGCAAAATGCTAGTTGTGGGTGTGATTCGTAGAGAAAAGTGTATATTTATATCCCCTAACTACCCCTATTTTGTGCTAAAGATTAGGCTTAATCTTGCTCTTTTGGGTATATACTCACTTTATGTTTCATATTAGGGCTTATTTGCATTATTTGCACAAAACATCATTATATGGGCTAATTTCTCCTTCTCCTATATTTAGGTACTCCTGGGAGTCTTGGGGATTTTCCAGAATTTTCTGGGATTTTACTAGGATTTCTGGGAATTTTTGGTGAATTAAATAGAGGAGAAATGCTAAATTGGGGGGAAAGGAATTATTAGTGGGCACCACGTGGTGTGATCTGGGGGTGCCACGTGGTGCCGATCTGATCGCCCATCGCCTTATTGCAGCTGAGCCCCGCAATTTTGAGCGTACCAAGCAAGCGGCCCGCTTACTTTGAAGCTGGGGCAGCCCGCTTGATTGAATGCGGGCTGAGGGCCCGCTTGATTGAATGAGAGCGGGCGGATCCCGCTGGTGCAAGTCGGGCGCCGCCCGACCCGACCCGCATGGCTGTGAGCGTGCGCAAGGCATAAGCGGGCGGGTCGGGCGCAAGAAACCCGACCCACAAGCCCAATACCGAACCAAAACTACCAATTTGGGGTATTTTGCGGCCTGGTTCAATTTCCAGCAAGGAGATCACGTTTTTGGCCGAGATGTTGGATATGAACGACATGTATACACCCATGAGGGGTTGTATGAGGGTCTATGGACCTCGGATGTCGCGTACATGAAAGCATGTACAAAGGGAACCTTTTCATGTGTGAAAAGGACCACTCGATAAGTGGAAAAAGTCACTTTATAAGTGCATAAAGGCACTTGATAAGTGAATGAAGAAGAGGATAAGTAAAAGGGCTAATATAGGCTAATAAGCTTATATTTAGTTATTTCCTACAATAACTACCCCTAAAGCCTATAAATAGGACCTAAGGGTAAGGCTTTTACACCATTCCATCCATGCCATAAGTTTGCATAAGGCAACTTATGTTCTTCTTCTCCATCTCCATTAAATTCTTCTTCTAAATAGAGATTTAGACGGTGAAACGCTGCTTCGATCCTCCGTGATGAAGTACTGACCGTTGTGGCGAATCCGAGGGCAAAGTTCAGAGACTACGGTGCCGCGTACGCAAACGTAAGTCTCTCCTCTTCATTCGATCCTAACATCATTGTTTTGACAGGATCCTACATTGGTATCAGAGCCATACGGGTTCGCTCCGGTCTCACCGATGAACGAGGCGTTGTCTTTTTCACGAATGAGTTTCCTACCATTATGGATATGGTAGGAGCGCATCGTGACGGAGAGAATCGCAGCAGTTGTTCTTTTCACGTTAGGGTCTTCTGTCATTACGGATATGGCAGGAACTCTCCGTGACGGGAAGAACTGACCGTTTATCTCGCCAAACTCGCACTCTTCATGGATGCTGAGTCTCCATTCAATAGGGAATGCGAACTCTCTTCATGTGGAGCATGTAGTTTGCGACCGCGAAAGTGTGTTTTTTTGGCACACGGCCATTAAAGCCCAACCACTTTCTCGACGAACGGGTGTCTCATCGGAGAAGATGGTAGTTATGCTCAACGGAGAAGATGACCTCTGTGGTGCATGATCGCCATGGCCATATGGGGCATGGAGGCTATGCACCCCCCTCCCCATGCGGGAGGGGGGGGGGTTGGCTACGGCCAATGACCACCAAAGCCACCACCCCTTTGGGGGGGTGTGCAAACCGGACCCCAAAGGAAGGGGAGGCCGGCCATGGTCAAGGGGCCACGGCCGGCATGCACAAGGCCAGGCCGGCCCTGGCCTCTGCCAGGGCCATGGCGGGCCCTGGCAGGGGCCAGGGCAGGGTGCCCTGGCCTCTGCCAGGGCCAGGCCAGCCCTGGCCGAGGCCAAGGCCTGGTCGGCCAGAGGGCCAGGCCGGCCCTGGCCGGCCAGAGGGCCGGCCAGTGGGAGCCCTGGCCAAGGCCAGGGCCTGGCCGGCCAGAGGGCCGGCCAGAGGAAGCCCTGGCCGGCACTGGCCTCGGCCAGGGCCTGGCCGGCCAGAGGGTCGGCCAGAAGGGGCCCTGGCTGAACTTCGGCCAGGGCCAGGCCGGCCCTGGCTGAGGGCAGTGCCTGGCCGGCCCTGGCCGGCCTTCAACCAGGGCCAAGGAAGACCATTGATACTAGGCCGAGGTTGGTCCTGGCATCGACCAGGGCCAGGCCAGGCCGAGGAGCCCTATGATGCCGGTGGTTTCGTCCACGGCCACCTGCATGGCCGGCCCATACGGGACCGGCGGCAGTTGCATACGGCAAAACCCCCTACTTGGGGGAAACCGGTCTTGGCACGGCCACGGCTCGACCCCGGCAATGGCCAGGGAAGACCATTACCTCCCGCTGCAAAATACGTTTGCAAATTGTGTTTGAAAAATACCTTTCAAAATACGTTTTTTTTTTAAAAAACGCTTTTCCGCTGCAAGTACTATAAGAGTACTATTGTTTGATAAGTGAGGGGAAAATATTGAAAGTTGTTTTAGATGGTGATTGGCATCGTGATGTTCTTTCCGATTCTAGAGCAACATCTTCAATATTTTTCGAAAGTAACTTATCAAATATAATAATATCATTCCAAGTGGGATTTTCCAAGTGGGAGTGATATTAAACTAGTTTGAAATTTCCACATTCGATTGATTCAGCATCTCAATGGATCATGATTCGGCCAGTGGTCTTTTGGACTAGTTTGTGGGACACCTCGGCTCTGTCTGGGGGTAGTGAACCATGGACTAGCCATTTCCCTGGTCGGTCCGCTGGCCGAAACTGCTGAATTATGAAAATGTCTAAAATGATGACTATAAATATGAAATTTATGCAATGTTTTGATCAAACTTGTTTTATGTCTTTTGCAGCACTTTAAAGCTAAAATGTCTTCTGTCGCTAAGAACATCGTCGCTGAGTTGAACAAAGGTGAAAAACTCAATGGCGATAATTACAAACTATGGTCCATAAAGATACAATATGTTCTAGAGGAGCAAGATGTGCTCGAAACTCTAAAGAACATAATGATTGAACCTGAGTTGGGCACTACGGCCCAACACAGAAGAGACAAGGAAGCTTTCGATGCTTGGTCTCGGAAGAACAAGATTGCCCGCATTACGTTGTTGTCCAGTATGGCCGATGACATAATGCGCATCTTCCGAGAGCATGACCTAGCCATAGACATATGGTCCAAGCTAGAGAAGAAGTTTGGTGGCACCTCGGTGTCCAAACTTCGTTCTTTAACTATAAGATTCGATTCGTACAAGAAACGTCCAGATCATTCCATGGGGAAACATCTGCGACATATGGCGAATCTCATCTCAGAGTTAAAGGATGCAGGTCATGTGCTCACTGATGAGCAACAAATCCAAGCAGTCATATGTTCCCTACCAAATGGGTGGGACCAAATGAAGATGCATCTCACTCATAATGAGAGCATCAAGAACTTCAACGATGTTTCTAAGCACCTCAAGTTAGAGGAAGAGCGGCTTGCGGCCACCAAGCCAAGTGCAGAAGTGCACATGGTTGCTAGTTCCTCACACTGGGGAAAGAAACGGAAAAATCGTTCGAAGTTTACTAATGAACGTAATAAGCAACCAGAGTCTACCAAGAAACCCAAACATAAGGGTGGGCACAAGAAATGGCACAAGAAGAAGGACTTGAAGAAGATCAAGTGTTTCAAGTGCAACAAGTTAGGTCACTATGCTCGTTCATGTACGAGTGGAGGTGACGAGGTAACTTGTAATAATACTAGTTACATATGTGTTTCTAGTTCAATATTTCTTGTAGAATCTAATCCTTTTTGGATAATTGATTCAGGTGCCACCGACCACATAGCAATGGACAGACGGTCCTTCGTGGAGTATCACCGGATACTCCAAGGAATGAAGTGGATCTATGTAGGAAACAACACACGTGTTGAAGTGAAAGGCGTTGGGACGTGTAAGCTCGTCTTGGACAACGGCCGCACTATCCTACTTCATGATGTTCTCTTCGCTCCGGATATTCGAAGGAATATTATATCTGTGGTCGTTTTAATGGGGTCTTGGTTATAGTTGGTTCTTTCATAGTTGTAAAGTGGACTTGTCTGGTAATAATTCTTTAATTGGTTCTGGGTATGTTTTCAAAGGATTTGTTGTATTAAATACAATGTATGATTCCTCATTTTATAATGAAAATTTCCTTGTTACAAATTCATCAAATTCTGAGTCAGATGTAATTTATTGGCATGCAAGGCTTGGTTACATTGGACCAACACGAATGGATAGACTTGCCAAAAGTGGCCTTCTATCCAATGTTTCAAAGGTCGAAATGTCGACTTGCGAATATTGCCTTATAGGGAAATCTTGTCGCAAGCCGTTTGGAACCGGCACAAGGGCCGAGGTTCCATTACAACTCATCCATTCGGACATATGTGGTCTGATGAATGTCAAGACAAGACGTGGGAAGTCCTATTTCATCACTTTTATTGATGACTTCACCCGATTCGGTCATATCTATTTGATATCCCACAAAAGTGAAGCATTAACCTGCTTTAAAAACTATATGAGTTTGGTGGAAAATCAATTAGATCGCAAGATTATGGTCTTGCGAACCAATAGAGGCGGTGAATACCAATCAACAAGTTTTAAGGAACTTTGTGATGAAAAAGGCATAGTTCATCAGGTAACTATGCCTTATACTCCGCAACAAAATGGTGTTGCAGAAAGGAGGAATATGAATTTAATGGAAATGGTCCGTTCAATGATGGCGCAAGCCAACTTGCCAATCACCTTTTGGGGTGATGCATTATTGACGGCCGCTTTCATTTTAAACCGCGTACCCTCGAAATCAGTTAGCTCCACTCCTTATGAGTTGTGGAACCAAAGGTCTCCTGACTTAAGCATTTTAAAACCTTGGGGATGTGCATCCTATGCACATATTTCTTCCCATAAGTATGGCAAACTTGGGCAAATGGGGAGGAAATGTATCTTTATACGATACGCAGAAAACTCCAAAGGTTATGTTTTCATTGGTCAGGAAGACAATGGATGACTAATTGAATTTGAGTCGAGTGATGTCACTTTCTTGGAAAACGAGTTTTCAAGACAGGGCGAGATAAGTCAGGACTTATCTCTATTTGAGATTTATGATCAAGAAGGATTACCTCATTCGAGTGGGAGAATTCTTGGTGAAGACGAAAATACGTTTCAACCTTCACCAATGGATGATACGAATGATGCGAATCCTATTCCATACGGGAATAATGATCCAAGTGGGAGCATTATTTCTAACGACATTTCAAGTGGGAGTGATATTAGAATTCATCTAAATTCGAGTCAATAAGGACTTGAAGAATCTCAAATACGACGTAGTAGTCGTACAAGGTTAGCTCCTCTAAGATTTGAGGATGAATTCCCACAAACCTTTATGACTTTACTACAAGAAGATGACGAGCCTGCTACTTTCAAACAGGCCGTATCATGCCCTGCAAAAGACAAATGGATAGAAGCGATGAAGGAGGAATTAGAATCCATGAAAGTTAACCAAGTCTGGGACTTGGTTGACTTACCCAGAGGACGTAGAGCTATTGGGAACAAATGGGTTCTCAAGATCAAGCATAAGGCTGATGGCTCTATAGACAAATATAAAGCTTGCCTTGTCGCGAAAGGTTTTACGCAACAGGAAGGGATAGACTACGAAGAGACCTTCTCACCTGATGTGCGTTTTACCTCGATTCGCTTGATTCTGGCTATGGTAGCTTGCTTAGACCTCGAATTACATCAAATGGATGTAAAGATTGCCTTTCTCAATGGAGAATTGGACGAGGATATCTATATGGAACAACCAACAGGGTTTGTAAAAGAAGGAAATGAACATAAGGTTTGTAAACTTCGTAAGTCCATATATGGTCTTAAACAATCCTCGAGGCAATGGTATATACGATTTCAAGAAGTTGTCTTATCAAATGGTTTTTCCATGCTTGATGAAGATAACTGTGTATATATCAAGAGGATTAAGAGCAAGTATGTTATTATGTCTCTATATGTAGATGACATTTTAATATCCGGAAATGACAAGGGCTTTGTGATGGATATCAAGGCTTGGCTTTCATCAGTTTTTGAGATGAAAGACATGGGAGAAGCCGCATATATCCTTGGAGTTAAGATTTCAAGGAATCGTTCGAAGAAACTTCTTTCTCTTTCACAAGAGACTTATATAAAGAAGGTTCTAGAACGTTTTAATATGCAGGACTGCAAGTCCATTGATACTCCTATAAGCAAATGCGATAATTTATGTCTGAAATCGTGTCCAAAGAACCAAAAAGAAAAGAAAATTATGGAAAAAGTTCCATATTCCAGTGCAGTTGGTAGTCTTATGTACGCTATGATGTGTACAAGACCGGACATCTGTTTTGCCGTTGGAATGGTAAGTCGTTACCAATCCAATCCAGGGCAAGTACACTGGAAAGCGGTTAAGAGGATAATGTTGTATCTTAAATGAACTGCAGACTATGCTTTATGCTATCAAGGAGATGCCTTGAGGCTCGAAGGCTACACTGATGCTGATTGGACGGGTGATCTCGATGAGCGATGATCGCCCTCAGGATATGTTTTTCTACTCAGATCTGGTGCAATATCCTGGAGTAGCAAGAAACAATCCTGCATCGCACTTTCAACTATGGAAGCCGAGTTTGTAGCATTTAGCATGACAGTCCAAGAAGCTGTTTGGCTTAGGAAGTTCTTAGACATGCTAATTGATGCAAGTGACTCAGGTGTTGTACCAATACACAGTGACAATCAAGCATCTATAGCTTATGTCAAAGATCCAAAATTCCATTGTAAGACCAAACACATTGATATCCGCTACAAATTTGCAAAAGACTATGATAAGAACAAGAAGGTAGACATTAGGTACATATCTACGCATGAGATGATAGCGGATCCGCTTACGAAGGCGATCTCTAGAGATGTGTTTTACAAACACTTATCATCTCAAGGATTGCGTAAGAGCCGAGCTGTACCAGTTGAATTTCCCATGTCTATGAAAGATCAAATTTAATAAAAGAATACGTTCTTTTCAACATTGCGTATGAGTTTCTTGAAAATGTTTGTGTACATTTCTTTTAAATCTCAGCTGGATTTTTTAGTATGTCGGACAGATTAAGGTTGGCTCTCTCACATGAGCAACCGCATTTATTCTATCAGACAGATAAGATAAAGATGAGACCTGTTTAAAGTCAAAATCATCAGACGGATGATTTAGAGTCATGACTTAAACAAAATGGTCGTTTGAAAGATCTGCATCATATGGATGCTTACAAAAGATCTAAGAAGATTTTTTTTGAAATCTTATCTGTCTTATGCGGGATGTGGGTCCAGGAGATCAATGAGTAGTAAAAGAGACTCAAAGTCAGACATTGTGGTGTCTGACCATCATCCTTACAACATCATTAAGACATACACTCCCTGGGAAAGGAGTGATGTTGTAATACTATTCATACTACGTATGCATTTGACCATTGGGTTAGAATAGTAATTGTGTTTACTATTATGTGAGACCCAAAGACCACATGGGTCTTAACTTCTTACCCTTATGGACTCTAATTGGTTCCTTTAGATTTGACTGGGTGATCGCTATCTTAGCATGTTGCTTATGGACTATGGTAATTCGGTCCGGCGGGGCATGTTAGAAAAGCGAGTCAAGTCAAAATCGAAAGGATCGCAAGAAGAGGAAGATTAATTTCAAATTCACATTTAGACTTTAGAGATTCAAAGCTGGCTAGCCAATTGTAATCCAGATGGGATTCAATTGTTGAATATAAAGTATAAGAAATGTGAAGAAATAATCTAGGGTAAAGCATGCGTTGATCTACTCAACTTTGCACCTCAAAGAGTGTTGTGTATATCTAACAAGTGCACAACAGCGGACTCTATGCGCATGACGGTCACACGGTCTATTTCTCGGTATGATGAATAGAAGAACTAAAGGAAAAGATGTTTTCTTACAATCCCCTCAAGTGTGAGTGGGAGATGTTGGATATGGATGACATGTATACACCCATGAGGGGTTGTATGAGGGTCTATGGACCTCGGATGTCGCGTACATGAAAGCATGTACGAAGGGAACCTTTTCATGTGTGAAAAGGACCACTCGATAAGTGGAAAAAGTCACTTTATAAGTGCATAAAGGCACTTGATAAGTGAATGAAGAAGAGGATAAGTAAAAGGGCTAATATAGGCTAATAAGCTTATATTTAGTTATTTTCTACAATAACTACCCCTAAAGCATATAAATGGGACCCAAGGGTAAGGCTTTTACACCATTCCATCCATGCCATAAGTTTGCATAAGGCAACTTATGTTCTTCTTCTCCCTCTCCATTAAATTTTTCTTCTAAATAGAGATTTAGACGGTGAAACGCTACTTCGATCCTCCGTGATGAAGTACCGACCGTTGTGGCGAATCCAAGGGCGAAGTTCAGAGATTGCGGTGCCGCGTACGCGAACGTAAGTCTCTCCTCTTCATTCGATCCTAACATCATTGTTTTGACAGGATCCTACATGAGAACACTATTCTATTGGGGCTAGGAGAGCCCCTTCTTCATCCTAGGGCTTGGGGGTGGCCATTGGAGCTTGGTGGAGCTTGGAGGAGGAGCAAGAGAGGGAAAGCTTATGGTTTTAGGGTTCTATTTGGTGATTTCTTCCCCTCTCTTGTAGCTATTGGTTTCTATTGATTTGTATGAATGTTTGTGAATGATTGTTGAATGAAAGGAGATTCATTGGATAATTGTTTGCTTAATGACTTGTAATGAATATCTATTAATGTTTATCATCTTGTTTTCATTGTGATGGGCTAGAGTCAATGGTGTGTGAAATTGGATTAGCTGCAGTTTGTGAACTTGATTAGTGATGATTCATATCTTGCATTTAATTGGATTAGCATACCTTGAAATGGATGCTAGTCGTGTTGATTGATGGGTTGTGTCCTAGATTTCATTGAATCGTGTGCTACCCTTGGCGGGGCCGTATAATGGTGGTGTATCCTAAGGGTCACACCTACGTGCACGATCCGTGCATCCTATTGACACAGATGCAAGGATCGATTCACGAGTTATTGTTAGGGATTCCAACCCATTAATCAACACACGAACGAATCGTGCATTACCCTTGGAGGGGCCATAGAACGGTGATATGCCTTAAGGGCATTATCTACGTGCACAACCCCGCATACCTTGAAATGGATGCGATGGTTGATTCATTTGGAGTGAACCCATTGCTAATTAACTCACAACCCTAATGACATCCCATTCCACACACTTCTCCTTGCTTGACTAGGTCCACACTTGGGTCTCCACCCTACTTACCTTGGGTTTGGCTCGATCGTATCACCACACACTACCACTCACCGCACTTGTTAGTTTAGTTGGTTGTACCAACACCTTTAGCATTCCTTAATCAATGAGATTGTGATTGTGAAACTACTTGTCTCTGTGGATTCGACCACGTAGTCACGGGTTTATATTGCATTGGACACTCCTTCTCTTGGGAGGAGGATGTGTGCATCCTACTTGGATTATGCACGCCCTCAGTTGCAATCAGGTTCAATGTAAGGTTGTGCCTTCGAATCTCCTCAAATGTCTCCAAGAGGTCGATGATATGATCTGCTGAGCTCTTTGATTTGACTAGCATGTCATCGACATACACTTCCAGATTTCTCCCAATCTGAGATTTGAAGACCTTGTTCACCTTTCTCTGGTATGTTGATCCATCGTTCTTCAATCCAAATGGCATTTTCTTGTAACATAAAATTCCTCGATCTGTGATGAACAAGGTCTTTTCTTCATCTTTGGGAGTCATCTTGATTTGGTTGTAACCAGGGAAATTATCCATAAAGCTCAGGAGCTCATATCCCGAGACATTGTCAATAAGATGGTATATCCGAGTCAGAGGTAGCTGTCTTTGGGACAGGTCTTATTGAGGTTGATGAATTACACAGGTCTTATTGAGGTTGGTGAATTACACACACATCTGTCATTTACCGTTTGCTTTCTTCACCATCACTACATTAGCCAGCTACTCTGGATACCAGACTTCTTTGATGATGCCAGCCTTCAGCAGTCAATCTACTTCTTCTACAACCGCATTCATTTTTTCACTCCTGATGTTTGACTCGTCTCGAAATGTGCGAGCGCTACTCCCAAGTGTAGGAGATCGATCAATAGTAAACCTGGAGATTTAGGTATCGAATCCACTGGACAGTCGACCTGTAAACCAAAAGAATTAGTTTCTAAAGATTAATAAAACGATGAAAAACTACCACCTTTCGAAGGTGAGATAATCGTGATGATGGTTTTAAGTAAACAAGAAAGTAATACTAAAACAAGTACGGAGAGTCGATATAAGCAACCAATGAGAGGAGCATGTGTCGGTTGTGATTGCGTTAAGGGTTTTGTAATCGATGATTTTGAATATCTTTTCTATAACTCAACGTCGCATCCGGCTAAGGCATGCGAACGTCGAAAAATATTACGTTAAAGTGTATAATATCGTGCCAAGAAGTAATCACGTAAAATATCGTTTTCATAAGGGAAATGCACAAGTTCCCTCTCAGGTCACGATATGTCCTCTCTGATCGTATCATGAAAAAGTCTTACTCAGATCATATTCAATTAAGCATGCACGCGTCTCCGATTAACACACTCAATTAGATTATATGTAGAAATCGATGAAATACGTGATTATAACATGCATATAGGGCGAAAATATATTGAAATCAACGACTACAACACCCTAACTATATCACAACCAACACATAAAGGCACTAGCCACGCATGGATAGAAGAAAACTTAATTTCATTAGCAAATACATGATCAAAAGTTCAAAATACATGCTAAATATGCGAAATATAAGGTATAAGTTGAGATTTATATCACCAAAAACTCCTGAAGAAGTCTTAGAATTCCTTCTGCAAGAGCCTCTAGCCTCTGTCTCAAAAGCCCCAGAAAATCATGCAAAAATACGCACAAGCGAGCCTCCAAAACGCAATGAATCCGGCCAAAAACCCTAAAATACGCTTATATAATGGCATTGTGGTTTTTAGAACGTAAGCGGGTCCAAACCCGCACCCAATAGCTTTAAGTACCCAAACCCGCTGCCGCAACCACTTCTGGCCGTCGGATTCACGTGCGATTCAACCTGGGCACGACACGTGTCCTGGCATCTCACAACCCGGATCCGAATCGAACTCGTGTTGCTCTTGATCGTCAGATCAAGTAGCTAACGGCCACAATCTTGCCACGTCGCTCACAAAGCTGCCGCCCGCTTCGCTGCTCAGCTCCGCTTTGGATTCGTTTTGGGGCGTCGGATCTTGATCAAGCAGTTCACAAATGGGCCACGTCGACCCGCCTTTTTGTTCGAATCTGAATCCGTAGCGGCTTGTTCTGGGCCGTTGGATTGTCGATCAACATGGAGATTCGCCCGCGTCTCCCACCATCTGCAGTAGTCCGATGCCAGCGAAAAGCCACGGATTGCTGCCACGTGTCCAGCCTGATGGCGGGGCCATATTTACACCGTATTTGCAGCATATTTTGACCGTATTTCGGCCGTATTTCTTGATTTAAATTGTATTTTGTATTCAAAAATTCATAGAAATTAGCATAGATCTCAGAAAAATATGAATAAATAGTCGTTGGAATCATGAGATCGAGATCTTTGCATGAAAAATATGAGAATTCCGAAATACTCAATAAAATATTGTTTTGTGCTTAAATCAAGTGATTACTCTAATAAATGACTATAGTCAAAATATGATTGTATTAGAGACCAAATACGTACAATATATGCACAAATGTGCCTAAATATGTAATATTTACTATGAATCAATGTTCCTCTTCTTCTGATTCACTAGTTTGAAGGTTGGCTTGACATGCAACTTGTAAGCGATCACATAGGGATCAATGCATGGCATGTCATCCGACGACCAAGCAAAAACATCTGTGTTGTCTTTTAAGAAAGCAATCAACTTTTCCTTTAGGTCAGGTGGAAGTCACGACCCAATGGAAATAATCTTTCCTTCGGCATTAGACACCGGGATTAGCTCTGAATCTTCAACTAGAGCAGGTCGTTGATATACGAAGTCATCACTATTGTCGAGAAAGTCCACCGGACTTGTCTGCTCGGTCCCTATTATTTTGGTAGACATGAGATATCATGACTTAGAATGAACTTGGTTCCTTTTCAACCTTCCAACTCCTTGGGGATTTTGGAACGTGATCATTTGGTGGAACATGGAGACCACTATTTCGACCGAGTTAAGAAATAGTCGGTCTATGATTCCATTGTATGTCGAGTTGATCTTTACCACTACAAACTTGGTCATGCAAGTGACTTGGTATGGGTATTCTTCGAGGGTGACTAATATCGCGATCATACCTGCAACAGGGGTAGCATACTCGATGAAATCGATGATGGGACCTGAACATTTTTCTAAGTCAGACGAGCTAAGGTCCATCTTCTCCAACGTAGTCATGAAGAGCATGTCACACAAATTACCCGTGTCGACAAGCAATCGTCTCACTTCAGCTGCACCAATGATGACGCTGATAACGATGACGTCATCATGCGATAGCTCGACACCCTCCAGATCTTCATCTGAAAAAGAGATCGAAGGTGTAGTATCACTCGGCCATTTTGCCTCATGGTTGTGGTCATCACCCTCCAAGAATACTAACTTCGAGAGGAGGCAGACAATCTGTTTGATGCTTGTCCGCTTGATATAACGTCGGAGACATAGTTATCGGACTGAGTTAGGGTGTATCTTTCAAAGAGTACGGGCCTTTTCAGCCATTGACAGGTGGGCTTAGTTGACATCGTCAACACTAGGTGACGTGGATGTTGACTCCTTTACTACAGTCGACGCCAACTATTGACCGGTAAATCCACCAACAATGAGTAGGATGCTGACGAGGACACATCTAGTGATGTGGTACTCCGTTAGCTGATGAGTGGGACCTGCAGAAGGACGCACCGGGGTCAGTGAGAGCTAGGCGCTAGATGTTGGGTAGAAGCCCAACCAAACTCTGACATGTCTTGGTAGGTCTGCAACACAGGGAAGATCGTCATGGGGGTCAGTTCTGGGTTCCGAATCAAATCTCCTCCGATGCTTAAGTCAGTGGATGCCTAGAAAAGGCTCAGGGCAGCTAGGTCCGAACTATTGGGAGGTCGTCTGCTCACTGTCTCATCGAGCTATGTAGGAAATATAAAGTGGAATCAGATAACTGAGTGTCAGAGTACCCGAGTTTTAGTATGCCTAGAGAGAGACCCTTGTCATATCTCTGTTGAGACTTCTTATAGGTGATTGTTCCTCTGAGTGTCATTAGCTGACAACGGCCTCTCCTTTATGACGACATCATTGTCCCTCCTTTACGCT